>JADWQK010001785.1:0-267747 GCA_017933935.1 Sesamia nonagrioides
ACCGTGATAGCTACAGCGAGATATACATATGTATGTATACTGTGTATATACAATATGTAAAGAAAACCCTGTCCGATCCGTGAAGGTATTGTTAGGTATCGATAACTGATTCTAATAATACCTACAAAGACGGGCTAAACTAAAAAAAAACCCTAAAAAAAATTCTATACTAATATATGAAAGCTGAAGAGTTTGTTTGAACGCGCTAATCTCAGGAACTACTGGTCCGATTTGAAAAATTCTTTTCACGTTGGATAGCGCATTAATCCACGAAGACTTAAGGTTATATAACATCATGCTGCGACCAATAGGAGCGGAGCATAACTAACTCCACGCGAACGAAGTCGCTGGCAGCCGCTAGTATTAATAATGTTTCGCAAAAAGAGGTGACTTAATAGTCGTGGTGACCTAGTGGTTAAATCACCAGCCTCTCAAGTATGAGTGCGCGGGTTCGATTCCAGGTCAGGCAAGTACCAATGTAACTTTCCTAAAGTTATATGTACTTTCTAAATATATCTTGGACACCAATGACTGAAGGCGAAGGAAAATATCTTGAGGAAACCTGGACTTTGGGTCTGAAATCGCCAACCCGCATTGAGCAAGCCTGGTGATTACGCTCAATCCTTCTCCGTATGAGAAGAGACCTGTGCCCAGCAGAGGGACGAAAAAAAAAGAAAGGTTGATGATGATGATGATGAATACATGTGCGGTAGGCAATACATGCGCGGATGAAGGGGGGCAGGGCACGCAGCTCGCGGTCGCATCACTATTCGCTCATAATTATACCGTCAAAAACAGTATTGTCACTTTTTTATTAAATACCAAATTTTGGGGAAGTTGGTATTAATTCGCGGAAAAAAGTTTACTTCAAAATTCATTAGTATTGTTACTATGATGATTATGTAAAATTTCATGTACTATTTGGTCATGTGTTTAGCCATGGGGTCCCATCTAGTATAACAGACTCTCAGTTCTTATCAAAAGAAAATAGATGGCAGCATAGGTTGCGGTGCAAAACTTAGCACCGATTTTAAACCTCTTACCTGCAGTTTATAGCCTTTTTAATATTTTTAACAATTTAAATTTACTTATTTAATGCTACTCCGTATATTTACACGCATAAATAACGTAATTAAACAAAACGGTAAAATGGGCTCAGTAGTGACAATGTTTTTTATTTTACACTCGGGACAATAGATGGCAGTGTACTCAATTAATTTTGTCATAACATATTTTTTTTTAGGTTAAGATAAGATGTTTTCTAACCATTATATTGCTGTTATCTTCTTTTAGAATGCGTATATCTCGATGCACGACGCATGGATGTATATATGACAATGTAGACAAGACATAGATGGCGGTCGTGGCCGGCCGGTCAAGCGCTCCCTGGTCGCCCTCTAGTGATCTCTAAAGAAAGTTTTTTGCTCGACGGTCTGCCCGAATTGAGCTGGACTCATTTTGTTGTTCACCATAGGCCATCTGTATATAGTAATTTGTGTTTATTATCCTTATGGGTCGGACGGGGTTTTCTTTACATATTGTATAGTGTATAAAATGTTATAGATTGCGTCACTGTTATAACTTTTCTGTTATCATAATAACGATTTCAGTTTTCACTTCCGTCGATCAGTCTCACGACTGTCTCCCTTATTTTCGACAATGATAAGACACGGATAAGCATTTAAGAGTAACATCTAGAAGAATCTAGCATGGAGAATCGATATAGTAACAGGCAGATTTAAAAAAATACACAAACCAAGGCACAACCAAATTTTAAATTACAAATACATACAATATAATCAACATCTGCCTGCATTTTTATAATTATTTCGAGGTCAGATCCCAGTCCAACCAGCACAGGTCAGATCCCGGTCCAACCTGCATGGGTCAGATCCCAGTCCAACCAGCACGGGGTTAGGTCCCAGTCTAACCAGCATGGGGTCAGATCTCAGCCCAACCAGCACCCTATTTGCGTAATAATCTATAACTATCAATATGAATTATGTGGCTAATCCATTGCTCCATATATTGGAAAATTTGTTTGCTGAACAACATAACGCAATGAATGTTCAAATAATGACCATTTTTCTGCCTTTATTGCTATAAAGGCGTCCGCCGCGGGTTCTTATACCCCTTCCTGGTATCCGCTGAACCAGGGTAGAGGAATTTGTGAACGTCGTATTCAACCACTAGATGACATTTCGAAGACACTACCGTAGACCTGAGGTGCTGAAGATCAAGAGGAACCTGGTTAGGAAGAAGACCAGCTGAACGCCATCGAAGGTATGCCCAAGCACTTGTGTGTCGCAGTGTAATTATTGTAGCTATTCTCTTAAGTTAAGGGGGTCTATCTGACATCGACGCACAAACGAGTGCCATAGATCCAGTACATGATTCTGAAACCCCCAGTGGTGGAATTTTTCGTCAGCTTTTTCCTGATTTTAAACCAAAATTATGCAGTTTTTTCACTTTAGACCGTTCATAATTGCTATACTTTTATAAACCAATATGATTTTAAAGTAAAAAATAATTATTTCGCTAATTACCCAAAAAGCGCAATGTGAAGTAAACTCGAAAAACCATTCTATCAGCTGATTTACTAGACTTCAGGAGTCAACGTCATACCTACAAACACACACGGCGGCACGCTTGCAACGTTCAAAGACCGGGCCGACACTTTTTTAAAACACTGATGTCGGTCGATCGTGGCTTCGCTTTCGAATTGGGGAAGCTGTTGTTGAAGTATGCTACGTGATTACCCCACAGAACACAATATTACCTTTATGCAAAGTGATGCTGACAATACGACAATAAATTAAACATCGTGTACCTCAACATATTCTCAGTCTACCCATAAAAAATTATATAAATATATCCATTAGTTTAGTCACAGGAAATTATTTTTCATTTTTCACATTTTCTACATGATGTACATGTTGATAAGGAAGCGCTTACAGGTTGATGACCGCCGCATTCAGCGGTACTAAACATTAATAATAATGGCGCGGAAAAGCAAGTCGATACAGGACCGCGTGGAGGTCAAAACCAATATTTTAAAGGATGTTCTATTCTGTTTACAATTTTATGCGATTTAGTTTGTTTTAAGTTTTCATTTTGTTATTTTTGGATGATAGGTTTCTTTTCTATGGTTTAGATTATTCCTATGAACCAGCATTGTCCGTGTTTTCATTTATTGTCGTATTATCAGCACCACTCTGTATAAAAAATACTGAGGATTTAAGAAAACCTGGACTTTGGAAACCTGGACTTTATAAGTCTGAAATCGCCAACCCGCATTGAGCAAGCGTGGTGATTACGCTCAATCCTTCTCTGTATGAGAGACCTGTGCCCAGCAGTGGGACGATAAAAAGGTTAATGATGATGATGACGACTGAGATTTAGTCCAAATTCTTATTTATGAAATGCTATAAACTAGTGCTTGTCAGCGACCCCGCCTGATGGTAAGCAGTGTTTATTAAGAGCCTATTCACTGGAAGACATTTAAATTGTAATCAGATGGGAAAACCGCCTATGGCAAATTGTTCCAGTCCGTCGATGTACGTGTTATAAAAGACGAGGCGAAACGCTTCGTTACACTTTAGCCTCCCACAACTTAGAGAAAAGTCTTCTATAATACATGCCCCTTAGACCTACACCTCTTTTATAAAGGTGGGCATAATTCAGATGTTTGTCCAGCGGTGGGCTTGCGATGTTTTAGTCCGGGAGCCAATGCTGGGTTCGCCAGAGGAGACAGTAGTAGCCGTTATGGGTGTTTGTGGAGTTAGATGACTGAAAAAAAGAGAAAAAGACATGTAAATGAAAAAGCATGATTAGATTTTTAGGTTAGTACTTTAAAATGTACATATTTAGTCAAAAGCTGTTATTTTAACATTACAAATAAATCATCATCATCATCTCAGCGTTCTTCCTCAGCCTATAGATGTCCACTGCTGGCCAAAGGCCTCCCCCAAGGCTTTCCACGATGACCGGTCTTGTGCTGCCCGCATCCATCCCCTTCCCGCGACCTTCACCAGGTCATCGGTCCACCTTGTTGGGGGTCTCCCTACGCTGCGTCTTCCAGTACGTGGCCGCCACTCCAGAACCTTACTGCCCCATCGGCCATCGGCTCTACGAGCAATGTGCACCGCCCACTGCCACTTAAGTTTAGCGACTCGCAGAGCTATGTCGGTGACTTTGGCGTTCTCAGCGTTAATCCCAGTCTTATCCGAAGCTTTTTCAGCTTTTTGGGGTCCGCTTTACCAGTCTAACTGCTGATTTTGGCTAAACTTCGATATTTTCCGTGAAGCGACTGCCGTCTGACCTCCACAACCCGAAGGCGATATCGAAGCATTGCAGTTACATATTCTACCTCTTAAAGTATTTTTTCTTTATAATTATAAACTAGTGCTTGACTGCAATCCCGCCTGATGGTAAGCAGTGATGCAATCGTCGATGGTAAAGCGCCCTGGTTTATTAAAAGACTATTCACTCAAAAAAACTCAGTGAATAGGAAGCAAGACAGCAGTTGAGCGAGGTGATGCAATGTTAAACACAACAACACGACCAACGATGCTGCGCCAGAGGGATATTGATCTGGAGGCCCTCCACAACCAAACTCCTGACACAACGGCTACGGCTTCACCAGACATCATGCCGGAACACGACGAATTGCTTGGCGGCAAGCCTTTGTCTGGTGGGTGATAACTTCTGCCGGCAGCCGATGAACCTGTACGAGTGTATGAACACTTACATGAGGAGCATATCTCTGTAAGAGCGGCCGGTACCCGTGGCCGAACGTGACTATCATCCCAGGCTCGTCATCCCGGTGAGGTTGCAGAGGGATGATCACTTGGACCTGTAAGGATAAAACGATCACCTGTAAATGACTATTTAAATGATAAGAATAGCTGGTCGCTCTGATTAACTCAGGACAATGTTTGTGTTCCTTCTCCAGAATTAGCTTACTGACATATTATATGAGTTCATATAATTTGCCTTTTACATTGCACAAATGATTAGATAATTAGCGTGGGACGCCCTTGGGCGAGATGGAGCGACGACATCAAAAAGGTGGCTGGTAGTGGCTGGCGGAGAACTGCTCAGGATCGAGCTTGTTGGCGTGCCATGAAGGAGGCCTATGTCCAGCAGTGGACGAGTAAAGGCTGATGATGATGATTGCACAAATATTGGAGCTGTCACGCCCTTAATGCCAGGGGCTTTTATTTAGGTAGGTAATAAGTTTTTACTTTTTACATTTCCATTTTAATGATATTTTATTTTTTGTTTTGCTTTTTTGGTATTTTGGCGTGGCTAGTTGGCATCCATATTAATATTATAAATGCGAAAGTAATTCTGTCTGTCTGTCTGTTACGCTTTCCCGCTTAAACCTCTCAACCGATTTTAATGAAATTTGGCACAGACAATCTTTAGACCCTGAGAAAGAACATAGGCTACCTTTTATCCCGGAAAAATTTGATGTTCCCGAGGAAAACCTAAAAAGCGCGATATAACCGAATTCCACGCGGGCTAAGCCGCGGGCGGAAAGCTAGTATTGTATAAAGTCATCTATTTTTTTAAATGAACAGACAGCTGTGCTAAATACTAGCTTTCCGCCCGCGGCTTAGCGGGCGGAAAGCTAGTATTTATATATAAATATATTTTATTTATTTTTTTTCTCTTGTACTACTGTACCTACATAGTATTGTATAAACTATTGTGTTTTTTCTAAATGAACAGACAGCTGTGCTGCTGGGGAGTTTGTTCCGCCATTTCTTCTTCCCAGCGAAAGCACTAGGAAGTATCGACGGGCGGGCGTTTTGGGGGACACGTTGTCAACACCTCTACGATCCGGACGAAGCGTTTTGCCTCCTCCTTTATACCGCGTACATCGAGGGACTGGAATAATTTGCCAGCGGCGGTGTTTACGTCGGACTACAATTTGAGTGTCTTCAAGGCTAGAGTGAATAGGCTCTTAATAAACTAGTGCGCTTTACCATCAACGATTGCGTCACTGCTTACCATCAGACAGGATTGCGGTCAAGCGCTAGTTTATAATATATATAAAAAAAAAAACAGTCTTATGTAATATTGACGTTCAAAAAGTGCTGATTCTCGGCCTAGTTTGAATAAATGACTTTTGATTTGATTTTGTAAGGATATAAAGCACTAGGAAGGCACTGATGAAGGACGGGCGTTTTGGGGGGACTGTCTTAACCTAGATAAACTACTACTAAATAATATGGGAGAGGTCATCACTACGTATAATATAAAACAAACTCACTTTTACTTCCCTATGTCGCTTTGTATGATTAAATCTTTAAAACTACGCAACGGATTTTGATTTTTAATAGATAGAGTGATTCAAGAGGAAGGTTTTTATTTATATAACACTAGCTTTCCGCCCGCGGCTTCGCCCGCGTTAATTTCGGTTATATCGCGCTTTTTAGATTTCCCTCGGGTACATCAAATTTTTCCGGGATAAAAGGTAGCCTATGTCCTTTCTCATGGTCTAAAGATTGTGTGCTTTCCGCCCGCGTCTTCGCCCGCGTGGTGTTCGGTTATATCACGCTTTTTATATTTCCCTCGGGAATATCAAATTTTTCCGGGATAACAGGTAGCCTATGTTTTTTCCCAGGGTCCAAAGATTGTCTGTGCGAAATTTCATCAAAATCGGTTAAGAGGTTTAGGCGGGAAAGCGTAACAGACAGACAGACAGAGTTACTTTCGCATTTATAATATTAGTATGGATGCATAATATATAAGAGGTATACTGGTAATTTTTGAGGTTTATAACACATGTCGCAAAATAAACCCACTTTTTTGAGCTTACATTGCATACGCTGACTGAACCCTATGAGATAGTCCGTGTATCTTGCAGTCAGATATTGGCTGACGGGCGGCACAGTAGACATTATTTTTATTGAAGGGCCACCGTTTCTTAAGGAAGGCTTAGGTACCTATATAATTTGTCTACATGCGAAGCCGGGGCAGGTCGCTAGTTTAGTTACTATGTTTTCCAACGGCAAAGAAAAAAAAATAGTTTTGACTTCAAAAAGTTTTTTTGAACTACCCACATCTCACATAAGTCTTCAGAAAATTAATTAGATCAGCTCCCTAATCGGCGAACACATTTTTGTCAAGTGATTTTTTTTTTTTTATATATTATAAAGTAGCGCTTGCCGCAATCCTGCCTGATGGTAAGCAGTGACGCAATCGTTGATGGTAAAGCGCACTAGTTTATTAAGAGCCTATTCACTCTAGCCTTGAAGACACGCAAATTGTAGTCCGACGGAAACACCGCCGCTGGCAAACTATTCCAGTCCCTCGATGTACGCGGTATAAAGGAGGAGGCGAAACGCTTCGTCCGGATCGTAGTGGTGTTAACAACGTAATGGTGGAAACCAGTCGTACGACGGGTCGTCCGATGGTGGAACGGAGATGGGGGAATTAAATCATGCAATTCCCTCGCACACTCCCCGAAATGCATCCTATAGAACACCGAAAGGCTGGCTACTCTACGCCTGTGCTCTAGGCTTTGGAGACCGACTCGAGTTAGATCAGGGTCACTAATCAGCCTCTTTGTACGTCTCTCCACTGAATCCAAAGTGGCCAGGTGACACTTGGCAGCACCAGCCCAAATGTGGCTGCAGTACTCCACACACGAACGGACCTGTGCTTTGTATAACATTAGAAGCTGCCCAGGTGTGAAGTACTGTCGGACCTTTGCGATAACGCCAAGTTTCTTGGCAGCCACCTTAGCCTTGGACTCAATGAACCGCCCAAGTTAAGGTCCGAGGAAATCTCAACTCCCAAAAGCTGAAGGCGGTCGGAACACTCCAAGGACACATTCCGAAAAGTAGGAGCCAAGGTGAACGGGCTCCTTTTGGCGGTGAAAAGACACGCCTGTGTTTTGGCGGCATTGAATGCTACAAGATTGGCATTGAGACTAGTTGGGATCGTTCGGACCGCCCATTGGTCTGTTCGGTCCAAACGATCCCAGTCGCAATAATTTGACAAAAATGTGTTCGCCGATTAGGGGGCAGGTTTTGTGAACTCACATCTGCTTCATAAGGTCTAAACACAGTGAGTGGTCGCAGCGACGCAGCATCCGCCACAATGATGCATCCCCACGCCGTGCCGATGTACAGCTCACCTCGGAGAGCACACAGGGCTGTCACCTGCGGAAAGAGATTGAACATCATTCTCCTGTGTTTTATGTACAAAGCAAACACCATATTTTTATTGTAAACGTAAACATTTTCATTTTTAATGTCTGGACTTGAAAAAAGACAGACTCCGCAGCGTAGTGGTAGCGAACGCGGCCGCTGCGCAAGGAGGCGCGGGTTCGATCCCCGCGCAGTGCAAATATTTGTGTTCGTGAATATGAATATTTGCACTGGTCTAGTCGTGCCTCGGAAAGCACGTTAAGCCGTTGGTCCCGGTTACCATACAAACATCTAATCGCAGCCGTTACGGGGTGTTTGAGCCCTCAAAAGTTCAACAATTGGTCTAACTGCAATGCTTCGATGTCGCCTTCGGGTTGTGGAGGTCAGACGGCAGTCGCTTCACGGAAAATGTCGAAGTTTAGCCATATCAGCAGTTGGACTGGTAAAGCGGACCCCAGACTCCAAAGCTGAAAAGGCTTCGGATGCGACTGGGATTAACGCTGGGATGATGATGATGACTTACAATTAATTATTTGTTAAGTCTATTTCCCTATGCTTAACATAAATATACATAATGTCTGGACTGTATTCTTTTAAACTTGTTCCTTCGCCTTTGTGTCAGTGTTCTACATCGAACTGTGAATTTGAACAGTCCGCACATCACATCTTGTGGGAGTGTATTCTTTGGCAGAATAAACGCAATATTATGTTGGATAGTGTACAAGTTACATCCGGAGTTGTTTATTATACGGACCTTGTAGAAACTAGAACTAATTTCCGTGCGTTCAGGCGCTTTTGCCATACCTATTATTGGAATCAATTGTAACAGCACATACCTACTTAGGACTGTTATTCCGTGGTGCTTGGCAATCTGGGCTTCTCCCAGTTGCAATAATGTCCCTTTGTGCCGATTGGCCTAGTTCTGTTCTGTCTCCTGCTTATTACGGAGGGAAGTGGAAAAAATATCTTTTTTCTTACTCCTCCGCTATTCTTTTCTGATTAATTTCGTTGCGGGACCCAAGACAGTTGAAATGTTTCTCCGGGACTCGTCGGGCTTCATTGCTCGGCGTTTTTCTGGCGGTCTCCACTGTTGATTCTGGCTTTCAGGAGTTGCAGTGGGTTGGGAACAGTGTGGCGGGTTTTGTCCCAATACATAATGTCTACTAACGTTTATGATTAAAGGGGTAAATGATGATAACTCACCCTGCACTTGTCCTCAGTAAGATGTTCATCTAAGGCGATGGATTGTAGACTCTCAGAACAAGGCACCAGCTTGCTACAGTCCAGGCGGGCGCACTGCTTCTTTGTTCGAACCGACCATTGGTAGACACACACTCCTAGGAAATGATAAAGAGCATTCAATCTCGAAAATCTCGAACTTTTAAGCATTAGGTCGATCTACAATATGTAAAGAAAACCCCGTCTGGCCCATATGGATAATAAAGGTTAGGTAAACACTTGACCAAATAAACTATGAAATTTTACATAATCATCATAGTAACAATACTAATGAATTTTAAAATAATCTTTTTTTTCCGCGAATGTATTCCAACTTCCAACACCATTCAAGTGACATAACCATTTTCGACGGGATTATTATGAGAGATCGACCGCGTGCCGCACGCCCTGCCCCCCTTCACCCGCG
The DNA here is from genome assembly GCA_017933935.1 of Sesamia nonagrioides. Lineage (NCBI taxonomy): Eukaryota > Metazoa > Arthropoda > Insecta > Lepidoptera > Noctuidae > Sesamia > Sesamia nonagrioides. The sequence continues at coordinate 9,811 of JADWQK010001785.1, forward strand.
CATGTATTGCCAACCGCACATGTATTAAGTTACCTCCTTGTGCGAAATAATATTTATTTTAAGGGGGGATTGTTTTAAGTTTAGACCGGCTTTGTAGGCATTAGTAGAATCAGTTAACGATACCTAACAATACCTTCACGGATTGGACAGCCAACTAATAACACCTCGCTCAACTGCCGTCTTTCTTCCTATTCACTCTGTTTTTTCGAGTGAATAGGCTCTTAATAAACTAGCACGCTTTACCATCAACGATTGCAGCACTGCTTACCATCAGGCATATACAATATGTAAAGAAAACCCTGTCCGATCCGTGAAGGTATTGTTAGGTATCGATAACTGATTCTACTAATGCTCACAAAGACAGGCTAAACTTAAAAAAAAAATCCCCCTAAAAAAATAAATATTATTTCGCAAAAAGAGGTAACTTAATACATGTGCTGTAAGCAACCCCTTCCGCGGGCGGCGGGGGGCAGGGCACGCGGCACCTGTGACGTGGTCGCGTCGCTATTCGCTTATAATAATACCGGTGTTGTCACTTTTTTAAAAATTACCAAATTTCGGGGAAATTGGAATTAATTCCCGGGAAAAAAGGATTATTTCAAAATTCATTAGTATTGTTACTATGATGATTATGTAAAATTTTATATTATATTTGGTCAAGTGTTTACCTAACCTTTACTCTCCTTATGGGTCGGATAGGGTTTTCTTTACATATTATACATCTTGAGGAAACCTGGACTTTAAGTTTAAAATCACCAACCTGCATTGAGCAAGCGTGATGATTACGCTCAATCCTTCTCTGTATGAGAGGAGACCTGTGCCCAGCAGTGGGACGATAAAAACGTTAATGATGATGACTCTAAAATCAACTTAACTGTCATTGAAATTGTTTAACTTGGAATAGAAGGGGGAAGGGTGGAGGAGCGTTTTGCGCACTTTAACTATAGATTAAAGCTCACCCGGATCACAGTAGACAATGACGAAGGGCTCATCTTCGGGCGCGGCCATGAGCGTGACCCGCGGCTTCGCCTCCAGTACATCCGCCCCGCACACGCCGCTCGCGTTCACCGCGTACGAGTACAGGCCGTCACCGCCTGCCCATACCTCCCAGCTGTGTAGGGATAAGTTAATGAAGTAGTACCTAATTAGGGGGTGAAGTGATGCTTATTTAGACAAGTGGCGATTATTGAGAAAAGTTGCGATCACTGAGACACATAGCAATTACTGGGTCTAATTGTGATTATTAAGCCCAAAGACGATTACTGAGACACGTGGTGATAACTGGGGCCAGTGCTGATTAATTAACCGAGTGACAATTACTGAGACACATGTTCATTACTGAGGCTAGTGGGGATTAATGAGCCCAGTGACGATTCCTGAGACAAATGTTAATTACGGAGGCTAGTAGTGATAAATGAGCTAAGTGATGATTACTGAGACACATAGTGGTGATTAATGAGCCCAGTGACGATTACAGAGACACATGTTAATTACAGAGGCTAGTGGTGATTAATGGGCCAAGGGACGATTACTGAGCTACATGTTAATTACTGAGGCTAGTGGTGATTAATGAGCCCTGTGACGATTCCTGAGACATGTTAATTACGGAGGCTAGTGGTGATTAATGAGCCAAGTGACGATTACTGAGACACATGTTAATTACTGTGGCTAATGGTGATTAATGAGCCGAGTGACGATTACTGAGACACATGTTAATTACAGATGCTAGTGGTGATTAACGAGCCTAGTGACGATTACTGAGACACATGTCCATTACTGAGGCTAGTGGCGATTAATGAGACCAGTGACGATTACTGAGATAAATGTTAATTATTGAGGCTAGTGGTGATTAATGAGCCTAGTGACGATTACCGAGACGCGGTGATTTATGGGACCAGTGGTGCATAATAAGTAGAGATGTGCCGACTAGTCGCCGACTAGTCGGTTAAGCCGACTATTCGGCCGCTTTTGTAGTCGGCGAATAGTCGGCGACTAGTCGGCAAAAAACGCCGACTAGTCGGCTTTTTACTTTCTATGTATTTCTCATTAATATGTACTATATCAGGGGAACTGAAATGAAATAAAACCTTAACTATTCATTACTAGCTTTCCACCCGCGGCTTCGCCCGTGTGGATTATATCGCGCTTTTTGGAAATCTCGGGATTATCAAATTATTCCGGGATGAAAAGTATCCTATTGTTTAATCCGGACTTCTAACTTACTAATTTAGGTCCTTACATATGAAATTGGCGTTTTGTCGTAGGCACTGGCCACTTTGATTTCAAATATCTCCTCTTTGGTAATTGGTTTCTAATTCCAAATTCAAATTTATTCAGCTATTTACTCATCAATTTGTGTCTTGAAAACCTATTTCTTTTGTTTTTTTTTTCTTTTGGATTTTTCTCTGCGTCATTGAGTTTACAAAATGTTGGTCTAACTGCAATGCTTCGATGTCGCCTTCGGGTTGTGGAGGTCAGACGGCAGTCGCTTCACGGAAAATGTCGAAGTTTAGCCATATCAGCAGTTGGACTGGTAAAGCGGACCCCAGACTCCAAAGCTGAAAAGGCTTCGGATGCGACTGGGATTAACGCTGGGATGATGATGATGATGATGATGATTGAGTTTACAAAATGGAAAATTTAAAGTTTCGCGTTATTCACGAATATGAGTTCCGCCATAGGTTCCGCCGTGGCACCAGTGCTGCAGAAACGGGTCGAAAAATTAATGTTGTGTATGCGAGTGGTGTCGCTAGAGAAAGCACAGTGAGTATGATACAAAAGGCCAATTTCATATGTAAGGACCTAATATCTGTAACACCAACAAAAGAAAATTATTACCTTCTTAAAATTGGTATTAATTAACAAACAAAAGAATTTCTTCTTAAGTTAAATAAACATTTATTAATTGTTAATCAAATGAAAAAGTAGGTATTTTATAATTACCAACAGATTAAAAAATAAACATTCAATATTTTAAACACGAACTGTTTCAAGAAAAATAAAAAAGAAACATAATTATGAACTTATATGATTAACCGGACACAACCCAAAACAAAATGTCATATTTCTATAATAAAACATAGCAAAATCTCTTTACTAGGACTGTAAAGAGGCCGACTAGCCGACTAGTCGGCCTATTTACAGCCGACTAGTCGGCTAGTCGGCTAGTCGGCCAAAGTGGTAGTCGGTACATCTCTAATAATAAGACCACTGGCGTTTACTGAGACAAGTCCCTCTATCTGTCACCAGGCTGAATCTCATTACTCCACTAGGCCGAGTAGTAGTTTAGTATCTTCATTACTTCCAATCATCTTACCCATGTGGCGAAGGAACAGCTGCCAGGCAGCACAGTTCAGTCGCAGTGCCCAGCTCAGTCAGCACAAAGCTACCTTCAGCTTCCGGACGACGAGAGGTCACTAGGAACAACCTGGAATGAATGACAACTGGAATATAACATAATACTCAAGTACTGTTGAATGCCTCCTCTGACTTTTTCCTTTATCGGCGGTGAACGCTGCCGAAAACTTAAAGAAAGCGGAATGCGGCCATGTAATAATAATGCGCCCGCGTCCTCCCGTGGCAAGCTAGCGAGTCATGGCCACGATCTTTTAACGGCCACAAAATTTATTTAGTTTTAAGTATTTAAAGTATCCCCCGGGGGATTAGGCGTCAAAATTCAAAATTAATAAAGTTAGGAAGTCTGCCAGTGAATTATGTCGACGTGCGCTTTCTCGTGATCTGGTCTGGTGGTCTACGAACTCCGCATCTGAAGGTAGGAGGTAAGTGATTTGCCGCCTGTAGCACCTTAATCAGAGAGATATACTCCGAAGGCATCATTCTATCACATATTTACTTATAATTTCTAATATATCGCTATCCTAAATACAGTCCACTTGAATCTGGTTTAAAATCTTTCGTGGTAGGCACGTTGCAGCCAGACTTGCATTTTTTTAAAGGCGTGGCTTCAATCCACATTTCGCTAGTTCCTTTTGACACAGGTATTTTTATTTGACGCACAGACGCGCGCCTTACTTGTGATGAACAAGCTAATACTTTTAACAACTGGGGGGTAAGTAATGGGGTACCTAATACATGATCTTCTTCTTGATATGGTGTTGATGGTATTCTTCTTAGATACTTTGCAGCGGCGACAGCGCCTGCAGCGCCACCATGTACACTGTACCCACTTGCTACAGCTAAGTGCGAGCGCCACACGTTGCAGCGGCGCCAGCGCCTGCAGCGCGGCAACGGCGGAGGGCGCGCCCCCCACCGCCTCCGCCTGCAGCGCCACCATGTACACTGTACCCACCTGCCACAGCTGAGTGCGAGCGCCACACGTTGCAGCGGCGCCAGCACCTGCAGCGCGGCGACGGCGGAGGGTACGCCCCCCACCGCCTCCGCCTGCAGCGTCACCATGTACACTGTACCCCCTGCCACAGCTGAGTGCGAGCGCCACAAGTTGCAGCGGCGCCAGCGCCTGCAGCGCGGCGACGGCGGAGGGCGCGCCCCCCACCGCCTCCGCCTGCAGCGCCTGCAGCGCGGCGACGGCGGAGGGCGCACCCCCCACCGCCTCCGGCTGCAGCGCCACCATGTACACTGTACCCACCTGCCACAGCTGAGTGCGACAGCCACACGTTGCAGCGGCGCCAGCGCCTGCAACGCGGCGACGGCGGAGGGCGCGCCCCCCACCGCCTCCGCCTGCAGCGCCACCATGTACACTGTACCCACCTGCCACAGCTGAGTGCGAGCGCCACACGTTGCAGCGGCGCCAGTGCCTGCAGTGCAGCGACGGCGGAGGGCGCGCCCCCCACCGCCTCCGACACGCGCACGCACCACACCAGCGCGCAACTTGAAGCACTGCACATATAATCAACTTTGATTCGCTGCGAATAAGCGCTATGTTCGACTAACTAGTAGGAAGCTCGAGACATTCTGAGAGAGAAAGATGGGGCCATGGGAAGAAAAAGATAAGGGGGTCAAAGAGAGAGATATGGGGTGAAATTGCTACCTCTCTTGGTAGCGAAAGTTAGAAAAAGATGGGGCGCAAGAGAGCGATGGAGCGAAAACTATGGAAAAAGATGGAGTGAAAGAGTGGTGCGGCGAAAGAGAGTAAGAAATGCGGCTAAAGAGAAGAGAAGCAAAAGTGAAAGAGAGATGGGGCGAAAGAGAGATAGATATAGGGTGAAGGTGAGGGAGAGATTGGAAGTAAGATACTATGTGGCGAAAGAGCAAGTAGGACAGGGTGAAAGAGAGAGATGAACGAAAGCGAGAGAGAGATGAAGCGTAAGACAGTGATAGGACAAGAGTACGATACGGCAAAAGAGAGATAAATGGGGTGAAAGTTAGAGAGAGATTGGGCTAAAGAGCGAGCGAGCTATTGGGTGAAAGAGATGGATTGGTGATATGGTGACAAATAGAGAGAGGCCGGTCGAATGAGCGATATAGAAGGGGTAAAGTGAGAAACAGATGGGGCGAAAGAGAGTAATGTGGCGAAGGAGAGAGATGGGTCTCGACTATTTCATCTCTCGAGAGAGATGGGACGTAAGAGAAGATGATGGGATGTAACAACGAGAGAGAGTGAGTAAGATGGGGTGAAAGAGAGAAAGAGAGAGAGAGATAGTTAAATAGAGAAAAGAGAGAGAGCACTTGTAAAGCGTTCCACGATAAGCTCGTAACAGAGATTTCTTAACAAATAGATAAAAACAAAAATACTTACGAGTACACAGAGATCCTGCCGACTGAGTCGCCGAGCCACATCTTGTTGCCCACGCGACAGATTGCCGTCACCATGACGGGGTCAGCTTTATCTAAACAGGGAAAATTCATTAAAAAAAGAAAATACTGGCACGTCACTACAGCTGAAATGACGCCGGGCAACTGAGCGCTTGCGTACGTTAGCCGCCGGCAACACGCGCGGCCGAAGGTTGCCGACATGATTCTTTCAACGGGTTGTGTCGGCAGGCTATGCCGCCGGGCGGCTTTGGTGTGTAGCGCCTACCACTTACCTGTCAGAACTCTCAGGGTGTGATGGTGCGTGAAGCTGGTGGCGGTAGTCAGCAGAGTGTGGGCTCTCTCCGGCTCCCCACCACCATACCATATCTCCCATCCTGGGACTCCTTCCTCTGTGGAAGAATGAGTTTTGTTAAACTTTAATTATCATTGTTCTTTTTCTGCATCTCAGCGTTAATCACAGTCGCATCCGAAGCTTTTTCAGCTTTGGAGTCTGGAGTCCGATTTACCAGTCTAACTGCTAAACTTCGATATTTTCCGTGAAGCGACTGCCGTCTGACCTCCGCAACCCGAAGGCGATATCGAAGAATTAGAGTTAGACCAATTGTTGGACTTTAGAGGGCTCCAACAACCCCTAACGACTGCCATTAGATATTCGTACGGCAACCGGGATCAACGGCTTAACGTGCTTTCCGAGACATGACCAGATCAGTGCAAATATTCATATTCAAGCGGGTGGATCGTACCCGTGCTTCCTTGCGCAGCGACCGCGTTCGCTACCGCTACGCCATGGAGGCTGTCATACTCTTTATTATGTACATCATATAGATTTGCGTTGTTGCCCAGCACATACCAGCGACCCCCAGCAGTAGGCAGGCGGCGGCGGCGCTGGCGGTACGTGCGGCGGCCGCGTCTCCCAGCGCGCAGTACTCGGGCGCCGCCGCCACGCTCACCAGCGCCGCAGCTGACGGCCGCAGCTCGGGCGAACCCGACCAGCATCGACGCATGGTCTCCAACACGCAGCAAGGGAACTCTAGGTCCTGGAGGGAACAACTCACTTTGGAGAACTGACAATCCTTCCCGGTGGAATATTGTCTGCCAGTGTAGCTACCATGAGTTTACATTACGAGACTCGATCGTCGATATCGAGCGCGTTTGACTCATCGATTGTCCCGCTTCAAGGTTGTAAGAACTCTCAACCAATGAGAGCGCCAAATGAGGTCCATGCTTATGATCGAGTCTTGTAATGAAAACTCATTATAGCCACACAGGACTGCGGTTATACAATTATTTTAATTGTAGACAAACTTTGAATACATAAATCATCATCATCATCTGAGCGTTAATCCCAGTCGCATCCGAAGCCTTTTCAGCTTTGGAGTCTGCGGTCCGCTTTACCAGTCCAACTGCTGATATGGCTAAACTTCGATATTTTCCGTGAAGCGGCTGCCGTCTGACCTACACAACCCGAAGGCGACATCGAAGCATTACAGTTAGACCAATTGTTGGATTTTTGAGGGCTCCAACAACCCGTAACGGCTGCCACTAGATGTACGTATGGCAACCGGGACCAACGGCTTAACGTGCTTTCCGAGGCACGACCAGACCAATGCAAATATTCATATTCATGCATACAAATACTTGCACTGTGCGGGGATCGAACCCGCGCCAACCTGCGCAGCGGCCGCATCCGCTACCGCTACGCCACGGAGGCTGTCAAACTTTGAATACATAAATAAAACATTTAAATACATACAGATTTCAAAAAAAAAAACTATTTTTACACACCCAATTAAAATCAAAAGTCATTTATTTAAATTAGGGAGCCTTCAACCATTACGTAACGCAATTTGGTGGGAGGAGGAGGGGATAGGGTCTTGTAAAACGTTACGGTGTGTTACAAGGGCAGCAGGAGGTATTTAAACAACGCGTTACGTTGAGATACGTTTATCTATACTCTATACTACTAAACAAAGCTGAAGAGTTTGTTTGAACGCGCTAATCTCAGGAAGTACAGGTCCGATTTGAAAAATTCTTTGGAGAGCCCATTAGTCCAGGAAGGCTTTAGGCTATATAACTTCACGCTGCGACCAATAGGAGCGGAGCATAACTAATTCCACGCGAACGAAGTCGCTGGCGGGCGCTAGTGGCTTAATAAGACATACAGAGTGGTGCTGACAATACGACAATAAATGAAAATACAGACTATGCTGGTTCATAGGAAAAATCCTAAACCATAGAAACAATCCTAGTATCAAAAATAAAAAATGAGAATTTCAAACAAACTAAATCGCATAAAATTGCAAACGGAATAGAACATCCTTTAAAACATTGGTTCAATGACCTCCGATCAGCGGGCGACAGCGCGGTCCTGTATCGACATGCTTTTTCGCGCCATTATTATTAAAGTTTAGTACCGCTGGATGCGGCGGTCATCAACCTGTAAGCGCTTCCTTATCAACATGTACATCATGTAGAAAATGTGAAAAATGAAAAATAATTTCCTGTGACTAAGCTAATGGATATCATCATCATCATCATTTCAGCCGAAAGACGTCCACTGCTGGACATAGGCCTCCCCCAAGGTTCTCCACGACGACCGGTCCTGCGCCTCCCGCCTCCAGCGGTTTCCCGCGATCTTCACCAGGTCGTCGGTCCACCTTGTCGGGGGCCTACCCACGCTACGTCTTCCGGTGCGTGGTCGCCACTCGAGAACCCGTCGGCCCCATCGGGCATCGGTCCTACGGGCAATGTGTCCACTGCCACTTTAGTGTTGCAGTTCTTCGGGCTATGTCGGTTACTCTCGTTCTTCTGCGGATCTCCTCATTCCTGATTCGATCGCGCAGTGAAACCCCAAGCATAGCCCTCTCCATTGCCCTTTGAGTGACTTTGAGCCTTCCTATAAGGCCCATTGTTAGCGTCCACGTCTCAATTCCATAAGTCATCACTGGCAACACACACTGGTCGAAGACTTTTGTCTTGAGACACTGCGGTATTTCGGACGAGAAGATTTTACGTAGCTTCCCGAAAGCAGCCCAGCCGAGTTGGATTCGACGATTGACCTCTTTCTCGAAGTTGGACCTAACTGGATAGTTTGCCTCAGGTACACGTAACTGTCAACAACTTCGAGAACAGAGTCTCCAATCTTTATAGGAGTCGGTACAACATGGCCATTAGACATGACTTTCGTCTTGTCCATGTTCATTTTAAGACTGACTCGCTCGGAAACTCTACTGAGGTCTTCCGAGCATTATACTCAGGTCCTCCGCGGTCTCAGCCATGACTACGATATCATCAGCAAACCGAAGGTGTGTCATGTACTCGCCATTGATGTTGATGCCCAGTCCTCTCCAGTCCAGAACCTTGAAGACATCCTCCAATGCAGCGGTGACCAGTTTCGGGGAGATAACATCTCCCTGTCTGACACCACGCTGCAGAGGTATTGGTTTCGAGGTCTGGTCCTGTATTCGGACTGACATGGTGGCGTTTTCGTACAAACCCTTCAGCGCTTCAATATACCGATAGTCTACTTGGCACTGCTGGAGAGACTGCAGTACAGCCTAGGTCTCGATCGAATCAAAGCCTTTTTCGTAGTCCACAAACGCCAAGCAAAGGGGTAGGTTATACTCCTCGGTCTTCTGTATAACCTGCCGCAGCTAATGGATATATTTATTTAATTTTTTTATGGGTAGATTGAGAATGTGTTGAGGTACACGATGTTCAATTTATTGTCGTATTGTCAGCACCACTCTGTAAATTTAACTTAAAAATATTTTCCTCTGTTTATTACTACTGCAAAGATAGTCCCCCAAAACGCTCACCCCTCACCACCCCCTAGTGCTTTCCATCTACTCACCCTGGGTGATAACGAAGGTCGGGCTCCTTCTAGAACAGCTTCCTTCACCGCCTCGTGACCCTCGAACGGCTGTCGCACTGTTACTATCTCGTATAACAGCATACCGTAGGAGAAGCAGTCCACCTGAGGAGATGACACTGTTGGTGTAATAGCTGAGAGTTGTTTTACCTTTTTTTTTTTACAGACTAATCACACAGATTGAGCTAGCCCCAAAGTAAGTTCGAGACTTGTGTTATGGGATACTAACTCAACGATACTATATTTATAATAGATACATATATAGATAAACATCCAAGACCCAGGACAATTAGGAAAAGATCGTTTCCCATCATGACCTGGCCGGGGATCGAACCCGGGGCCTCCACGTCGCCGGCAGGCGTGTTGGCCGCTGCGCCACGGAGACCGACAAATTCCCGCATATTCCGCACGGAACATATATGGCCTACAGGTAGTAGCCGTACGGAGGACGGGTCTGAGGAGTTGTGTTGCGATGTGTGGCGGGTACGATGCGCCAAATGTTGTTGTGTCGGGAGTTTGGTCGTGGAGGGTCTCCAGATCAATCTCCCTCTGGCGCAGCATCATGTTTCACCAACATTATATTTCAGTCCATATGTATCAATTTAATTGCAAAACCTCATGAGTGAAATGATCTAGTATTATGACGCTTTATCATCAGAACGACTTTACTAACAAAAAATATATATATATATATTTTTCTAACTGTACCGGATCGATGCGCCGGTATTTGAATAGGAAGCGAATTGTGTGGCCTGGTTGTTAGTTTTGAAGAATTTACTTAAAACTGAAGAGTTTGTTTGTTTGTTTGTGCGCGCTAATCTCAGGAACTACTGGTCCGATTTGAAAAATTCCTTTTGCGTTGGATAGCCTATTAATCCAGGAAGGCTTTAGGCTATATAACATCCCGATATGACAAATAGGAGCAGAGCAGGAACAAAAAATGTTGCGAAAACGGGAGCTAACGCAGACGTACATATTGCTTGCTTTTTGCTTTAGGCTATATAACATCCCGCTGCGACCAATAGGAGCGGAGCATAACTAAACAACGCGCTGGCGGCCGCTAGTAAAAAATAAAATCAAAAGTGTGTGTGTCAGCTCCGACGCACGACTGGAGTTTACTCCTTAAGTACGAGAAAAAAAAAAGTAATATTAAAAAATAAAAATAAAAAAAAATATTATTGTTATTATTTTAAAAATTATTTATAAAATAAATCATAAACAATTAAAGAAATTATAAATGCATATTTATGAAAATTTTAACCAATTTTAAGAAAGTTGATAATATTTTTTTTTTATAAACATTTTTTTTTTAAATATAACATTATCTTAATAACTAACAAAATATAGTTGTAAAAAGATAATTATGTCACTTTTTTAGATTAGAAAGTTGCGCACCAAAGGTGCGCACTGAAATAGTAACGCTTAAAATTCGTTACTCGTTAGTAGGTTTTACCCCTCGGATTTTTCTCATACCGGGCGCCTTATATATGAAAATCGATTCTTAAGGAGTAAACTCCAAAAAATTACATTAGTCGAGGAAAGTAGGGTTGGGGAACAATATTATGACCGATAGCGGCGTTGCCAATTAATGTGTCATGGCTATGGTGCACCAATTGGAGCATTCAAAAAGGTGATGGCTGCCAAAGCGATTCCCAATACTAACATAATTCTAATTTTTAAAAAACTGTATCGTCCGAATGACGTCACAGAGCGAGGTGCACAGTCAACTCGCGCAAGTTATACTGATGCGTCAGGATTACCTTTTTTTTTATAAATTATAAACTAGCGCTTGACCGCAATCCCGCCTGATGGTAAGCAGTGACGCAATCGTTGATGGTAAAGCGCACTAGTTTATTAAGAGCCTATTCACCTTAGCCTTGAAGACAATCAAATTGTAGTCCGACGGAAACACCGCCGCCGGCAAATAATTTCAGTCCCTAAAAGAGGAGTCGAAACAACGTAAGGGTGGAAACTCGACGTACGACGGGTCGTCCGATGGTGGAACGAAGATGGGGGAATTAAATCATGTAATAATCAAAAATTACCTTCTCATTATATTCCTCTTCACCGTTATACCTCATGATCTCCGGCGCCATGAAGCCTTCAGTGCCACCAAAACCTTTGGTGCCTGATGGAGGAGCCAAACGGCTTATACCTGGAGACAAAGGGAAATAGCATGAACCCATTCCACAAAAAGTATAAATAAAAATAAAAAAATGTTTTATAAAAGTAGAAAACAATTGGAAATGAGCTTTACTATCATTTATAGGATCTTTTTCTTAAGGTCAGCTTCCAGTCTTACCAGATCATATAGTAAGACCAGTATTTTACATGGTTTGACAGCCTATCTATCATTATCTTAGCGTTTATCCCGGTTGCATTCGCGTCTTTCGCGTTGGAGCCTATGGTCTGCTTTCTTGCTTATTTTCCTCTATTTCGCGCGATCTTTAGCATCCCGTGGTGTGAGATTGATGGCACGCATGTCATCTCTTACAACGTCAAGCCAGCACTTCTTTGGTCAACTCCGCTTGTTCCGGCCCGGCGGAGGCGCCATGGCAAGACATTTGTGACCCACGTAACATGCTGGTTTTCGTAAGACGTGACCGTACTAACGTAGGCGACCCTCCTGCAGTTTGTCCGCTATGTCACGGACATGAAGACTGCCACGGATGCGGAAGTTTTTGAAGCGGTCCTTCCGCGTAACTCCACATATCCACCGCAGCATATTCATCTCCGTGACATGCAGATCCCGCTTGTGTCGCTCAAGCACAGGCCACGCCTCACTGCCATACAGGAGAACAGGTCTAATAATGGTCTTATAGACCTACCCCTTAAGCTTAACCGGCATTTTAGGGTCACAAATAACACCCATCACCTCACGCCATTTTGCCCAAGCTGCGGATATACATGCCTTGACGTCGCAATCAATGTCGCCGGACGCGTGGTGCACAGACCCTAAGTATTTAAAATGGTCTGTGCACTCAACCATGTCACCGCCTATGCGCACAGACATGGGGTTTGACACCTATCTGACCTCTACAAATTACTTACCGTCTAGTGATATACAGAGTGGTGCTGACAATACGACAGTAAATCAAAACACAGACCATGCTGGTTCATAAGAATAATCCTGAACTATAGAAAAAAACCTAGCATCAAAAATTAAAAAATGAAAATTTCAAACAAACTAAATCGCATAAAATTGCAAACGGCATAGAACATCCTTTTAAAATATTGGTTCAATGACCTCCGATCAGCGGGCGACAGCGCGTTCCTGTATCGATTTGCTTTTTGGCGCCATTATTATTAAAGTTTAGTACCGCTGGATGCGGCGGTCATCAACCTGTAAACGCTCCCTTATCAACATGTACATCATGTAGAAAATGTGAAAAATGAAAAATAATTTCCTGTGACTTAACTAATGGATATATTTATATAATTTTTTACAGGTAGACTGAGAATGTGTTGAGGTACAAGATGTTTAATTTATTGTCGTATTATCAGCACCACTCTTTATACTTCTTGGTAAGATCAAGACAATTAGGTTTCAGGACACAACGTGAGCACCCCAAAAACCTCACGAAGCCCCAGAGGCCTGGCAATGGGTCTCATACGAAGGCTCAGAGTCACACAAAGGGCAATGGAAAGAGCTATGCTAGGAGTTTCTCTGCGTGATCGAATCAGAAATGAGGAGATCCCAGAGGGTTTAACAAGAGGCAAATAATTTTGCCCTCCAAGAAAATACTGCCAAAAGTCAAGTACTAACCGTAATCTCCCAACTTGACGTGGACATTCAGAGGAGCTCCGTTTATCTCCTCTCCAGGTCGAGGCATCTTCCATACGAGAACGTTCTCCGACTAAAACATATAATATTATCAATTAAGGAAGCTTAGCAGTCTGGGTTAGGGTTGCGGGTTGGTTAAAAATGAAACCATGGCCCTGGCGCTCAGGCAAGTGAAGAAACACGGGTGGAGTTTAGTCAGGAAAAGTCTGAAGAAAAGAAAAATCACGTCATTTATTCAAATTAGGCTGAGAATCAGCACTTTTGGAACGTTATCCATACTAATATTATTTCCACCCTTACGTTGTTAACACCACTACGATCCGGACGAAGCGTTTCGCCTCCTCCTTTATACCGAGTACATCTAGAGTGAATAGGCTCTTAATAAACTAGTGCGCTTTACCATCAACGATTGCGTCACTGCTTACCGTCAGGCGGGATTGCGGTCAAGCGCTAGTTTATCCATACTAATATTATAAATGCGAAAGTAACTCTTGTCTGTCTGTCTGTCTGTCTGTTACGCTTTCCTGCTTAAACCTCTCAACCGATTTTGATGAAATTTGGCACAGACAATCTTTAGACCCTGAGAAAGAACATGGGCTACCTTTTATCCCGGAAAAATTTGATGTTCCCGAGGGAAATCTAAAAAGCGCGATATAACCGAACTCCACGCAGGCGAAGCCGCGGGCGGAAAGCTAGTAATTTATAAAAAAAAAAAATGCGAAAGTATCTCTGTCTGTCCGGCTTACACGCCAAAACTACAGAACCGATTGTAATGAAATTTGGTACACAGATAGTCTAGGGCCTGAGAAAGGACATGGGCTATAGAACATCCCGCTATGACCAATAGGAGCAGAGCAGTAACAATTTTTTTTGGCGAAAACGGAAGTGAACGCGAACGTACATATTGCTCCCATTATTTTAACAGGCGCTTATTTTATATCAACTGAGCTCCTGTAAACTGAAGTCCACGCGGACGAAGTCGCGGGCAACAGCTAGTATTACATAAAGCCACGGTCACATTAGGGGACAAATGTCGTGCAACACGTGTCGCCAGCGACTTTGGCTGAAGTAGCACGACGTTGCCGGACTTCGCTCGACATGTCAGTGATTTATAGGAACCCTTCGCAGCGGGCCGTCGGACGGGACGACCTCCCGTTTGAATATGTGTCGCAGCTGCTACAAGGTTAAACGCTTCGTCCGGATCGTAGTGGTGTCAACAACGTAAGGGTTGAAACTCGTCGTACGACGTTTGTAAACGCACCCACTATATAAAAGAAATTCTTAGTTTGGAGTAACATTTAAAAGCCAACCCTAAACTTATCTTAGCGATTAACAACATCAAAACTATAGACATATTAGAGTTATTTTTCACATATCAGACTGAGTAGAGGAGGGAGGGATTCTCGACAGGAACGCGCCGTTGACTCAGGTCCTTACCGGGCGGTAAGAGACACCCGTGCCCGGCGGGCTATGTTAGGCGTCTCTCTGAAGGACCGCATCAGAAATGAGGTGATCCGACAGAGGACCAGAGTTACCGACATAGCTGAGAGGATTAGCAAGCTGAAGTGGCAATGGGCTCACATATGCCGCAGGACCAACAACCGTTGGGGTAAACGAGTCCTTGAGTGAGACCGCGTCTCGGCAAACGTAGCGTGGGACGCCCTTGGGCGAGATGGAGCGACGACATCAAAAAGGTGGCTGGTAGTGGCTGGCGGAGAACTGCTCAGGATCGGGCTTGTTGGCGTGCCATGAAAGAGGCCTATGTCCAGCAGTGGACGAGTAAAGGCTGATGATGAAGAGTCACCCTTCTATTTATTACTTATCTATTTTATGACCTCTTCCGCTTTGGGCGTGTCAGACTTTTACTGACTAAAACCCAGCCGTGTTTCTACACTTGCCTGTGTGCTATACACCATAGTATATCGAACAACCCGCAGCCCTGGTAGTGTTTGGCTCACCTTAAGATCCCGGTACACGACTCTCCTCGCGTGTAGATACTCGAGCGCCCGCGCGACTTGCAAGGCGAGCGCCCGCGCGAGTCGAGCGCTACACCGCGACCCACACTCGCGGTAGCTGCGGAGTACGCCGTCCAGAGCACCCTGGGTGAGGAACATGATGATCAGATGAATATATTCTAACCAAGGAGGCTTGGATACTATACCTATAACAAGCTCCATAAAGAATAGAGATAAACAAACCAATCTACTGTTATCACAACTCACGTTTTACAAATCTCCTGTTATTTACATGATTATCGACTTTTAGATGCTAACTATTTATTAACAATTCCTGTTGCAGCATATTTCAATAGAATCACTAAAAGAACATGCATAATAACTTGGCATTTCGAAAATCCATCAAAAAGTCGACATTAATATTAGGTGATGCACCCTACAAAAAAAGAAAGATGGTTGAAATCCAGGTATTAAACACATTTTGTGGAATTCAACCAATGAATAAAGTTTTGCCAAATGCCTAACATTTATCAATACAATTGTGCGTATTTTAATTACTTTCAAATCAACTGCATAACACATGCATACTTTCAAATATGGACTAAGTATAATATATGTATCAAAAAATTTAACCTATTAGGAAATTAGCTTACATGTGTGTCATATTTCATTCAAATCAGTTAAGCATTCTATGCGAATCATAAATATCGAAACATAAATAAAATGTTTACATTAGTAGGAAGTAGGATAATGACTTTTCTGAAAATCATCTATCTAGAAAAGGTTGTTAATAACTGTCTTTTAGGCGTAAACTACTCGTTGCCTATCAATGGTTTGTTTACCTCTATTCTTTATCGAAATTGGCCCAAATATAAGTGGGTTTGCGTAAGATTTTCTATACATCTCAGCAGAAAACTAAAGGGAAGTGAGCGGGGAGTTATTGTTACCTGTTATTGATACGTAAGTCGTGGTGGACTAGTGGTTAAAACACCAGCCTCTCAAGTATAAGTGTGCAGGTTCGAATCCTGGTCAGGCAAGTACCAATGTAACTGTACGGTGTTGTGTGACCACATACACGAATGTCAATGTTGAGATGAAATAAAAAAAAATGAAATTTATTAAAGCTCCACATTATTTGAGATTAGTTGGTGGATAAAACGACCTTTACTAGCGAGTACCTTTAATTGACCACTTCCTACTAGCTGACATCATTTCATCTCAACATTGACATTTCGTGTATGTGGTCATACAACCCCGTACATTTTGGTCCTTCGAGCCGGATTGAACCAGCGACCTATGGGTACACTACTACTACTACTACTACTACTACTTACCCGTACAGTAACTTTTCAAAGTTATATGTACTTTCTAAGTATATCTAGGATACCATTGACTGATTACAAGGTGAAGGAAAACATCTTGAGGAAACCTGGACTTTAAGTCTGAAATCACCAACCCCTACTGAGCAAGCGTGGTGATGGAGCGTGGCTCAGGATCGACAGTTCCTGGCGCACGCCGCAGTACGACTATAGTTTTGTGGTAGTTACGTGCGGCGCCAGCGGGGCCGCACACACGGCCAGCAGCGGGACCACGTGCGGGTGTCGCAACTGGCTCAGGGTCGACAGCTCCTGGCGCACGCCTCAGTATGACTATAGTTTTGTGGTAGTTACGTGCGGCGCCAGCGCCAGCAGCAGCGCCAGCGGGGCCGCACACACGGCCAGCAGCGGGACCACGTGCGGGTGTCGCAGCTGGCTCAGGATCGACAGCTCCTGGCGCACGCCGCAGTAGGCGCGACACGCTGCCGCCGTCGGCTCGCGCTCCCAGCGGGATAAGGCAGCCTGCAACAAACAAATAGATATGCTGTGGTGGCGTTCTATCTAACCAACAATATAAACACTCTGCTGATGCCTGGTATCTATGGGTATGTAGATGAAAGCACAGTTCTGGCGAGATACATGCCGGATGCTGGGCTAGTAAGGAAGCAATCCGGTCCGAAAGAGAGGCTATGGCAGAGGCAGTCTTTAGAAACAGCCGTGTCCGGTGAGGACCTGCGTCAGGCGGACCGCGAGGCAGCCGTCACGCCTTTCTAGCCACTCTTCAAAGAGGGGACTTATTACCGCTATTGTGGCCTGCCCAGCACTAGGTTGCGACAATCGCAGTCCCCATGTCGCCATGAGATCCCTGAGTTCTGTTCACCGTATCGCGATTTCTCACGACAGCACATTTATGCCCCGGCGTTTTGCCTAATTTCGACACTCCCACATATGGGATAGGGCTTTGGCCTCCAGATCCCACGGTGGCAATTCAGAAAGAAGGCTCGTCGCCTTAGCGGAGACCGTGCGTTATCCCCGGTCTAGCCGAACGGCCACGATTCTGTGGGACGCGGTCAGGCGACGGGCTGATCGCCGCCTCAGGGACCGCACCCGCACCGGTACCCCGAAAATGGCTTTGGATCGCACGACCTCTGGCAGGCGGCGTTTGGTCTCCCTAGATTGGAGAGGAGCCTCCTTAGGGGAGGCCCATTATGTGGGACTAATTCGGTGATAACAGTATGCCTCCCTGATGCAGCTCCAGGGTAGGGTATTGTACTAGAGACACCGCCAAGACAACCCCACGCCAGGCCACAACATCACCTGCCATGAGGGCTCGCACACGCATTTCGGCGTTCACCGTAGAGCACCCGCTGTGCAAGCCAAACTGGCTCTCATCAAATCCAGCCCCGCCCGCATGAGTTGCCCGACGAGGCGGTCTGTAATGACTTTCAAAGAGCTTACCCACCTCAACGAGCAGCACGAATGGCCAGTAAGCGGACGGAGTCCGTAAGGCGCTTTTTAGATTTCCCTCGGGAACACCAATTTTTTCCGGGATAAAATGTAGCCTATGTTCTTTCTCAGGGTCTAAAGATTGTCTGTGCCAAATTTCATCAAAATCGGTTGAGAGGCTTAAGCGGGAAAGCGTAACAGACAGACAGACAGACAGACAGAGTTACTTTCGCATTTATAATATTAGTATGGATATGGTTAATAATAACGCCCGATTTCCAGTATATTCTGTTTATTACTTGGCGGTTCACAGGAAACAAAAAGCAAAGAGGGGTATTATAGAATCACAGATTATTTAGAAGACAATAAAGCTTGGGATTGAGCTGCTCCCTCTGCTAAGCAATGCCATTAAGCAATATGCGTAATTATGCTACAATTATGACATTTTAATCACTTTTTTTAAATCACGTAAATTATTGTAAACAAGGCAGTCGTGGTGGCCTAGTGGTTAAAACATGCCTCTCAAGTATGAGTGCGCAGGTTCGATTCCAGCCCTCTAATCGGCGAACACATTTTTGCCAAATGATTGCGACTAGTTGGCATCAGTTGGGTTCGTTCGGACCGCCCATTGGTCCGTTCGGTCCAAACGATCCCAACTAGGCGCAATCATTTGACAAAAATGTGATCGCCGATTAGGGGGCAGGTTAGGCAAGTACCAATGTAACTTTTCTAAAGTTATATGTACTTTCTAAATATATCTTGGACACCAGTGACTGAAGACCTGGACTTTAATTCTGAAATCGCCAACCCGCATTAAGCAAGCGTGATGATTACGCTCAATCCTTCTCTGTATGAGAGAAGACCTGTGCCCAGCAGTGGGACGATAAAAGGTTGATGATGATTGTAAATATTTTCATGTTTAATGTCTGGACTCGAAAAAAGACGATGATCCCTGAGTTTGTTTCCGCTTTTCTTCGCAGAGGTAGTCAGTTAGGAAATGCCGGCTCCAGCTAGTTTAAAAAATATGACGTGTAAAAGTGATCAGTGATCCTACTTGCATAATAAACGATTTCATTTCGAAGTTTCACACGATTCTTCGTTTTTAATATTGATGAAACCTGTACCGTTCGACAGAACACCCCTAAGGTGCAAGGTTATTGTGTCAATAATAATAATAATTCATTTATTTCAGATTACTCCATATTTGTTAGTACAATTTTGAGCTTATAGACTAGTGTTAGTAACAATATGACAAAGATACATTTTTATCAATAAATCAATAAATGGCGGATCGAGTGGAGTCCCCGGTGATGGTGGAAAATCGCTATAAGACTGCGTGCAGTCTTATCTAGCGAGCCAGCATCGGAGAGTCCCAGCGGTCCACCACCACGCGCAGGATGGTATTGGGACTGTCGCGCGTGCGTCGTAAGATGGAAGCGCACCGTTTGTGCATGATGGCCGCAAAGCCGTCCGTACCAGCCTCCGCAAACATTGCCGAGGCGCTGCAGTAGCGCGGCAGTCCCATTAGCACTCGGAAAGCATTATTATATTGAATGCGCAGATCGCTGTATGTGCGCTGCGTAAAGTTGACCCACAAACAGCAGGTGTAAAAGGACTGACAGTACGCTTTAATTCGTCAATAAAGTCCACTTTACGCTAGCACTTTAGAGCTAGTCACTCTGAAATCTCCTTTAATATTATTGACATGAAGTTTATATTCGTTCAACTTAATATTAGTCGGAAACACGGTTACACACCTTTTTCTTTCCTTTTTCTTACACACATTATAAATAGTGCTTGACCGCGATCCCGCCTGATGGTAAGCAATCAAACATCCTTCAATTTACTGATGTAGATACTGCGAGACTAGTCTATTTTACCTACTTTCATAGTATCATGTCATACGGTATTTTGCTTTGGAGACGGGCTGCAGACATAGAGCCTATTTTTATTCTGCAGAAAAGAGCTATCAGAGCCATATACAATCTCCGCAGACGCGATTCTCTTAGGGAACTATTTAAAGATATAAACATCCTAACGGTCCCTTGTCAATATATTTATGAAAACATTATGTATGTTCGGAAAAATATTGATCTTTTTAATAAGATAAGTGACAGGCACAATTTTAATACTAGGTATAGAAACAACTTAGATCAACCTCGGTTCAGACTGGCTAAAGTAAATAGTTCTTTTATGGGGTACTGTGTAAAATTTTATAATAAAGTACCGCTAGCGTTTCAACAACTCAATGAGTCTAAATTTAAAACATGTATTAAAAGCACGCTGTGTAAACAAGCATATTATAAACTGGAAGATTATATCCTTGATAAAAATGCTTGGCTAAATGGCAGTCCTGCTCCACAACCATAGAGAATTTTGTAGGTTTGGAAGAGATACGATTCCCCCTTTTTGTTGTTTTCCAAATATTCCTTTTTTTATTTGTTTATTTCAATTGTGCATAAGATTTTGCTACCATGGTTTTGCATGTAATATAGTATTGTGTAATGCAAAAGCACTTTTCAAGTTTGTGAATGTGAGGCACCATGGACTATGGTTTGTTTTTTTCTTTTTATATATATGACTTGTTTGACATTACGAGCATGGCAGTTGAGAGCTTGTCATGCGCACTCAAATGTCTTGCTGATGCTGGCGCGTGTTGTTGGGTCATTTGGTTCCCTTCAAAATGGTTGAGCTAAGTGGGGCTGATGCGCGCGTCATGCCCGTGAATGGGGGCCGTCAGTGGAGACTGGTCATCTCTTAGCTGCCAGTGGGCTTAATTTATTTTCTATCTTTTACTTAATTTTTATATTTATGCGAGCACAATACATGATAGAAGTAACAGAAATATGTAACGAAGAAATGTAACCCATATTATGATTTTAAAAGAGTGTCCATGGAGTTTCTTGCACGTTCTTCTCCATAGAGATCTACGCTTTGGAACATGCAATTTAGCTTCACTTTTCTTGGACTGACCGACATTGACTATTCAAAAGCACAAACGGATGGTTAATTTGAAATAAACAATTTTGATTTTGATTTATTTGATTTTGAATGATGCCATCGTCAATGGTAAAGCGCACTAGTTTAATAGGAAAACTGGTCTTCTGGGCTGTTAATCAAACAACTTTATAAAATTCCAGCCTATTCTAAAATACACAGTTACCTTATAGGCATGATGTGCGGCTGCATCACTGCTGGCTGGTGGAGGGACCGGCTGGAGCGCCTTCAGGGCCACGCTGACGGGCTCGACGGGCCCCGGGGACCCGCGCGGGGGGCGCCACGTGGCCGACAGGACGGTGCCGAAGGCCCCGCGCCCTGCGATAGCGCCGCGGGTTATGTGTTCCCAGCGGGCGCGTTTGGATTCTTCTACGTCAAGTAGCAACTGTGGACAACATTTTGGAATAAAATAGAATACTTTTTATTATGTAAACCATATACAATATGTAAAGACAACTCCGTCCGATCCATAACGATAATAAAGGTTAGGTTGCGGTGGATGTGTGGAGTTACGCGGAAAGACCGCATCAGGAACTCCCGCATCCGGGGCAGCCTTCGTGTCCGTGACATTGCAGACAAAGTGCAGGAGGGTCGCCTACGCTGGTACGGCCACGTCTTACGCAAACCGGCATGTTACGTGGGTAACAAATGTCTTGCCATGGCGCCTCCGCCGGGCTGGAACAAGCGAGGTAGACCAAAGAAGTGCTGGCTTGACGTTGTAAGAGATGACATGCGTGCCAACAAGCTCTTACCACAGGATGCTAAAGATCGTGCGAAATTGAGGAGAATGTGCAGGAAAGCGGACCCCGGGCTCCAACGCGAAAGCCGCGGATGCAACCGGGATAAACGTTGAGATGATGATGATGACTTTTTATTATGTACACCATATACAATATGTAAAGAAAACCCTGTCCGACCCATAAGGATAATAAAGGTTAGGTAAATTTTACATAATCATCGTAGTAACAATACTAATGAATTTTGAAATATCTTTTTTCCGCGAATTAATTCCAACTTCCTCAAAATTTGGTAATTTCTTAAAGAGTGACAAAACCACTTTAGACAGTATTATTATGAGTGATGCGACCACGTGTCGCGTGCCCTGCCCCCTTTCGCCCGCGCATTAATGCCTACCGTGTTGCCTACCGCCCATGTATTAAATTACCTCGTTTTTTCGAAATAACATTTAGTTTTTAGGGGGGAGTTTTTTTTTAGAGTTTAGCCCGGCTTTGTAGGCATTAGTAGAATCAGTTATCGATACCTAACAATACCTTCACGGATCGGACAGGGTTTTCTTTACATACTGTATATAACAGAACATAAATATGAAGATTTTTACAAGGGGCGGTCTTACCGCTAAGAGCGATCTTTTACAGACAACATTTTTTTTCTCCCGATTTGGGTGCGAATACTGACTAAAACCTTTATTACCCAGTAACTGCCAAGGGGTATCGCATTACCTAGTGAATGCCAAGAGTTTTTTAGTAATAATAAACTAGAGCTTGGCCGCAATCCCTCCTGACGGTAAGCAGTGATGCAATCGTTGGTGGTAAAGCGCCCTAGTTTATGAAGAGCATTCATTCAAAAAAAAAACATTGAGCGAGGTGATGCAATGTTAAATCCAACAACACGACCAACGATGCTGCGCTAGAGGGAGATTGATCTGGAGACCCTCCACGACCAAACTCCCGACACAACAACATTTTGCGCATCGTACCCGGCACACATCGCAACACAACTGCTCAGACCTATCCTCCGTACGGCTTCACCAGACATCATGCCGGAACACGACGAAGCGCTGGGCGGCAAGACTTTGTCTGGTGGGTGGTAACTTCTGCCGGCAGCCAATGTTATGGCCTACCACCCCAGTAACTACCAAGGTTAGGTGTAGGGGTAGGTGGTACCTATTAGTAGCTGGGAACCAGTTCTGCGGTACTTACAGTGTCTGGGGCGACCATTCGCAGTTGTACGAGGCTGTCGTTGTGCAGGGGGCAGTGCAGCCGAGTGCTGCTGCAGGCTGCCAGGATGCACTGCTCCACGGTCCAGGCGGTCGCTATGGACCAGCTCTGTGGTTCGCTATTGACGACTCCTTCCACTGAGCCGAGGCGGGATGATGCTGGAAGAAGTGAGAAAATTGCTAGAAATTAAAAAACATGTGAAGGTATGAGGAACAGGGAGTAATGTTCACTCATCTTCCATAGAAAAGGGAGGGTCCTCCGACCAGACGGGTGTTATGTCTGGCGGACACTTGCCCAATGCTTGAATTTGAGAAGTTGTATGTATGCTAGTTGCACGGTAAACTATGATTGCGAGATGTAGAATTCGTGTGACGTCACTGTGACGCGTTTTTCCATGTTACTTTTGTAGGTACCGCTACAAAAATTCAGAGATTTGTAAAGCCGAGCCGCTGGAGAGTATTTCACAGAGTTAAAATTCTTATAAAATAATAATTTTACACAAGCCAATCTTGATTTGTGTAGAATTATCTTCTATTATATAGAATTCTCTTTTCACAGCGTTTGTCCTCGAACTCCTCCAAAACGGCTGAACTGGAATTTGATACTTACGCAGGTAAAACTGTGGGCAGATTATACACACAATCTTCGAGAAATCTCTCTACCGGCGAGGTACTCGCTTGAGACTAGCGCGACAGTGGTGAAGAAAAATGATAATCGCTGAGAGCGATCTTTTATAGATAACCTTTCTTCGATCTGTTATAGTTTTGTTACGGGCTGGGGGTATTAAAATGCCTGTTAAGGGTTACGAAGTTTATTGACGACGAGGTTACAGACGGTAGTAGGCAATGACAAGTAGAATGTAGCTGACGGTGCACCGAAGTCTTCACTTACGTCCACGAAGTCCGTGTCGTAAACACACAATAACACTATAGATGTTACTTCACGTAGTACTGAAAGATCTCGTTACAGTTGTCGCAGTAGGTATTCTCAAAGATCGCTTCTTAATTGTCGTTTGTTTTCGTATCGCTTATCGACTGCAGTCTAACTGCGGGCTGGCGTCACAGCGCTATATATAGGTTAGCTGATCGAACATTCCAGATTCGTCTAGACGTAATAATAATACTTCGAGAACATTCAGTAGCTACCTACGGCAATTCACCGGTGACGAGTTTCTGGAAATTTCGATGTAGACAATTTGCTGACAAAATTGTTGAAACCTGTACCATTCAATAGGCCATCCTAGGTCTAGCAATGCGTTTTTATATTGCACCTTTAAAATGCCTAGGTCTGGAGATATAGGGCTTAAAAGTTAGGTAGGTACTGCATGTCACGCAATATTCAACCTTATGCCATTGACATAAGGTGCATCCGTGAGAGTTTAGAATGCTATAAAATAACTCCAATCAACTAAAATTTCTTCCTTCAACAGAATTTCTTACCATTGGACTCAGCACCAACTCCACTATCTCCATCAGAAGCCCTGGACTCTTCAGATAGGCGCAGGCGTCTTGGCTCAGCAGGACCCAGTTCCAGTCTTCTGAAAGCCTGAACATAAATTGCAAGTTTCAATGATGTTTATAAGTTCGCCGTACTGAGGACGGGTCTGAGCAGTTGTGTTACGATGTGAGCCGGGTACCATGCGCCAAATGTTGTTGTGTCGGGAGTTTGGTCGTGGAGTCTCCAGATCAATCTCCCTCTGCCGCAGCATCGTTAGTCGTGTTGGTCTTGGGTTTAATATTGAATCACCTCGCTCAACGGCCGTCATCCTTCCTATTCCTAAGTGTTTTAAGTGAATAGGCTTAATAAACTGGTGCGCTTTGCCATTAACGATTGCATCACTGCTTACCATCAGACGGGATTGCAGTCAAGCACTACTTTATAATTATAAAAAAAAAGTATTCACATTTGACTACTCAAAAGTCCAACAATTGGTCTAACTGCAATGCTTCGATATCGCCTTCGGGTTGTGGAGGTCAGACGGCAGTCGCTTCACAGAAAATATCGAAGTTTAGTCAAAATCAGCAGTTAGACTGATAAAGCGGACCCCAGACTCCAAAGCTGAAAAAGCTTCGGATGCGACTGGGATTAACGCTGATAAATGATGATGATGATGATATTTGACTACGAGGCTTTTGAGAGTAGCGGTGGCCTTGTGGTATCGATAGTAGTAGGTCGTAGGTTCAGGCAAGTACCAATGTAACTTTTCTAAACGTATATGTACTTTCTAAGTATATCTTGGACACCAATGACTGAAGGTGAAGGAAAACATCTTGAGGAAACCTGGACTTTTAAGTCTGAAATCGCCAACCTGCATTGAGCAAGCGTGGTGATTACGCTCAATCTTTCTCTGTATGAGAGGAGACCTGTGCCCAGCAGTGAGACGATAAAAAGGTTGATGATGATGAAATGATGAGGTTGGAAGGATGAGGCACTTCACTTTGTGTAAATTATTTCATCACCACTGCTCTCAAAACGGTGACGGAAAATGTCGTGAGAAAATTGGCATGTCCTAGAGCCAAAACTTCTAAGACATGTGACATTTACCAACCCGCACTGGGCCCGCGTGGTAGATTACGGCCCACTCCCTCTCACCGAGAGGAGGCCTGTGTACCAGGAGGGGGAACATTATGGGCTGATTATGTAAGTTGAGTATGTATGCTTTTTAACCGACTTCAAAAAGGAGGAGGTTACTCAATTCGACCCTATATATGTTTTTTTTTATCATATTGTATTTTATATCTAATACTGTTAGCGAAGACCGGCAACCCCACCTCAAGCTCACTATAAAAGGCGCTGCCTACCCTCTCGTGTCTCTCTTGTCCGGTGAAGGCCAGCCCGCGCCGCAGCTGAGCCAGTAAATATAAATTCCCGACTATGACCTCTGAGTTTGGCCGTTTCGTCTCAGAGCTAGTACTAGGTAACGCCGCGGTCATGAAACCGAAATAAAAAATAAAATTCGATCCAGGGTCCATTGCTGTTCTTCTAGCGACACCCTAAGCCGAGGTTCGTACCCCACAGGGGGTGCTCTTAGCGTGTGGTCGCTTAGTTTTTAGTAGCCCTGGCTGGAGGCTTTAAATTCACTTAAGGCAACCACAGGACATTCCGTTTAAGTAGGCCCGACCTCTCAAGGTCCACTACGAAAAAAAAAAGATCGTGTCTCTTTTGTCAACGGACTCAGACTGGTAAACATCGGGCAAACTCTGTGAGACCTATATTTTCTATATTAAATAAGAGCTGCTGGCTATAGTTTGACATATTGTTGTGTGCTCAGTGAATATTATTATATTCATATCTTAATTAACAAGTTCTGGTTGTAATTGTAATTCATATGGATAATATACGAACATTGGAACGTCCTGATTTGTTTCTTTAATAAATACCACTTCTGATCGCTAACAATAGATTTAGAAATTACTGCAGTGTGGTTTACGAGCGATTACGATAGATCATAATATAAACTTGCGCGACGCCACAGCTGACGCCAGAGGTCAACGGACTGCGATCGCCCGCTTGAACGGAGCTTTGACCATATTTTTGTTGGGATAACCAATTAGAACAGCAAGCTCATAACTTTGTGGTATTTCGTTATATCTTTTTGAAATTCAGTACATAGATTCTTTACTTAGAAAATTGGACACGTATTTCGGGTAATTTCTGTTGTATAATGTTGTATATAATATGTATATAATTTCTGTTGTATAATGTTGTATATAATATGTATATAATTTCTGTTGTATAATGTTGTATATAATATGTATATAATTTCTGTTGTAGAATGTTGTATAATGTTGTATACAGTATGTTAAATAACAGAGGGCGTTCCCTTAAACTCGTTAATATATATCATTAATAGATTAAAATAAAAATATCAGCATAGAAAAATAAGCATAAAAAATCCGAATAAAAAAAATTCTAATTGGAAATAAATTTGAAACCTCCTGTTTTAAATCAAAATAGTAGTCGTCATGTATAAATAAATTGCGACGTTGCCGTCTTTCATGTTCGCGTGTACAGTGTTTCTTTTACATGTCAATTTAAAATTTTTATTGAATATTTTCTTATTGGAAAAAATTTTAAAACATTTTGTTTTCGAATGGAAATATTTTTTTTTGCATGTATGTATGCTATACTATTTCGGGTTAACGGGAACGCCCTCTGTTAGTTAACATACTGTATAATATGTATATAATTTCTGTTGTATAATGTTGTATATAAAATGTATATAATTTCTTTTGTATAATGTTGTATATAATTTCTGTTGTATAATGTTGTATATAATATGTATATAATTTCTGTTGTATATATCTTTTTTTCTCACCTTATACGCAACCAATTTTGACAAACCAGGCATCAAAATGCACACAATTTATCGGACACTAGCTGCCGCCAGCGACTTCGTTCGCGTGGAGTTAGTTATGCTCCGCTCCCATTGGTCGCAGCGTGATGTTATATAGCCTAAAGCCTTCCTGGATTAATGGACTATCCAACGCAAAAATATTTTTTCAAATCAGACCAGTAGTACCCGAGATTAGTGCGCACAAACAAACAAACTCTTCAGCGTTATATATTAGTATAGAGTATAGATTCTGCCTTGCGTTTTCATTCATGAATATCATTAATTTTTATGTAAAGCTAAGTAATTTATTTAATTATAAGACTCATCAATTCCAGATAATTACATTTTTTTAAACATTGTAAACTAGTGCTTGACTACAATCCCGCCTGATGGTAAGCAGTGACGCAATCGTTGATGGTAAAGCGCACTAGTTTATTAAGAGCCTATTCACTCTAGCCTTGACAGCTTCCGTGGCCTAGCGGTAGCGGACGCAGTCGCTGCGCAAGGAGGCGCGGGTTCGATCCCCGCACAGTGCAAATATTTGTATGCATGAATATGAATATTTGCACTGGTCTGGTCGTGCCTCGGAAAGCACGTTAAGCCGTTGGTCCCGGTTGCCATACGAACATCTAGTGGCAGTCGTTACGGGTTGTTGGAGCCCTCAAAAATCCAACAATTGGTCTAACTGCAATGCTTCGATGTCGCCTTCGGGTTGTGGAGGTCAGACGGCAGTCGCTTTACGGAAAATGTCGAAGTTTAGCCATATCAGCAGTTACGACTGGTAAAGCGGACCCCAGACTCCAAAGCTGAAAATGCTTCGGATGCGACTGGGATTAACGCTGAGATGATGATGATGGTGATGATTCACTCTAGCCTTGAAGACACTTAAATTGTAATCAGAGTATAAATAAATGAAAAATTAAAAGCACCATCTTCTTACCTGAGCTAGTTGCTGTTCCTGTTCCTGATGCTGCGCTTGAGCACCAGCGTTTTTGAGACACTCGGGACATGGAACCACTCGCGTGATGAGGCACCGACCCTCAGAGGTATGGACGAAACGAGTACCTGAAAGGGGAAATGGTCAAAAAAAAATTATTTTATTTCTATAAGATATACGGTCCGATACCGCATGAAAAATGTATGATAAAGTGGCCAAGAGACCCACGCTCCCGTTACTACAAAATTGTTTATCATCATCATCATCAGCCCCTACTCGTCCATTGCTGGGCATAGGCCTCCTTCATGGCACACCAACAAGCTCGATCCTGAGCAGTTCTCCGCCAGCCACTACCAGCCACATTTTTGAAGTCGTCGCTCCATCTCGCGCAAGGGCGTCCTACGCTACGTTTGCCGAGACGCGGTCTCCATTCGAGGACTCGTTTACCCCAACGGTTCTCGGTCCTGCGGCATATGTGACCAGCCCATTGCCACTTCAGCTTGCTAATCCTCTCAGCTATGTCGGTGACTCTGGTCCTCTGTCGGATCACCTCATTTCTGATGCGGTCCTTCAGAGAGACGCCCAACATAGCCCTCTCCATAGCTCGCTGAGCGGCTTTAAACTTATGGACTAGTCTGACCGTTAGTGTCCACGTCTCGGCTCCGTAAGTCATGACGGGTAGGACGCACTGGTTGAAGATTTTAGTCTTCAAACATTGGGGTATGGGCGACGAAAATACCCGACGAAGTTTACCAAATGCTGCCCATCCCAGCTGGATCCTTCTGTTTGCCTCCTTCTCGAAATTGTTTATAATAAAACATAATGTCCATTATATACTAAACAATATCTATGTATTTATTTATAACTTACTGACTTAGCTAACATTGTTTGCCTATAAATATAATTTCCAGGATTTTTTTTTATAATCGGGATTAAAAAATAAGGTTTGGTGATAGAAGGGTGGAAATTTAGGGTTGTAAGTTTTTTTTTAAATAATAAACTAATGCTGGACCGCAATCCCGCTTGACGGTAAGCAGTGATGCAATCTTAATAATAAACTAGTGCTGGACCGCAATCCCGCTTGACGGTAAGCAGTGATGCAATCTTAATAATAAACTAGTGCTGGACCGCAATCCCGTTTGACGGTAAGCAGTGATGCAATCTTAATAATAAACTAGTGCTGGACCGCAATCCCGCTTGACGGTAAGCAGTGATGCAATCTTAATAATAAACTAGTGCTGGACTGCAATTCCGTTTGACGGTAAGCAGTGATGCAATCTTAATAATAAACTAGTGCTGGACCGCAATCCCGCTTGACGGTAAGCAGTGATGCAATCTTAATAATAAACTAGTGCTGGACTGCAATTCCGTTTGACGGTAAGCAGTGATGCAATCTTAATAATAAACTAGTGCTGGACCGCAATCCCGCTTGACGGTAAGCAGTGATGCAATCTTAATAATAAACTACTGCTGGACCGGAATCCCGTTTGACGGTAAGCAGTGATGCAATCTTCACTCTATTTCCATCTATCTTCTATCTATTCACTCTAGCCTTAAATACACTTAAATTGTAATCCGACGGAAATGCCGCCGCAGGCAAATTGATCCAGTTACTCGATGTACGCGGTATAAAAGAGATGGCGAAACACTTCGTCCGCTTCGTCGCATGCTAATTGCACGGAAACTCTGATTGCGAGATGTAGCATTCGTGTGACGTCAGTAGGACGCGTTGTTCGCATGTGGCGTTTGTAGATACCGCTACAATGTTCATAATATTAGTAAATGGGTAGTATTAAAAATGAACTTACCAAGTGAAGGGTACCAGTCTTCTAATAGTAAATCCACGTGATCAGACACTAGAGCCAGTACTTTAGCCAGAGTTTCCGGGTTTGGTTCCAAGCTGATGCTCTGGTAAAAACAAAATACAATAATTTAAATCATTTTATAAATATCACGGCTCTCAAATCAAATCAAAATTGATTATTTTAAATTAACCATCCGTTAGTGCTTTTGAATAGTCAATGTCGGTCAGTCCAAGAAAAGTGAAGCTAAATTGCACGTTCCAAAGCGTAGATCTCTATGGAGAAGAACGTGCAAGAAACTCCATGGACACTCTTTTAAAATCATAATATGGGTTACATTTCTTCGTTACATATTACTGTTTCTTCTATCATGTGAGCACAATGTATCTCTGAGCTCTGTTTCTCGACAACGAAAAGGCCATCATGATCATGAATGTCATCATCAACCTTTTTATCATCCCACTGCTGGGCATTGGTCTCCTCTCATAAAGAGAAGGATTGATCGTAATCACCACGCTTGCTCAATGCGGGTTGGCGCAGTCATTGGTGTCCAAGATATACTCAGAAAGTATTATGAATGCATATATCTAAAATACGTATGTAAGTACTTGAACACCAATGACTGAAGGTGAAGGAAAACATTTTTTTTTTTAGTAATTGGATTTTTTTTTTCTCGAGATTGCAGTCAAGCACTAGGCTTGACTGCAATCTCGCTCGATGGTAAGCAGTGATGCAATCGTTAATGGTAAAGCGCACAAGTTTATTAAGCCTATTCACTTAAAAATCTTAGTGAGTAGGAAGGAAGACGGCAGTTGAGCGAGGTGATGCAATGTTAAACCCAACAACACGACGAACGATGCTGCGCCAGAGGGAGATTAATCTGGAGACCCTCCACGACCAAACTCTCGACATAATAACATTTGGCGCATCGTACCCGCCACACATCGCAATACAACTGCTCAGACCCATCCTCCGTACGGCTTCACCAGACATCATGCAACACGACATCGCCAACCCGCATTGAGCAAGCGTGGTGATTACGCTCAATCCTTTTCTGTATGAGAGGAGACCCGTGCCCAGCAGTGGGACGATAAAAAAGGTTGATAATGATGAATGACGAAACTGTTTATGGAGCATCTTAATTTGACAGGACTAAATTAGTTTAGTCCAGGACTAAATTAGTGTACATAAAATATTAGTATTTTATCTTGTGTCCTTTTCTTAATAAAAGAGAACTGAACTAAAATTTTGATTAGTTTGTTAACAAGAGAATCGGGGCTTTTGGACTAAATTTTGGACTAAACACCGTTTACTTAGTGTAATATTGTATTCGTTAAGGGTGGCAAGGCGACTAGACGAACATTGGAATTCTCACCTGATACCCAGATATGGGTAACCCATCATCTCTCCTGATGACGCAAACTTGTGCCGGCAGGAGGATTTCCACACAGGCGGAAGACTGCACGTCCAGCTCACACCACGTACCTTCTTGACGTACCCTGAATCTGATGATGAGGAAATCTCACTTTATCATAATGCTCATCTAGTAATACATGGGCACATCTACTTTTTTTTTTTGATAATTATAAACTACCTTTTCCTCATCATCATCATTTCAGCCGAAAGGCGTCCACTGCTGGACATAGGCCTCTCCCAAGGTTCTCCACGACGACCGGTCCTGCGCCTCCCGCATCCAGCGGTACCCCGCGACTTTCACCAGGTCATCGGTCCGCCTTGTCGGGGGGCCTACCCACGCTACGTCTTCCGGTGCGATTCGATTAGCTTTTCGCTCGAGTGGAATTCGGTTATATCGCGATTTTTAGATTCCTCATTTTCGGGGATTAATTATCGTATCATTTAGCTTCTAAGTTTATATGTGCATACTTGTTTTAAACGACACACAGCGCCATCTATCACCGAACTGGTATGAAGCTAACAATATTTTTGTTTTCCCTCGGGAATATCAAATTTTAGCGATAGTAAAACGAGACAGATGTATACAATATGTAAAGAAAACCCTGTCCGATCCGTGAAGGTATTGTTAGGTATCGTTAACTGATTCTAATAATGCCGACAAAGCCGGGCTAAACTTAAAAAAATACCCCCTTAAAATAAACAATATTCCGCAAAAGGATGTAAGTTACTAGGCAACACATGCGCGGACGACGGGGGGCAGAGCACGCGGCACACGCGAACATCCCTCATAATACTGAAGCAAATGCTGTTGTCTCTTTTTAAAAATTTACCAAAGTTTTGGGGAAGTTGGAATTAATTCACGGAAAAAAAAGATTATTTCAAAATTCATTAGTATTGTTACTATGATGATTATGTAAAATTTCATATGTTATTTGGTCATGTGTTTACCTAACCTTTATTATCCTTATGGGACGGACGGGGTTTTCTTTACATATTATAAATTCATAAGATTTAACGTGGGAGAAAATGAAATAGAAATAGGTTGAACGAACAGTAAAAAAAGTTTTCCTAGATGTCTAATGATATTTTGAACGAAGTATAGACACCAAGTCGTGGTGGCCTAGTGGTTAAAACACCAGCATCTCAAGTATGAGTGTGCCGGTTCGATTCCAGGTCAGGCAAGTACCAAAGTAACCTTTCTAAAGTTATATGTACTTTCTAAGTATATCTTGGACACCAATGACTGAAGGTGAAGGAAAACTTCTTGTGGAAACGGTGGACTTTAAGTCTGAAATCGCCAACCC
Organism: Sesamia nonagrioides; assembly: GCA_017933935.1. Lineage (NCBI taxonomy): Eukaryota > Metazoa > Arthropoda > Insecta > Lepidoptera > Noctuidae > Sesamia > Sesamia nonagrioides. The sequence continues at coordinate 42,666 of JADWQK010001785.1, forward strand.
GCATTGAGCAAGCGTGGTGATTACGCTCAATCCTTCTCTGTATGAAAGGAGACCTGTGCCGAGCAGTGGGATGATAAAGAGGTTGATAATGATAGACAGCGCTTCAAGTCCTCACCGAATGTTATGGTACTGCTCATCCACCAGGTCGTCGTCGGCGGCTCCAGGCAGCAGCGCGTCCCGTCTTGGCGCCAGCTCCCGCAGCGCCAACATGGTGAGCGCGCCGGCACACACACGACCACCACGCAACCACAGCTTCCAGCCCCACGAGAGCTCCAGGGCCTTGGATATTGTCTCGTCTAGTTCCATCTGTTATTAAGATAACTATAAAAGGTGGGCAGGAATGCACACCCACACTCTATTTCTAATTAAACAAATTCTACTAATATCCTACTATCCCAATCATATTCTACTATCCCAATCATATTTTATTATCCCATTAATATCCTACTATACCACTAATATCTTACTATCCCATTAATATCCTACTATCTCACTAATATCCTACTATCCCAATCATATTCTATTATCCTATTAATATCCTACTATGCCACTAATATCTTACTATCCCATTAATATTCTACTATCTCACTAATATCCTACTATCCCAATCATATTCTACTATCAAAATCATATTCTATCATCCTATTAATATCCTACTATGCCACTAATACACACATCAAAAGTGTCTAGGGATCAAGCATATTTATGCGGATTTCTTGAGATTGAGATGTGGCTTTGTAATAAATTTATGATTTTATAAATTTATATGGATCCTTTTTGGTGCATTTCATAATTTGAATCAGGAACTGTGAATCAAATTCGAGTAAAAGATGAAAATCAGCTGTCAATATTTTCCCTATAAAACATACAACGCATTGAAGACATTATTAGTGCTACTGTTTCCCTACTACTGATTAAAACCAACGTTATTATGGAGCGGCGACGTCATTTAAGCAGGGAAGAAATGCTCAGAGCCGTGGGAATGATAGAAGCTGGTTCCCGGCAACGTACTGTGGCTTTAGCTCTGAATACAAGTCAGAGTGTTATCAGTCGACTTTGGACACGTTACCGAAGCACTGGTACCGTGGCTGAGCGCCATGGAGGACGGTATCGCTGCACCACACGGAGACAAGACCGATACATTCAAATCTTAACTCGAAGAGCTCCAACAATAACCGCCATGATGTTAACCGTGAGGCTTCATCACTCTTCAGGGAACTTAATTAGCGACCAAACAGTCAGAAACCGCTTGCATGAAGTGAACCTTCATTCCCGAAGACCGCTACGGGTACCACCTATAGCAATGCACAATCGTAGGATTCGATATCAATGGGCTCTTGAACACAGAAATTGGGCAGAAGAACAATGGCGTTTCGTGTGCTTTTCTGATGAGTCTCGTTTTGGTATGAGACCGGATACAAGACGTATACGACACTGGAGAACCCCTGGACGCCAACAGCGATTAAAATCCTGCCAGGAAGTCCATCCTTATAGTGGTGGAACCATCATGGTATGGGCGGGTATTTGGATCGGCGGAAGAACTGAGTTGATTTGGATCAGAGGCAACCTCAACGCTCAAATTTATGCTGAAACGATTGTATCAGACGTCATCGTTCCTCTACAAGTGCAAATCGGTCCCTTATTTCAGTTAATGCATGATAATGCACGACCGCACACCGCAAGAGTTGTAAGACAGACTCTCGCCGCAGCTAACATCAATGTCCTGCCCTGGCCTGCTCAGTCGCCAGACTTGAACCCGATTGAGCATGCATGGGATATGCTACAGAGAAGAGCTCTGCCGAATATGGAGGGTATCCAGTCGCAAGAAGACCTTTTTTTGTTGTTGCAACGAACATGGGCGGCCATTCCACAGCGTGATTTGGATGAACTCATTTTGAGTATGCCAAACCGATGTTCTTGTGTTGTTAGTGTTCGCGGTAGAAACACGGATTATTAATTGTTTAAGTTACCCAATAAAATTTTAGAGAAAACTGTTATTTCAGTCTTTTTTTCGAACTTTTAAAGATAAAGATAAAGATAACTTTATTTGTCAAACATGTGTATGCATGCAAATTGAGCATGCAGGATGTTACAATATGGTTATTTCGTCCGACATATTTCACCCTTAAGGCGTACAAATTTATGAAATTTACATGTTAAAAATTACAAAATAAAGACGAATACAAAATAAAAATGAATAAACATAATAGTCAAAAAATAAATATGTAACATAAATTAATAAATACAAATGTCAAATTAAATAGTGTCATTCAAAAAGTCATTTACATTGTAATAACACTTGTCTGTTAATAAACCTCGAATTTTCTTTTTAAGCAAATTTACCGGTAATGCTTTATATGACTGTGGTACCTTATTATAAATCTTAGGGGCCATACAGAAAACGCTTTTTCCCATTAATACCGTCTTTGACGCATGTAAACACAGTTGACTATTGTCACGTCTGTTACGGGGGAAGGTGTCAGCTAGTCGTGGAAATAAAACATGATTTACTCTAACAAATGTCGCAACTTCAAATATATATAAGGACGGCAATGTTAATATTTTGTGTTTTTTAAATAGTGGCATGCAGCTGTCAGTCGATTTTAAATTGAACATCGCACGAATGCATCTCTTTTGGGCTTTAAACGCTATTTCTTTGTCTGTGGAGTTCCCCCAAAATATAATACCGTAGCGCAATAACGATGCCACTAAACCATGATACGCTGTTACTAAAGAATCTGTGTTTAACTCTGGGGCTAGTTTATATAAGGCGTACGCAGATGAACTGAGCCGTTTACTTATGTATTCGATGTGCGACTTCCAGTTCAATTTAGAGTCAATCATAATACCTAAAAATTTTGTTGTGTCGACTTTATTAATTACAGTATCCTTGTAATTTGCATTAGGAGCAACTACAGGCTGGGTCCGTTGTTTAAAATGCATAATATTTGTTTTGTCCAGATTTATTTTTAGGTTGTTCCTATTTAACCATGCTATTATTGCTGTCAAAGATTCATTTATGTCACTTTCATATAAGTCTTTATTTTTACATGCTATAGTCATAGTGCTATCATCGGCAAAAAGAGTCATGGGGTGGACAATCTCCCTAGGCAGGTCATTTATATATATTAAGAATAACAGAGATCCGAGGACGCTACCTTGAGGAACACCGCATGTTGGTGTTCGTTCGCTTGACATGTAAATTTTCTCTTTTTTTGTCTTAACATTAATTCTTTCAATTTCAGTATATTGTTTTCTATTAGTGAGGTATGACTGAATAAGTTGCAGTATATTTCCCCTTATACCGTAGGCTTCTAATTTCTGTAATAAGATACCATGGTCAACGTAGTCAAAAGCTTGTGTCATATCGCAGTATGTAGCACACACTGGGATTCTCCTGTCCATATTTTTGATAACTGTATATAAAAAGTCATAAATAGCTAAACTTGTTGACATGTTTTGTCTAAAACCTTTTTGCTCCTCACTTAAGATATTTTTAATTTCGAGGTATGAGTACAGTTCTTTATAAATGTATTTTTCAAAGATTTTAGACATTATAGGGATTAAGGCAATTGGTCTATAGTTAGCCATGTGGTCCTTAGTATTTTTTTGAACAATGGTTTGACTCTTGAGATTTTTAGGCGATCTGGATATACACCTGCGCTAATGCACAGATTTATTAAATAGCTTAAGTGTGTACAAATGTATTCAGAAACATACTTTACAACTTTTGTAGAAATACCATCATAACCGGTACTAGTTGTGGTATTTAAAGAATGAATTATGTGTAATATGTTAACAGGTACACTGGGAGCTATAAATATTGAATCTCTCTGTTTCGTAATATTCGCTGTAACATTACATCCTGATCCTTGACATGATTGAATTTTATCAACAAAGAAGTTGTTAAATGCATTGGCTATTTCTAGAGGGTCATGTATGGGTTTGCCGTCTACATGTATACAGCTAATGCATCCTTTAGGTAAACACGGTTTTGATTTATTTATTATGTTCCATGTTATTTTAGATTTATTTGATGCAGTTTTAATTGAGTAATTGTTTTGAGCATATCGAGTCAATCTAATAATTTTCTTAAGTCGTTTTGTGTAATTCCTAAAAATGTTTTTATTCGTCATATTTGGTTTTAATCTATAATGCCAGAGCAATTGGCGCTTCTTTTTGCTGCATATTTGAATGCCACGTGAGATCCATCTTGATTTTTTAATTACATTAATTATTCTCAGCCTATTTGGAAAACAAAGGTCATAAAAAAGTTTAAAATTGTCAATAAATATATTAAATGCTATGTTTGGATCCTCAGTTTCATATATTTCTGAAAAAGTCAAATGTTTTAAGCAGTCTTTAAATTTAAACATATTATCCTGACTAAAGTCCCGTCTTTTTATGCGCCAATATTTTAGTATACAAGTATTTTTAACCGGGCATTTTATTATTTGCGCTGTGTGGTCTGAGAGCGCAAATTCAATAACTTCAGTTTTACATTTTGCTTTAAAATTATGTGCAAAATTGTCAATGCAAGTTTGACTATGTATTCTTGTTGGCTGCTTTATAGTTAACTTAAGATTGAAATTTAGTAACAGACATTCAAAATCCAAAACGGCCTTATTTTTCTTCATTATATCAATATTAAAATCTCCCGCCATTATAATATGCTCATATTTCCTTTTACATATTACTTGTAATATTTGTTCTATTTTTTCATAGAAAGCAATTAAGTTATTTTGTTTCGGTACTCTGTAGATGCATAAAATAATTAAATTGTATTCTATGAGTTCCACACCGCAACATTCAACTACACCAGTTATAGATGCCTCGGCTATATGTGGAACTTCTCTCCATTGATGCCCATTTCTAACCAGGATACAAGACCCACCTCGTTTACTTTCGTCCCTACAGAAATATGATGCTAAAATATAATTGGGTATATTTAAATAGCTTTCGTACCCTGACATCATGAAGTGTTCGGTCACACACAGTACATCAACATCAACGTCCCTTTCTGACAATTCTTGTAGGCAAACATTTAGATCATTGACTTTATTTAAGAGTCCCGCTATGTTTTGATGCATTACGTAAAGGCTTTTAGTTACGAAAAAACTGCTTTTCTGTGTTTAATACCTGTGTAGGGTTGTGAGACGTTAATGTTATTAAGTTATTATTCACAGTGTTATTATAAATATTGGTACATTGAATGTCATTAATTAATGCTAGGAGATTAACAAAAACGGAACGGATCCCAAAATTATTCATGTTACCAGATTGCCTGAAGAATGTATTATAATCGTAGGCGACACTTGCATTTGAGTCCAATACATGAGCATATTTGTGAATCCAGACATCTTGGCATAAAGAATAGCTAAAGTTCATGACCCGCCAGTTATACATATTTGCGTTCCTGTTATATTTATATGTGGGTAGACAGATAATAATATTAGTATGAGTTATTTCACTAAGCGTCTTCCGTATGTTCAATATGAGTTCAGAGTAATTTTTAGCTATTTTAAAGTCTTGTTCACCAATTAAAATCACGCAATAGTCATTCATCGTGTAATCCTTTAGTTTGTTGTTTAACCCTTTCAGGAGGTCACATGTGGCTCCATCTGTTGTTAGAAAGTGGCAAAAATTGTAGTCCTTAAAAGTTTCTTCTGCCATAGATAATATCTTGTTTTGTTTGTTAGTACTCAGAATACACAATTTGTTTTGCTGTAGTAGCCGTGAAGAGTGAATCTCTGTTTGGGTATTAGTTCCTAAATCATTCTTTATTTCTTTCATCTCTGAATTGTTAGTAATATGAGGTTTAGAGCCCTTTTCAGTTTTTGAATTATTTAACTGAGTTTCTGTGTTAGTAGTCACCTCCGATATATCACATTTTAAACTTTCTGTTTGTGTCTGTTTAGTTTTACACCGCCTGTGAGTTGTTTTTTTTATTGGTGTATTTTGGCTTGATTTAATAGGAGAATTTGTGGCTACTTTTTTATACACGTTGTTTTTTCTTATTAAATTTTCATTTTCACGTTTTAATGTACTATTTTCAACTGACAGCAATTCAATTTCTTTATGAGCACTCTCTAACTGTTTTGTTAGATTTCGTAGCTCTTCCCTTAATGACTTGACTTGGTCGTCTTCATCGTCGGACATCTCTGGCAAACTATTAGTGGTACACTCCAGTGTATTAGGAATTATAGTGTTACTTTCGTTCATTATTGATGATTCAGATTGTGAACGTGGCCTGGGACGTCTAAATGTTACGTTTAAACTGTCGAAGAAATTCATCTTAGGAATTAATTTGTGCCAAAAAAATGAAATAAAATAAAGTTTGTCAGTATCCTATACCCGCACGCTCTGCCTATTGACCCTATAGCTCTCGACCCCTTGAACCGTATTTGATTACGTTGTATTTTATCTCTTAAACCATATGATGTATTTATTGACGTAATGGTTGCTCATTAGATGGCGCTTTTCTAAGTTTCTTATAGGATTCTTTTATTTTTCTGGTAACCCTCTTTTTTTTCTTATTTATATATATTTTTCTGGTAACCCTCTTTTTTTCTTATTTATATATATTTTTCTGGTAACCCTCTTTTTTTCTTATTTATATATATTTTTCTGGTAACCCTCTTTTTTTTCTTATTTGCCTATTAAACTTTTCTGTTGTCATCTGATTTACTTTCAAACAGCTACGCAAACAAACGACGTTAATTATGGTTTATTTAGCTTTCTTGCTTCTCAGTTTTGTGTGCCTCCAATTTGTGAATGTGAATCCAATCCAATTTATGTAATTCTGCTGTTATTGAAGTGTGAGTGTTTGCTTATATGTATTGAGTTTTCAGTTCTTAGACCGCTGTCGTAGGATGTTTATTTTTATTTATCGCCCAACTTATTTGTCGTAATTAAAGTATCCACCAACATACCAACATTAGTCACAAATATATGTACCGTGGTCTATTCGTTAACAACTATACCGCTGTCGTAGTTTGTGTTTTTGTTTGTCACTTAACTTATATTTATCTTAATTAAACTTTCCACCAACATTAATCACATATATATGCACCGTGATCTATTCGATAAAGTTATTTTTATTACTGATTTCTGCTTCTTTATATTTTATCTGGCACTTTAATACGGAGCTACATTTAGTGGGACAGCCCGTTTTTTTTTTTTTTTTTTTTTTTTTTTTTTGTGTTAGTGGTTCAAATGTCAAATATCCCTTTATTAGGAAAATGGCAAATTTCTTTATTAATGCAAAGGTGACTTGGTTTATCGTTACTGTGACAAACGAAAACACTTTATTTGATGAATCCTTAAAGAAAATTTTAATTAATATCAATCAGGAGAAAAGTTATTGCAAAAATATATGTTGATCCCTAGACACTTTTGATGTGTGTATCTTACTATCCCATTAATATTCTACCGTCTCACTAATATCCTACTATCCCACAAATATTCTACTAATTCACTTATATCCTACTATCCATCTAATATCCTATTCATCATCATCATCTCAGCGTTAATCCCAGTCGCATCCGAAGTTTTTTCAGCTTTAGAGTCTGGGATCCGCTGTACCAGTCTAACTGCTGATTTTGGTTAAACTGCGATATTTTCCATGAAGCAACTGCCGTCTGACCTCCACAACCCAAAGGCGATATCGAAGCATTGCAGTTAGACCAATTGTTGGACTTTTGAGGGCTTCAACAACCCGTAACGACTGCCACTAGACGTTCGTATGGCTACCGGGAGGAACGGCTTAACGTGCTTTCCGAGGCACGAAGTCTGGACCCACAGCTCCAATGACATACAGTGAACCCACTCACCTCAGGCGGAAGCTTGTACAAGGAATATGGCGCTTCAGCCAACTGCTGGTCTGCCAGCAGCCTCGCGCAGAGCCGTGGCCAGAATCCACATGGCACGTAGGACAGGAGGAGCAGTCGACGCAGTGGACGGCCACCACGACCTGATACCACCAGCTTATGGCAGTCCTCTGTCAAAAGGAAACAAATAAAAAGTATTTAAAGACTCGTATAGGAAGAATAAAAAATAAACTAAAATAATAGGTGTACAATAGTTATTTATGCCACTGTCAAGCAATGATAACTATTGTAATATGAGTGATAGTTTGTGCCACGAGGCGAATCTGAGTGGCACAATAGATCAGCACGAGTATTACAATAGCTGTTTGCGACAGTGGCATACAAAACTTTTCCTACCACCTTGAAATAAATAAATACAAAAAACCGTCAATGTTGAACTTTAGCGCGGCGCGGGCAAATTGTTTTGTTGTTATAATCCCACAAATAAAAGGCAATTCATCCATACAGCCTAATGATATGCGATGTTTAGTCGTGACGCAAATACGCGCGCTTTTTGGCATGATTATATGTTGGGTTTTCGATGCCAGATGCCAGATAGCCATAAAAAAAAAGTTTTTAGTGCGGTTTACCCTGTGGAAATGGTCATTGTAACACGACTTGGCAGGAATGAGTACTATTGAGATATGACTCATGGTTATGTATTAAGCAAATTACCAAATGGCCGTAGAAAAATAAGTTTTCGCCGTTTAATAAAAGGTGTCTTCACTAAGAGGTTTCGTTGAAATTTTCAGATGTAAAATGTGATATCGTAAGTTCAGACATCTGGTAATAACATACACTTGAAGAGTATTAGTCAGTATCACACATTTGCATCTGCAGTGCACCCAGGAGTGCTACGTCAGCTAGAGCTTCAAGTGCCGGACCGGTACGTGTGGAGGCGGCAACGCCCACAACTGCTAAATGTGCCTGTGGCCAGAACCAACCTACTGGCGAAGGCACCCCTCACCCGTGCAATCCGTATGGTGAACGAAGTCCATGATAGACTGGACATATTTTCGTCTTCTTTGAGTGAACTCAAGAGTTGTATTAAATGTTGTTACTTATATTTAAGAATTAGTGTATGTAGGTATGTTAAAGTATTAGTGGATAACTGCACTGTCGCATTAGGGTAAGACCTGTAAGGACAGTTGTAAACTGATAAATAAATAAATAAATTTATTTTTGTGCAAAAATGTCAAGTTTTGTGCCGAATAAGCGTCATTTGCGGGAACTTTAGTGTTGCCCCTTTAATTTAATGACATCTGCAGTGACTTTGACGTGGAAGACAAATAACGTAGTGGAACACCGAATTCGTACCAAGGCACGGAATTGGAGGAAAATAGAAGGAAGAGGAAGAACGCGCCCATTACTACTCCCGATATCATCATCATCATCCCAGCGTTAATCCCAGTCGCATCCGAAGCCTTTTCAGCTTTGGAGTCTGGGGTCCGCTTTACCAGTCCAACTGCTGATATGGCTAAACTTCGACATTTTCCGTGAAGCGACTGCCGTCTGACCTCCACAACCCGAAGGCGACATCGAAGCATTGCAGTTAGACCAATTGTTGGGCTTTTGAGGGCTCCAACAACCCGTAACGACTACCACTAGATGTTCGTATGGCAACCGGGACCAACGGCTTAACGTGCTTTCCGAGGCACGACCAGACCAGTGCAAATATTCATATTCATGCATACAAATACTTGCACTGTGCGGGGATCGAACCCGCGCCACGTTGCGCAGCGGCCGCGTCCGCTACCGCTACGCCACGGAGGCTGTCAATGTCATTATTATTCCCGATATGACAATAGTTATTTATGCCACTGTCAAGCTATGATAGATATTGTAATATGAGTGATAGTTTGTGCCACGAAACAAAGCTGAGTGGCACAATAGATCAGCACGAGTAGTACAATAGCTGTTTGCGACAGTGGCATGCAAAACTTTTTCTACGACCTTATGCAGATAAAAATTAACAATGGCGCGAAAATAGCTCGGCGCGCGCAATGTTGTTTTGTTGTTATAATGCCACAAATGAAAGGCAAAGGCAATTCACCCATACAGCCTAATAAAACTTTTTAATTCTTTTTTATGGCTATATATCATAAGTTGATTATTTGATGCCATAGCCATAAAAAAGAATTAAAAAGTTTCATTGTATTACGCTTGAAATGGTCATTGTGAGATATGACTTGTGGTTAGGTAGGTATTTTTGTTATAATTTTTTATTCTCCTACATGATACTGTTCGTCCACATGTTCAAAAACGGCGGAAACTTGACTGCACACATAAATAAAAAATTATAACAAAATAAAAAAAAAAACAATTCTGATGAATTGAGAACGTCCTCCTTTTTTGAAGCCGGTTAAAAATCAAAAAAGAAAAGAACATGATTTACTAAAAGCCTCTGATATCCTTCTGCAAAGCAAGGGCCACCCTATTCTGTTTCCTCTTATTATGCAAGAGTTTTGAACTCTTCTTCTTCAGCCTACAGAGGTCCACTGCTGGACAAAGGCCTCCCGCAAGGCTTTCCACGATCATGCCCGCATCCATCGGCTTTCCGCGACCTTCACCAGGTCGTGGATCCACCTTGTCGGGGGCCTACCCACGCTGCGTCTTCCGGTGCGTGATGGCCACTCGAGAACCCGTCGGCCCCATCGGGCATCGGTCCTACGGGCAATGTGTCCGGCCCACTGCCACTTTAGTGTTGCAATTGTTCAGGCTATGTCGGTTACTCTCGTTCTTCTGCGGATCTCCTCATTCCTGACCTGATTTGATCTCGCAGTGAAACCCCAAGCATAGCCCTATCTATTGCCCCTTGAGTGACTTTGAGCCTTCTTTAAGGCCCATTGTTTGAGACCACGTCTCAATTCCATAAGTTATCACTGGCAACACAATCTAGCCTTGAAGACACTTAAATTGTAATCACACGGAAACACCGCGGCTGGCAAATTGTTCCAGACCTTCGATGTATGCGGTATAAAAGACGCGGCGAAACGCTTCGACTGGATCGGACCTGCATATTTATGTACTGTAATTACTTTAATCGATGGTAGGCCATAACATCGGCTGCCAGCAATAGTTACCACCCACCAGACAAAGTGTTGCCGCCAAGCGATACGTAGGACGCACGGAGGACGGGTCTGAGCAGTTGTGTTGCGATGTGTGCCGGGTACGATGCGCCAAATGTTGTTGTATCGGGAGTTCGGTCGTGGAGGGTCTCCAGATCAATCTCCCTCTGGCGCAGCATCGTTGGTTCTGTTGTTGGGTTTAACATTGCATCACATCGCTCAACTGTCGTCTTCCTTCCTATGCACTCAGTTTTTTAAGTGAATAGGCTCTTAATAAACTAACGCGCTTTACCACCAACGATTGCATCACTACCGTCAGTTGGGATTGCGGTCAAGCAAGAGTTTATACATACTATTAAAAATAGATATACCTACAACGTTATTTTGTGTTAACCTGAATATAGTTTGTTCAGAATAAACAACTGAACCGATTCCAATCATTATTATACCATTTTATATTTTTTCACAAATACATTTAAAAGTTGTTACGTACTGAGCGAGTTACGCAGTTTACTCGATCGCATGCCCGCGCTCAGCTGACGCCACAGGTCAATGCCCCCGGCTTGCCCGCCTGAACTGAGCGTGGACCATATTTTTATTGGGGCAACTATGTAAAAGAACAAGCTCATAACTTGATGGTTTTTCAGTATATCTTTTTGAAATTTTGTACATAGATTCTTTACTTAAAAACACCATGGACACGTGTTTCGGTTTCTCATAAATAAAAACCTGCTACCTGTGGGGCAATTACACCCGGCGAACGTACCACGCTCTTCGCGTGCAGTACAATAATGCGTTCAGAGCAATACTCAACCTGCCGTGGCGGTGTAGTGCTTCTGGCATGTTCGCCGAGAATAGGGTAGATGACTTCTATGCAGTTGTGAGAAAGCGGGCCGCTTGCTTTATGGACAGAATTCGAAACACGAAAAATGTTATTATCCAGGCTGTGTATGATGCATGTAAATTTAGTGTAGCTGACATCTAATTAAGTTATTGTAATCATAAAATTAGCACTTTATTTTAAAATTTATTCTAATTAATAATACTATAGTAGTTTATTAGTTAATTTATTGTTTATTAAATTATTAATTTATTTGACATTGAATTTAATTTTATTTGACATTTTCTACCATGGATTTATTTATTTTTATGATTTATGTATTTGATGCGATCTCAACTATAACTTATTGTAAAGAATGTTTAATGAAAGTTTTTACTGTATTTTTTTATTCTTTTTTCTTAATTTGTATTTGTATTATTTTGCTTGTGTAAAGTTATGGGTCTTGCCTGAAATAAATTATTATTATTATTATTAAAAAATAATGCAGTATATGGTGTACATAATAAAGAGTATTCTGTTATGATACTTACGTATAAGCGTAGGAGAGTCAGTACCCCTGGTGTCGGGCATGGCTGTGAGCTGAGCGGGCCATGTGCGGCGCGGGGTGCCGCGGGCCGAGCTGCTCCACGAGCGGGACCGGACTGGCAGCTGAGCGGACCCAAGGATGGATTACCAATGCCATGGAAAATAGAGTAGTTGAGCAACTATATTTGGTGTATAACTCGCGCCAGTTAACTGTGCACCTAGCTCTGTGACGTCATTCCGACGGTACCGTTTGCAAATTGTAAAAAACAATATATTTTTTTTTATTTTCATAAAATGTCGTTTTGATGATAAAGCATCATAATACTAGGTCATTTTAGTCATGTCATTTTGCAATTAAATAGATACTTATGGACTGAAATGCAATGTTTGTGCGATGTTTGTAGCACCGCGGCTTCACTTACGCGTCGAAAATGTAAAAAACAAAACAAACTTCATAAAAAAAAAACTCAACAAAGCAAAAACTCCACAGAAACAATAACAACAGGGGATTTAAACTGTATATAGACATTTGTAACAAAGATGCTATCGCTACTAAGCCCTCACGGCGAATGCGGGGCGTCGCGCGGGGAAGCGGGAGAGGGGTCGCATTCCAGCGAGGTGCACAGTTAACTCGCACGAGTTGTACGGACAGCAGGTCAAGATACCCGTTTCTGCCAAATATTCCCAAACAAGCTTAAGCCTTAATACTTTAGAGATAAAGTTGGAAATCTAATAAATAAATCTGTCAGATTGTAGTAGCTTGATATGTTGTCGTCCGTACAGAAACAGATGGATGCCAATTACTTACTTAGGCAAGATTTCTGACACCGCGACCCATCATGTTTTTTCAAGTTAAGCAACAATCCAAAAGGTATAGAAAATGATGTGTGGCCTTTGAGTTACTTGGAAGACAAAATTCGCTATAAGAGACTCCCACAAATTTTCGCCAAAGTTAAGCAACACTGCCCAAGGTATAGAATTGGATGGGTTCGCATACCTGGTGCTGTGGCGGTTCGTTACGCGGCAGGAGTGGCGGCACGAGCAATAGGCGTGAGTCCCAGCATAACGCCAGCTCAAACTTGTTCAGTAACGATACGCCCAGCGAACTGGCTTCGTCTCCTCGCGCCAACATAGGTGATGCCTTGAACACGTGTGCCAGGTCTTCGATCTTCATTATTCCTGACATGAGAAAGACAACTTACTATCATCCTCTTACAATTTATTCGACGCCGAAATCGGAGGAGGTTCTCAACGAATATAGTTTTTTTTTTAATTATGAAGAGATCGCAAAAGCAGTTATGGAGAAATTCCATCCTACTTCGTTGTCAACGCACCGAGCCCCTCCGCCGCGCCACAGCAGGCGCGGGTGGGCGAGCGGTGCGTTGACAATATTTTTGTTGGGACAACCAGGTAAGATACCAAGCTCATCATAACTTTGTGGTTTTTCATGATATCGTTTTGAAATTTTGTACATAGATTCTTTACTTAAAAATACTGGACACGTGTTTCGGATTTCGCATTAACAAAAAATAACGTATACACGTGCATTTTTCTACAAAGACAGCCCACTTCATTTATGTAATTACTACAGTAGGTTTCCGATTATCCGGACTAATTGTTGTCGGTAGGAATTCGGATAATTGAAAGTCCGGATAATCCAATGTTTCATATATTGGATTATCCGGACTAAAAGAAAGGCAGGCTTTTTCCATATACATATATGTAGGTCTCCAATGTATGAAACATTGGATAATCCAATGTATGAAACATTGGATAATCCAATGTATGAAACATTGGATAATCCAATGTATGAAACATTGGATTATCCGGCCTAAAAGAAAGGCAGGCTTTTTCCATATACATATATGTAGTTCTTTTACTTCTTCTTCAGCCTATAGAGGTCCATTAGAGGTACAGAAGAACTACATATATGTATATCGAAGAAGCCTGCCTTTCTTTTAGTCCAGATAATCCAATGTAGCATACATTGGATTATCCAATGTTTCATACATAGGAGACCTACATACAATATGTAAAGAAAACCCTGTCCAATCCGTGAAGGTATGGTTAGGTATCGATAACTGATTATAATAATGCCTACAAAGCCGGTCTAAACTTAAAAAAGAATCCCCCTAAAAAAATAAATATTATTTCGAAAAAGCGAGGTAACTTAATGAATGTGCGGTAGACAACACGTTAGGCATACATCCGCGGGTGACGGGGGGCAGGGCACGCAGCACGTGGTCGCATCGCTATTCGCTCCGTCACAAATGGTGTTGTCACTTTTTAAAAATTACCAAATTTTGGGAAAGTTGGAATTAATTCGCGACAAAAAAAGATTATTTCAAAATTCATTAGTATTGTTACTATGATGATTATGAAAAATTTAATATTTTATTTGGTCATGTGTTTACCTAACCTTTATTATCTTTACGGGTCGGACAGGGTTTTCTTTACATACAATATGTAAAGAAAACCCTGTCCGATCCGTGAAGGTATTGTTAGGTATCGTTAACTGATTCTAATAATGCCTATAAAGCTGGGCTAAACATAAAAAAAAAATCCCCCAAAAAAAATAAATATTATTTCGAAAAAGCGAGGTAACTTAATGCATGTGCGGTAGACAACCCGATAGCCCCGCCCCCCTTCACCCGCGCATGTATGCGCGGGTGAAGGGGGGCGGGGCATGCGGCACGTGGTCGCATCGCTATTCGCTCCGTCACAAATGGTGTTGTCAGTTTTTTAAAAATGACCAAATTTCGGGGAAATTGGAATTAATACCCGGGAAAAAAAGATTATTTCAAAATTCATTATTATTGTTTCTGTGATGATTATGTAAAATTTTATATTATATTTGGTCAAGTGTTTACCTAACCTTTATTATCCTTATGGGTCGGACAGGGTTTTCTTTACATATTGTATATGTAGTTCTTCTTTTTCTTCAGTCTATAGAGGTCCACTGCTGGACAAAGGCCTCCCTCAAGGTTTTCCTCGATGACCAGTCTTGTGCTGCCTGTATCCATCGACTTCTGCTCTACATTACTGCCTGTAAATAGTATACTCACCATTGTTAGCAAAAGGGTTGATTTCCCTTACAGTGACTACATGTGCCAGTACATCACACAGCCACTGAGGCCGCAGGAAGTACAGCTCCTTAAGAGTGGCGTCATCGTAATGGAGGAGAACACCTGGAACAAATTACTTATTACAATAGGGTACTTGACTACAAAAAACTAATTAGTCCGTCAGTCAGATTTCCAAAAAATACTAGATACGTATTTTTTCTTTTTTCATATAAACAAAAAATGAAGACGACACAGTGCGTTGAAAACTCTTGTGACGTCACTGCAAGCTACACTTTTTAGCGGCCAGTGACGTCACCAGCCACCACTGATCATTGATGACTTTTATATTAGTCAATTTTTAGTGATTTGATAAAACAAAATATACGTATCCAATATTTTTCTATAATCTGAATGACGGACTAAATAGAATCATTTTTTTTTACCCACGAAACATCCCTATTCCCGTCTGATTACAAGGCGGCGATCTCTCGCGTTCGGCCCTGGCCCAGGTCATGATTCGGAGTGAGAGTACATGGCAGGCCGCCACCTTCTGCGAAGCAGTGATGCTGGCAAAGGAGGAGGTGAACCGCGTGAGGGAGCGGAAATCCCAGCGCCCTCACGCTACTAGCCGCCGCAGGAGACGCCCGGGAGGGAGACAACATCTCTCTCCTGGCCACCGTATGCGCGGGCCTGCGGGCGGTGAGCAGTGGGCAGCTCGCCGCCCGGTAAGGACCAGGCCCGAGTCGACGGCGCGTCGTGTTTCACGCGCAACGCAAACAGATGTCAGCACTAAGCGATGGGGTCCACGAAGACCTATGCCTCCTGGGTCAGGACTACAGGTTGGTTAAAAAAGAAACCGTGGCCCTGACGCATAGGCAAGTGAAAGAACACGGGTTGGTTTAAGTCAGTAAAAGTTTGACACGCCGTTCCGCTCCGCCAAGAGCGGGAGAGGTCATTTGATGGAATCCCATCCTGACCAAAAAAAAAAACACAAAAAAAAAAAGGTTAGAGTGAAGCTCAACTGCCGTCATCCTTCCTATTCCTAAGTTTTTTAAGTGAATAGGCTTAATAAACTAGTGCGCTTTACACTTAACGATTGCATCCCTGCTTACCATCAGGCGGGATTGCAGTCAAGCACTAGTTTATAATTATAAAAAAAAAGAAGGCTCTGAATAGACTAGTACGTATGTATTTTGACGTTTAGTCGGTTAATTAAGTCAAGTGATTTTTTGTTTACCTTTAGTTAACTAAACTTATAGCCATCATCTCGGTACTAGTAGAGAAGTACGGAAGAAAAGACACGTTCCGGGGCGTGTCAGATTTTTACTGACTTTAGTCAACCCACCTGTGTTCACACACGACATGGACATGTCATTATATTTTATTTGCTCTTGTATTTCGTTTATTAATTAGATGTATAAAGGGTGTATCTGACATCGACGCACAAACGAGTACCATGGATCCAGTACATAATTCTGAACCCCCCAGTGGTGGAATTTATCGTCGGCTTTTTCCTGATAAAAAAAAACAATATGCAGTTTTTTTTCACTTTAAACCGTACATAATTGTTATACTTTTATAACCCAATAAGATTTTAAAGGAAAAAATAATTAATTCGCTAATTACATATAAAAGCGCAATGTGAACAAAACTCGATAAACTATCCTATCAGCTGATTTACTAGAGTTCACATCAGGGGTCAAACGTCATACCCACAAAAACGCGCGGCGGTACGCTTGCAACGTTCAAATGCCGAGCCGACACATTTTTTTAAACACTGTGATTTCTGTAGTCTCTCATTAACGATATAAATGACTATCATAATTCTATTAGTGGCATGCGGTGTAGCCTTTTCGCGAAGTTTGCGTTACGATGTCAGATACACCCTGTATGTTTATTAGACTAGTATGATACACTTAACGTACATATTTATTACATAATCTATGTAAATAGTACACTGTAGACTACCTACATTATTTTTCTATCCTTCCCCTTAGTATTCCACGCAAAGGTTGTCTGTAAAAGATCGCTCTTAGCGATAAGACCGCCCATTGTATAACCCTTTGTACAATCTTTATATTTATGTTTCTGTAATCTATGCGGTGTACATAATAAAGAGTACAGTGATACCCCGACTTACGCTACCTCGACTTACGCGAATTCGGAGTTACGCGATTTAATTTTCCCGTCTATTCTTTTTTTGTTTGAACGCCGCGCAGTCAAGGACAAGCGGCGGCGTTTGTTTTTGGCTCCCCCCTGTAACGTAGCAAAAATATAGCAGCAAGCGACATCTCTTGGACTCGGGCTAAACTCGTGTCACATATTTTGCATCGAGCCGAGAGATTGCGTTGCGCGAAAGTACGGTCGTTAATATAATAAATAAATTCAAATAAAGAACGACCGGGTTAAATTAAATAAAAAAGGACTTAGGATAAATAGATATCAGTGGCGAAGGGTGAAATTTTGACAAAGGGAAGCCGGTCCAAAAAAATAAACACTTAAACACTTACCTACTGCAGGATATCTTGGAGGAGTTCTTCAGATAAGAATAATATTGCCGGTAGAATAATATAAGCCATAATAACAAACAAAATCCACAGTATTTAACCAAATCTGCGATTAAATTACCTTACAGAATCAGTCACAGTTTAAGTAACACAAATATTAAAATATAACAAACGAAATTATCACGCACCAGTGGTATAGCAACATGTCACATACTAACAATAATTTATTTTCAACCTTACGAAATGGAACACGAAAATATGCCAAAATAAAAAGAATATAATAATAATAATAATAATAATAATAATAAACAACACATAACGGGAGCATGCATAGCCACAACACATAACGGGAGCATGCATAGCCACAACACATAACGGGAGCATGCATAGCCCTCACACAGACAGATTACACTCACAGGCACAACCAGATTGCGAACATCATCCATCAAAAACTAGCACTTAAACACAGACTCATACAAAACACTAACACTCCCTATTATAAGTACACACCACACTCTGTCCTAGAAAATGACACATATAAATTATATTATGACCGTGCCATACTTACAGATAGGACCATCCATTACAATAGACCAGACATAACACTACAGGATAAAGTAAGAAAAATTACTTATTTATTAGACATTGCAGTTCCCAACACCCATAACCTACAAAAAACAATAACAGAAAAAATTAGCAAATACACTGAACTTAAAGAAGAAATAACAAGAATATGGAGACAAGAAAAAGTTTATGTCGTTCCTATCGTCCTTTCCACAACAGGTGTTATCCCCAACCATCTCCTCTGTAGCCTAAAACTAATAGACTTAGAAGAATCCACCTATATCGACATGCAGAAAGCAGCCATCCTAAACACCTGTAGAATAGTGAGAAAGTTCATGCAGTTAGAAGAAAATACAACACCATAAAATACACCACACTGCTACATTTACTTGGCTTTGGCCCGTAAATGCAGCTAAAACCAGCATTAAAGCTGAGGAAAAAGAACTGTCCCAATAATAATAATAATTCATTTATTCTCTCTTCACAAAGCTGATTTATAAAAGTGGGTACAAAAAAAAAGTCTCAGCTAAATTCCACCTTTGTGAGAGACTGGTGCCTGATATAGGTATTTAAAGAAAAACCTGTGTTACAGGTCACAGTCCCCTTCCATCGCTAGAATTAGCTTTAACGGAGATACCGTGCAAGAGTCAAAGACAAACAATAATTAGGCATAACAAAATAAAAGTTATAAATAAGTACACAATATGCTTAACAGATAAAAGCAAAATAAATATGTTATAGTAAAAATAATTCTAATAAATATATGAGATACAGCCTACAATATTGCAGAATCAGTTGTGGAGTCATGTTGTGAAGCGATGAGTGAGTGTGGTGATCTTGTGTGGAGTGTTGGAGTAATATGACATGTGATTGAATAATTAAGATTGGCAGTGTGCGAGTTAGGGTGATTTTTTGTATGGTGTGGCCTGCGAAAGTTATTTTTCAAGCAGCATTTACGTGTTTGTGGGGATTCGTCAAAATTGTGATTATTTCAGAACGGTCAAAAGACTTTCGGTTTTGTGATAGTCTAGGGTTTTTAAGAATTTTTTAATTTCTGTAATACAGCTTGATCGAGTTTTTGGATATAGGTTTAAGAGTTTATTCAATTTATTATAAAGAAAATGCCCAAGGAAGCAATAGAATCTTGTAGGGAGTGTAGATTTGAATTGAGCTGTGGGACAAACCCTACCTTTTCGTCGGTTGTCTTTAAGTAGCTCAGCGTCAAATTGTATTTGAGAATGTTTTTTAAGTAGTGTAAGTAGTATGAACGTTTGTCTGACCGTCAGAATGTCCCACTTCTTGTATAGGTCGGTAGTCGGAAAGCGAAATGGGAGACCAGCTCCAACCTTGAGTATGGCACGTTGTGCCCTTTCAACTTCAATGAGGTGAGTTTTTGCGGCACCTCCCCATGTTGTGATGCAATAATTAATAAGTGATTGGCACAACGCGTAATAGACCATCTCAATAGTCTTTCGATTGGCCGAGTGTCTTAGGGTTTTGAAAATGTAAATCACTTTACGTAACCTGGTCACGAGGGTTTCTATATGTGGTTTGAAGGTGAGGTATTGGTCAATAGTGATTCCGAGGTATTTAATAGTCTCGGTCTTTTCAAGGGCTGGACAAGAGCACAGAGAGTTTTCATTGTCACAGGTGTGAGCAGTAATCGTTAGAGTTGAGGGTGGAAGTGAGTTAGATCTTTGAGCAAACGTTATGTACTTTGTTTTAGAGACATTAAGAGTCAGAACATTGTCTTGCAGCCAGTTACCAACAAGATTCAGACCTAGTTGTGCAGCATCAAACACTTCCTTCCATACGTCACCACTAAAGAACAGTGCAGTATCGTCAGCAAAGGTGAAAATCTTTCCCTCGGGGAGGAGGAGTTGGCAGAGATCATTAATATATACCAGGAATAGTGTTGGACCAATTATACTACCCTGGGGTACACCAAAATTTACCGGGAGCTCGTCACTGAGCGAGTCATTTATCTTAACTCGTTGTTTCCTACCAGAAAGATAGCTCTCCATCAGTTTCAAAGTGATTCCTCTCATACCGAGCCGCTCAAGCTTTTCCAGGAGGTGTGGAACAGAGACCGTGTCGAAGGCCTTAGCAAGATCGAGGAACACCGTAAGGCATTTCCTTCCGTCATCCAGGCTGACCACAATAGAGTTTACCAACTCGTGAACTGCATCATTGGTACTTTTGCCAGTTCTAAAACCAAACTGTGAAGACGAAAGGAGATTATTTGCTTCCAAAAACTTAATCAGACGTTGGTTTATAAGGCGTTCTAATATTTTGGACAGAGCAGGTAGAATGGAGATGGGACGGTAGTTATTAACACAGTCTTTCCTGCCATCCTTATAGATGGGCTTAACAACAGCTATTTTAAAAGCATGTGGGAATACCCCTGTTGAGATTGCCAAATTGCAGATATGTGCTATAGGAAAAGATAGGCAGTTTGCGTATCTCTTAATGATTTTGCAGCTAATTTGATCGATTCCCACCGCACAAACCTCCTTCAAGCTCACTATGAGGTTGTAAATTTCTGATTCATCAGTAGGAAGAAGGACAAACGAGTTTAAAGGAGTTACATATGTGTGATCACTCGTGTGGGGTGTTGTAGATTTCGAAGCGGAGATTTTATTTGCAAGGTTTTCTCCAACGCTCACAAAGAATCTATTGACATCGTTTATGTCTGCTTCGGGATTTTTAGATGACAAGAGAGATGACGAGAAGTCCGCCCTCTTGCCAGTGCCGCTAATTTTTTTAATGACCTCCCATAACTGCTTTTTGTTTCCCTTTGCATTCTGAAGTTCCTGTTTTTCATAACCTTTCCTAGCTTTTTTGAGGATAGAGGAGCAAAAGTTTCTATAGCGCTTATATGTCAATTTTAGTATATCGTCGTTAGGATACCGTTTTAATTTTTTGTGCAAGTTATCCCGGTTTCTCATGCAGCGAAGAAGTCCATCAGTTATCCATGGTTTAGTTATAAGTTTTCTTTTCGAAGTTTTAGCTATGCTGGAATTATTTTTTATTGCTGTAGAAAGGTAAGCCACGAGGAGATCAGTTGATGCATCAGCGTCTTGACAGTCTAGGATAGGCTGGAAATCCATGCTTTGTATTATCCAGTCCAAATTCTCGAAGTTATAAGAGCAATATGTTTTATTAAGATACTTCAGACGCGATTTAGGTTTACAACTAATAGCTACACTCTCGTGATCAGTGATAGAAGTATCGAAGACGAAACAGCAAACGTCCATTTTAGTTTTCAGCATCATGTGGTCTAAACATGTTAACCCATGCGTTGGCAGGGTATGAGCTGGGAGTAGGCCATGGCTGGCTAAGCAGTTCAGGTAGTCGTATGATCTTTTATCAGAACTGTTTGGGACTATATTTATATTTATATCACCACAAAGAATAATGTTATTAAAAGTTTTGAGCTTATTAAGTAAGTTACTAATTGAGTCGATAAATTTTACAATGTTTGTTTGACTAGGCGGGCGATATATTCCTACGATGCAAGTATCACGATCCAGTTTTACTACAAGGCAATTAGCGTCAGAAACTGTGGGTTCTTCAGTTTTTACATTAAGAAGTTTGTTATAGTAGATGACAACTCCTTCGTTTTGAGTTTTGTGCAAGGTGGTCGATATATAATTGTAATTGTCAAGAGAAGGAATGAACTTTGAAGACGGGAGCCAGCACTCTGTAAGTACTAGAATATCCCAGGGTATCTCAGATCTCTGCAGAAGCGTGACAAAATTGGTCATATTACAATTGATGCTGCGGATATTTTGAGATATAATATTGATTATATTTTTATTAATTTTGATATTATTTTTTGCATCCTCAATGTTACAGGTTATTGTTTTAGCCACTTGAAGAGCGTCCAGATCAGAGTTTATTTCGTTAATGGTTTGAATAGTAGTCATTTTATTGTAGGTAAGTATAATGAAAAAATACAGTCACGCCTAATACGTGACATAATGCAAGATGTAAAGTCGAATAAACTCAGATCTGGAAACTCTGTAACTAAATAAGGAAAGATTTTACACTGTGTTTGAGACATTGGGCTAAGGTAAACACAAAAGCAAATGGTTTCAACTCGCTTGAATGACGCACGTCTCAAGTTAGTCAAATGATAAGTGTGATGGGGAATATGTGTATGTATAATTCTGCAATACATATTTAATAGTGTGATGGACATGAAGCTATTATGAATAACAATTAAAAGTACAATAAAAAAGCATGCAAAGATAAGAAAATCAAAATAAAAGCTAAAACAAGAGTACTGAACCAAAGCTAGTCACATAACAAGTTTCTGAAGGTTCGTTTCATCATCAATGCGAACTGGTGTAGAGTCCTCTTCCTTCTTAACATAAACCCTCCCGTATGAAGTCCAGGCCGCTCGCATATAAATATGACTTGAACTAGAATATGACTTGCGAAGGATTTCATTATAACGCTAATTCTTTTTAATTTTGTCGTGTTTTCTTTCTCCCGTGCCGAGTTCCGTGTTCGAGTGGTTTCTTTGTCTCTTTCTAATAGAGGAGAGGAGAGAACTGCAAGCCGGTCGCGATCAGCCTATCTTTCTTTAAATTTTACGTACAGTTAGCGAGCATTAGAAAGAGATGGTTTGACACGCTCTGTCTCTTTTCGCCTTATAGTAAAACGTTGGCCGAGATAAGCTGTAATTCGTCGAGTTACCTTCAATGTAATTTAGGTACGAAAAATTGAAGCGCTGATTAATTTACGACTATAAAATGAAATGTGATACTTAGGGTATTGCTAAGAATTACTATTGCTATTGTAAATCGCGCAGGCATTTAATTAATAATACTTTGTTAATGAAATAGAATGTAAATACTTTTGTATGAATATGGAACTGATTTTTGAAAGGTAACCCGGTGGGAATCGGCTTGTATGGACTCTTCGCCACTGATAGATATTAAAAAAAATAAGAACCAACTCATGAGTCTGAAATTAAAATACAAGTTGCGGAACGCACTAGTCTATGGTTCAGGAAAAAAAATTGAGAGCCGTCGATCGCGGGGCTAGAGAAGCTTCGGGAAGAACGATCGAAGTTTGCTCGGTGTGGCTGGTTTGCTGACGTTGCTGGTACGCAAGGTTGGCGTGTGTGCGCAATAAACCCCATGGGGTTGAGCGTCTAGCAGTTTGGCTGATGTCTCTGTGAGTATTCATTTCTGTACCCGGAATATTTCTCCATGTGTTTTCTTGTTCTATAGTGCTGACTTAGGTTAAATGTTGTTCTAGATTTGGCTCTTTTGGCGGGCCTAGGGCAGGAACCCTTGTGGAGGCGTCGCGTCCTGACTTGCCTCAGGTGGCCTTGATTCCGATTGGATCAGGTTTGTTTGGAGTGGAAGTGTGCTGAACCCTGATGGTACGGCACATCCAATTCTCTTTCGACGACGACTAGACAGGTATAAGCTGTCATGATTACTTTGCTCCGGGTGTTCCCGAAATACCTAATCCCACAGGCCGCGTTCAACCGTGCATTAATCTGACACCCGTCAGTTAGTGAAGCCAAGAGTCTTTGTACCGTAAACCAGAAGCGTTATTCAGGAGAGCTAATCCGAAACGTAGACTCCCTGTCCTTATTTCTTTGTTTTGATGTATCTAGTGAGTGAGAGTGGGTTTCCAACAGGTTGCATGTAAATAGGCTATTGGCTTGATATTGTGTGCATAACCTGAGATACTTTTGTAACGACTGAGCCGTGATCACAACGGTTCACCTCACGAATCCTCCATCAAGCGACCCTGAGCTTGCTGAATTGTCTCATGTGGATTCCCTGTCCCACACCGACCCGAGACGGAGTGAGTCAGGAAATCGATTAGGTAAGTTAGGAGATTGTTTTGTCATATATTTATGACACAGGGTAATTATAAAATAAATTTGTAATTGTATCCATTTATTGTTTTATTTAATGCTCATAGCTATCAAGTATTTACATAATTAAATTTACTGTAACTGCCGGGTAAGGGTGGAGTTAGCCACCCTGAGTTCGATAGAGAAGACAGTGTTACACCCCGCCCGCATTATTATTCGTTCAGTTTACAACAGGCACATGATACGTGTAGTGCGGAATCGGCGCGTAGGTACATAAGTTACGATTTTGTGTTTTTTTTGTGCGTTGTAAATTGTACCCCGACTTCCGTGAGTTCGACTTACGTGGATAGCGCTCAGTCCCACCCATCGCGTAAGTCCGGGATATTACTGTATTTTATTCTGCCTATTCTATTTATCTCTTTACAAGAATCCGCAGCCCTGGCAGGCATCAGTTTTCGTGAACCCCGTCATTGGTAAATAGTCATACTTACCATTTTCATGTAGGAACATGGTTGCCTGATGCAGTTCAGCAGCGTCTCTGAACATACGATGATTCCTTTGCTGCATATACTGTGTTACCTATGGAAAAAAGACCATTTTAGGTTACTATACAATATGTAAAGAAACCCCATCCGACCCATAAGGTTAATAAAGGTAAGGTAAACACATGACCAAATAAAATACGAAATTTTACATAATCATCATAGAAACAATACTCTTTTTTTCTAACTTCCCCAAAAATTGATAATAAAAAAAAATGACAAAACCATTTTTGACGTCATTATTATCGGCTTATGAGCGATGCGACCGCGTGCCCTGCTCCGCTTCGCCCGCGCATGTATTGCCTACCGCACATGTGGTATTTTTTTTAAGTTTAGCCCGGATTTGTAGGCATTAGTAGAATCAGTTATCGCTACCTAGCAACACCTTCACGGATCGGACAGGGTTTTCTTTACATATTGTAGATTATTAAATTAATGCAGTGACTAGGAACCCTAACTGCTTAACCCAATGTAACTACCAATTTGAATCATATTGCTAAAGCATTTCTCTATGTGCGGTGCTTCGCTTAAAAGAGTATTTAAGTTCAAATATCTTGGTCATATTTTCCAATCACGACAACTTCTCTCGCTTAAAGCAGCTTCACCATAAGCTTCTACAAGCAATCGATGGACCTCAGCTGCGGATTTCATCAAATTAAAGAAGTAACAAAAGTTCCCGCTAATGACGCTTATTCGGCACAAAACTTGACATTTCTGCACAAAAATAAATTTGTGATACTGATACAGAGTTACTAATACTGTAAGTGTATGTTATTACCAGATGTCCGAACTTACGATATCACATTTTACATCTGACAATTTCAACGTAACTTCTTGGTGAGGACATCTTTTGTTAAACGGCAGAAACTTATTTGTAAACCTATTATTTAATATTAGGGTCCAGCCCCCTAATCGGCCAATACATTTTTGTCAAATGATTGCAACTAGTTGAGATCATTTGGAACCTGGCGGAGAACTGCTCAGGATCGAGCTTGTTAGCGTGCCATGAAGGAGGCCTATGTCCAGCAGTGGACGAGTAGGGGCTGATGATGATGATGATGGGATCATTTGGACCGAACGGACCAATGGGCGGTTCCAACCGATCCCAACTGATCCCAACTAGTCGCAATCATTTGACAAAAATGTGTTCGCCGATTAGGGGACCCATTTCGGCATGACAGACATCTTCAAAAGCAGAATCGACTTACCAGTTTCCTATACTCTTCATGCCTCACCACGGGCTCCCGAAGATCAGCGGCCAACGAGGTGATACACTCTTCTAATGCCAGGTATGTAGCTGGTATGCGTTGTTCCAACAAGGGCTCTTTGCTGCCTGTAACATTATTTTTATGAATTACTAGCTTTCCGCCAGCGGCTTCGCCCGCGTGGTATTCGGCTATATCGCGCTTTTTAGATTTCCCCTTGGGAATATCAAATTTTTCAGGGACAAAAAGTACCCAATTTTTAAACCGGACTTCTAACTTTACGTCTGCAAAATTTCAAAGCAATCGATTCCGTAGTTACGGCGTGAAAGCGGAACAAACAAACTCACAGTAAGTAAGGAAAGTAAGGTTATAAACAAGCGCTTGACCGCAACCCCGCCTGATGGTAAGCAGTGACGGAATCGTTGGTGGTAAAGCGCGCGGACCCGTCGTACGGCGAGTTTCCGCCCTTAGCTTATGTTATTAACACCACTACGATCCGGACGAAGCGTTTCGCCTCCTCCTTTTTACCGCGTACACCGAGGGACTGGAACGATTTGCCAGCGGCGGTGTTTCCGTCGGAAATTTGAGTGTCTTCAAGGCTAGTGTGAATAGGCCCTTAATAAACTAGTGTTCTTTACCATCAACGATTACGTCACTGCTTACCATCAGGCGGGATTGCGGTCAAGCGTTAGTTTATAATTCAATAAAAAAAAAATAAGTTGGAAAAAGGCTATCTAGGTGACGAAGGTGTTTTGAAAAAGGATCACACATTTTTTATGGGGAAGGGAAACCATCGAAGGACCTCGCTCTGGGTGGAGCGGAAGGGCGTGTCAGACTTTTACTGACTAAAACCCACCCGTATTCCTTCACTTGCCTGTGCCAGGGCCACGGTATTTCTTCCTTCGAAGAACCCACAGCCCTGGCAGGATAGGATCATACCTGGTGGTTTGACGCTGAAGGCGACGGAGTAGATAATATCTGCTAATAGTCTGATGTTGTGACGCGTACTGCAGGATACCTGGAACAAGTTATTTTTTTGGAGTAAAAACTTCTTCAGCCACGTTGAAGTCTTCAGCACTTTTGTTGAATGAGGAAAAAGCATCGAATCCGCGTGAGCATGACCGACCCGACGCCATCACAGTATCGGGTCGGCTACAATGAGATATACATAGGTACGTATACTGTCTTCTTCTTCTCAGCCTATAGAGGTCCACTGCTGGACAAAGGCCTCCCCCAAGACTTTTTAGGGGGGGGGGGGGGGGGTTTGCCATAATACCCGTGCTTGTCCGTTGGGTTGGGGATAGCAGTAATTTGATATTCCACAGGAGAAGCGCTTGCGACACCCACCAGTCATAGAATAAAGAGAGGGAAGTAGGTTATCTCCGACCCAATCCGCGATTTAATTGCCTACTGTAGTAGGGTTGTCACGTTTAGCAAAATTTTAATTCAGTGTCTATAAATTGGCAAAGGTCGGAAAGTTGACGACTGTTCACGCTTCGTCGGATTCGGTTGTCACCGAACCCGCTAACAAATATTTATAGACTAAGAGCTTATATTTAAATTATTTGCTTAGTATTTAGTATACATATAGTCATACACAGTTTTTTTGTATTTTTTATTTAGTAATTTATTAGTAGTTTTGTACACATAAAGGACCATATTTATTTTTATTTTTTATTAATACAAATATAAATAACACAAACATATCTATTGAATCACACATTTATTACAAAATTACAAATTAGCCACAGAAAAATACTTTCTTCGGTTTCGTTTATTACGAAACGCCTTATTATTAAACTTTAATGTGTAATATATCCGCATCCTTATAAATAACTTTTGCAAATATAATCTCGGAAAGCATGGGCAGGGCGCTGAAAAATGTAAATCTTTTATTTGTTCATAAATAGACATTCCAACTTTGCAGTTTATGTGATCATTTTAAATACTTTTTGGAACATCTGCTCCATCCTCTTAATATTTTCTACAAAGTCGTCAGGTGGAACCACTAATAAAATTTCTCCTGCGATAATCACACATTGTTCTTTAATTTAGCTACGTAGTATTCTGTAATCTGTGATATAGCGAATGTGCCGAAAAGCCGTGACGCGCGAACCTCGTTCCGTGCTAGCCGCGACTAGCGCAGTCATAGGCACTCTAATATTGTGTTTTGGTGTGCGTGCGGCGACGCATAGATACTATGGCGCACACATACAAGCTGCGCGCGGTCCGTTTGTATGAAGATAACGTACTTCCCTCTCTTTATTCTATGCACCAGTGGATATGAGTTGGTACTACTCTAAGCCGGTACAGTGTATACAATGGTATACAATGCGTCACCACTATAACTATTTTATTCTTTTTGAAGTAAAATTCAGGCTTCAGTTTTCACCTTTGTCGGTCAGTCTCATGACTGCTCTTTGTTTTTTTTTTTAAAACCATTGCCTCACCACCAGGATTTCCTGTTGTATCGTGGGTGTGTTTACATACATTAAAACTATATAATACACAAACAGCGTGGTGTCCAAAGTCGTGGTGGTCTAGTGCTTAAAACACCAGCCTCTCAAGTATGAATGCGCGTGTTCGATTCCACGTCAGGCACGTACCAATGTAACTTTTCTAACGTTTTTTTTTTTTTAATACTTATAAACTAGTGCTTGGTGGGTGCCCCCGTGTGGTACCGGGCCTAGAATTGTACCAACCCATATCCTCCCGTGGGTGTCGTAAGAGGCGACTAAGGGAAATCACCAGGGAAGCGGGCAGCAGCGCTTCTCCTGTGTAATATCAAATCACTGCGATCCCCAACCCGCCTGCCAAGCGTGGGGATTATGGCAAACCCCCCCCCAATGATGCACACGCTACAGCCCAGGCCCCTAGTCCCCGGCAGCTCCGCTATTCCAGTCTACGGTAGCGGACTTGGTTACGGCGGAGCAAGGGGTGCTAAGGTAGGCACCCAACAAGGTGGACCGATGGCCTGGTGAAGGTCGCGGGAAGCCGATGGATGCGGGCAGCACAAGACCGGTCAGCGTGGGAAGCCTTTGTCCAGCAGTGGACATCTATAGGCTGAAGAAGAAGAAGAAGATGTATAGATTTATTTTGTCATTTAACCACATAACATCATCACATTACATCACACATACCTCCATCTCTCATCCATACTTATATTATAAATGCGAAAGTAACTCTGTCTGTCCGTCTGTCTGTCTGTCTGTCTATCTGTCTGTCTGTCTGTTACGCTTTCCCGCTTAAACCTCTCAACCGATTTTGATGAAATTTGGCACAGACAATCTTTAGACCCTGAGAAAGGACATAGGCTACCTTTTATTGAAAAAAAAAATTACATTCCCGAGGGAAATCTAAAAAGCGCGATATAACCGAATTCCTCGCGGGCGAAGCCGCGGTCGAAAAGCTAGTTTATTATATAAAGCAATTCTGCTTTGTACCATTTGTACTAAAGTAAATTATGAAAGTAAAAAAATCAGTCTCATTGTGCCAGAAATTACTTAAGTAATAATAACATATTGTTACGGGCTGGGGGTACTTAAACGCCGGTTAAGGGTTACGAAGTTTATTGGCAACGAACGTACAGTCGATTGTAGGCAATGACAATTAGAATGTCGCTGACGTTGCACCGAAGTCTTCTTCTTACGTCCACGAAGTCCGTATCGTAAACACACGATAACACTACAGATGTTACTTCACGTAGTACTCACAGTTCTCGTTACAGTTGTCGCAGTAGGTATTCTCAAAGATCGCTTCTTAACTGTCGCTGTTTTCGTATCGATAGTCGAATGCAGACTGACTCTGCGCCGGCGTCACGGCGCTATATATAGGCCAGCTGATCGAACATTCCAGAATCCTCTAGACGTAATAATAATACTGCATAACTTCGAGGTCACCGGCCAAGTAAGTACCTACGGTAATTCCCGGAAACGGGTTTCTAGAAATTTCGATGTCGACACTTTGTTGACAAAACTGTTGAGACCTGTACCATTCGATAGGCCATCCAAAGTCTAGCAATGCGTTTTTATATTGTGCCTAGAAAATGTCTAGATCTGGGGAAATAGGGCTTAAAAGTGACACTGCATGTCACGCGATATTGAACCTTATGCCATCGACATAAGGTCCATTCATAACAATATCTTTATTTTCCGATCTAGCAACCCTAATCACATCACTCACCTCAACGGAATCCAACACCCGAGGCAAACCAAGCTTGTCAGCATCAGGAGCTCCCATGATAGATGAGCGAATCAACCGCTGAAGAACCTCAGGACTTTCACTTTCAGGCAGATTACACTGGAGATAAGAAAACAATTAAATTTAAACGAATATATAAAACTGAAGAGTATGTTTGTTTGATAGTTAAAATACCCCTATGTGCGCCGCAATGGAACGAAAAATTTTTGACAGCTCCTTTTTTAATGGCGCGCATTCTGACGCCCCGTTACTTCAGAATCTTTATGGTTGATGGCGCTCTAGTTTATTAAATTAAGACTATCGACACTCAAAAAAAAAAAAAAAACTGAGTGAATAGGAAGGAAGACGACAGTTGAGCGAGGTGATACAATGTTAAACCCAACAACACGACCAACAATGCTGCGTCAGAGGAAGATTGATCTGGAGACCCTCCACGACCAAACTCCCGACACAACAACATTTGGCGCATCGTACGCGGCAGACATCACAACACAACTGCTCAGGGGGGCAATCGCGCTAAAATAATTCAACCCAAACAAAATTGGATCGCAATTAAACCATAACTTTTGTTATGTTTCCTATCGCGCTAACGGTTTAACCATAACTGGATCGCAGTTGGAACGTAACCGCTGTCAAATGAAAAAGTTGAAACAAAGCTAACTTTTTCTATGCCATGTCAAACTTACGTCTAAACGATTAAATTTACATAAAATTGTTTTAGTTTTAATTATTATATCTGATGAAATGTATCACTCATACCTACATTGATTTTACTTCAACCGAAGTTAAAACTTTAGCGCGATACGAAATGTGATCGAAACTAAACCATAACTTTAACTGGATTAGATACGAACCAGAGTTGAACTTCGACTGTTTTATTTAGCGCGATCACCCCCCAGGCCCGTCTGACCCGGCTGATGTTGTAGCCTACCACCGAGAAAACTATATAACTATATTGTTGCAAAGTACTTGCTTCAGGTTCGAACTCACGACTTAAAACTTGTAAAACACGATCATTAACTACAGGGCCAACACTCCTCATCATCATCTGAGCGTTAATCCCAGTCGCATCCGAAGCTTTTTCAGCTTTGGAGTCTGGGGTCCGCTATACCAGTCTAACTGAAGCGAGTGCCGTCTGACCTCCACAACCCGAAGGCGATATCGAAGCATTGCAGTTAAACCAATTGTTGGACTTTTGAGGGCTCCAACAACCCGTAACGACTGCCACTAGATGTTCGTATGGCAACCGGGACCAACGGCTTAACGTGCTTTCCGAGGCACGACCAGACCAGTGCAAATATTCATATTCATGAATACAAATATTTGCACTGCGCGGGGATCGAACCCGCGCCTCCATGCGGGAGACTGTCACAAGTCTACAACTACAGGGTCAGCACTGCACTAAAAAAATTGGTTAGCAATGGAAATTAAAAACGTTAAATTATTACATCTTCAAAATCAGATCTACTCACACTGGCGACTTGATCATAGTGTGTAGCAACCATGATAACAGGCGAGCCCGGGGCACGGGCTTGTATAGACCTGGACAAAGACACATCTTTTATACATTTCTACAATATGTAAAGAAAACCCCGTCCGACCCATAAGGATAATAAAGGTTAGGTAAACACATGACCAAATAAAATATCAAATTTTATATAATCATCATAGTAATAATACTAATGAATATTGAAATAACCTTGTTTTTCGGCGAATTAATTCCAACTTCTCCAAAATACGGTATATTTTTAAAAAGTGACTACACCATTTTCGACGGTATTCTTATGGGCGATGCGCCAACGTGCCGCGTGCTCCACGTCGCCCGCGCATGTATTGCCATGTAAGTTACCTCCTTTTGCGAAATAATATTATGTTTTAAGTTTAGCCTGTCTTTGTGGGCATTAGTAGAATCAGTTATCGATACCTAACAATACCTCCACGGATCGGGCAGGGTTTTCTTTACATATTATTAATCAAGTAGTACAATATTTGTATCTCATAAAGCGGCACGCGTTTTGCTTGTGTCAACTTGTGTAACTAAGTGTACTGTGTGTGTGTGTGTGTTTTTTTTGGGGTGCTGCTGGGGAGTTTGTTTCGCTACTTCTTCTTCCTAGCGAAAGTATGGGAAGTGGTGAAGGGTGGGCGTTTTAAGGGGACTGTGTTATGTAAAATTTTGACGTTTAAAAAGTGATGATTTTGATGCTTTAACAGTGAGTAAAGATGAGTAGCGTGATTACACAATTCTCAGACGTACATACATTTACCTAAACTTCTGACTTCGCCATTGTGTCAGATGTAGAGGGCAAGTCACAAAGTGAGATATAAGTTCAATAACGAATTCAAAATTAAACATTTTTAATCTCAAATAGTAGCCCTCGCACTGGTGAGGGTCACTATTCAAGATTAAAAATGCTCCTCCACGGCAGGCTTCCCTCTCGGTTAGCTACTCCCCCGGTTAACATCTCCGTAGTTAGCCTTTCTCGCAGTTAGCTCCTACGATTAGCCTTCTCCGTGGGTGGCTAGCCTTCCCTGCAGTTAGCCTCCTCTACGGTTACCATCCCCCACGGTAAGCCTCGCCCGCAGTTAGCCTCCCCTGCAGTTAACCTGCCCCATGGTTAGCCTGCCCCGCGGTTAGCCTCCCCCGCAGTTAGGCTCTCCCGGAGTTAACCTGCCCCGTGATAAGCCTCCCCCGCGGTTAGCCTCCCCCTCAGTAAGCATCCCTACGGTTATCCTCCCTCGCAGTTAGCTTCCCCTGCGCTTTGCCTCCTCTGGGGTTGGTGTCCCCCGCGATTAAGCTACCCGCGGTTAGCCTCCGCCTCAGTTAGCATCCCTACAGTTAATTCCCTCGCAGTTGCCTCCCCTGCGGTGACCTTCCTCTGCAGTTAGTGCCACCCGCGGTTAGCCTACCTGCGGTTACCCTCCCCTTCAGCATCCCCGTGGTTAACGTCCCCCACAGGTAGTCTCCCCGCGGTTAGTTTTCAGTACGCAGGCGCGTCTCTCCTACCTGAGCCAGTTGAGTGCACCAGCGAGTCCCTTCCTCCCATCTGTGACCTTCCACACGACGAGATACAGCGATCTTCGCGACAGGAAGTACTGGTGTGTTGCGTAATATCTGAAACATTTAGAAAAATTTAAGTCATAATATTTTTTTTTTTTATAAGTTATAAACCAGCGCTTGACCGCAATCCGGCCTGATGGTAAGCAGTAATGCGATCATTGATGGTAAAGCGCGCTAGTTTATTAAGAGCCTATTCACTCTAGCCTTGAAGACGCTCAAATTGTAATGTGACGGAAACACCGTCGCTGGCAAATTGTTCCAGTCCCTCGATGTACGCGGTATAAAACAGGAAGCAAAACGCTTCGTCCGGGTCGCAGTGGTGTCAACAACGTAAGGGTGGAAACTCGCCGTACGACGGGTTGTCCGATGGTGGAACGGAGATGGGGGAATTAAATCATGCAATTCCCTTGCACACTCCCCAGAATGCATCCTCTAGAAGACCGAAAGGCTGGCTACTCTACGCCTGTGCTTCAGGCTTTGGAGACCGTTTCGAGTTAAGTCTGGGTCGCCAATCAGCCTCCTCGCACGCCTCTCCACTGAATCCAAAGTAGCCAGGTGACATTTCGCAGCACCAGCCCAAATGTGGCTGCAGTACTCCACACACGAGCGGAGTTATAATAGTAATAGTTTGTTAGAACACGGGTACCTATTTATTTTCCGCGGTGGAAAATCCTCATGGATGTCCGCCACTCCTCCGGGCTATCAGCCTCTTAGATTAAAAATCACCCTGGTGTTCGATATCATACCTAAGCCAGGGGTCGCGGGAGTGTACGATCCTTACGCAGCCCCCTCGTTGTACCTCCTCCTCGGGTAAGGGGAGGAAAAACCGACTCGTGGTGCCTTCCTTTCGGATCTAGCGGGGAGTGAGGTGTTTGACTTCCTTGGCGACGAGTAAGAGAGGTACGTGTGTAAAATTCGCTCCACCACCTTGTAGCCTAACGTGTGGGGGACCAATACACGAAAACACCCAGAACACAAGAACCTATTATACAAAGTTATTTTTTATTTAAGCGAAACCTGAATATAGTTTGTTCAGAATAAACAACTGAATCGATTCCAATCATTTTTACATCATCATCATCATCAGCCTTTACTCGTCCACTGCTGGACATAGGCCTCTTTCATGGCACGCCAACAAGCTCGATCCTGAGCAGTTCTCCGCCAGCCACTACCAGCCACCTTTTTGATGTCGTCGCTCCATCTCGCCCAAGGGCGTCCCACGCTACGTTTGCCGAGACGCGGTCTCCACTCAAGGACTCGTTTACCCCAACGGTTGTCGATACTGCGGCATATGTGACCAGCCCATAACGGTCAGACTAGTCCATAAGTTTAAAGTCGCTCAGCGAGCTATGGAGCGGGCTATGTTGGGCGTCTCTCTGAAGGACCGCATCAGAAATGAGGTGATCCGACAGAGGACCAGAGTTACCGACATAGCTGAGAGGATTAGCAAGCTGAAGTGGCAATGGGCTGGTCACATCATTTTTACACCATGTTATATTTTTTTCCAAATACATTTAGAAATTGTTGCAGTGCGGTTACCGAGCACACAACACAGTTGACGGTAGATTATAGTACTTTGCGCGTGCCCGCGCAACAGCTGACGCCACAGGTCAACGCTCACCCGCCCGAGCGGGGCTTTGACCATATTTTTGTTGGGACAACCAGGTAATATAACAAGCTCATAACTTTGTGGTTATTAACCGACTGCAAAAAGGAGGAGGTTACTCAATTCGACCGTATATATGCTTTTTTGTAAGTTTGTTCGCGCATAACTTCGTCGTTTATGAACCGATTTCGATAATTCTTTTTCTGTTGGAAAGGAGACGTTCCCAAGGTGGCCCCATGATAAGGATATCAGGGTTTGATGGTGGAAGACCAGAGAAAACAAGGGGAACTTTCAAAAATTGCAGGGGCGACTAGTGCATTTCTTAGCATTTTCATTAAGTATTTTAAAGCACTACAATTTAATAAAGGTCTGGAGTAGATCTGATGATGGTGCCGGGAGACAGTCGAAGGAACTCCTCAACAATTCACAGCAGCTAACTTGTGTTTGGGCTCGATTAATTTGTATTCATAAGAACTTTACACCTAGATGGGTTGTGACTGTCATAAGAGCTCTGATGATGAACACAAAGGCCAGTTCCGGGAACTCCTCAACGGTTTATAGTAGCTACTTTGTGGTTGCACTTAATTCATTTATATTGATGAGACCAGCTGAGCAGTTGAGGGAATACTTACATACGGGTAAAAATTAAAGTAAACAAAATTACGTCGTTTCCCAACTATATTTGCGTCAGCTTCCAGTCTGACCGGATGGAACTGAATACATAGTTGCATCCTGTCAATACATACAGTACACTGTACATAGTACTTTTAACAACTAAAAAGTGTAACATAATTTTTTTTTACAAAAAAACAACCGACTTCCAAAAACCACTACAAAGTGAAAAATAACTAATTACGGAAGTCGGTGTCAAAAACGAATATACAAAACCAAAGACACCGACTTTCGAAATTAGTTATTTTTCACATTGTAGTGGTTTTTAGAAGGCCGTTGTTTTTTTTGTAAAAAGTTTTTATTCGTGATATCTTTTGAAAATTTGTATAAATACTAGACACGTGTTTCGGGTTTCGCAAATAAAAAAAAATAAAAAAAAATGTTGTATACTACCTATTTCATCCCAATTCGTAAAACAGTTTATGCGTGAAAAATTAAAAAACCTCCATCCATCCATAGAAACTTTCTCATTTACAATATAAACTGGGGGGCAATCGCGCTAATATAATTCAACCAAAACAGAATTGGATCGCAACCAAACCATAACTTTTGTTATGTTTCGTATCGCGCTAACCTTTTGACAAATGGTTTAACCATAACTGGATCGCAATTGGATTGTAACCGCTGTCAAATGAAAAAGTTAAACAAAGCTAACTTTTTCTATGCCATGTCAAACTTACGTCTAAACGACTAGATTTACTTATAATTTACTAGCTTTCCGCCCGTGGCTTCGCCCGCGTGAAGTTCGGTTATATCGCGCTTTTTAGATTT
The DNA here is from genome assembly GCA_017933935.1 of Sesamia nonagrioides. Lineage (NCBI taxonomy): Eukaryota > Metazoa > Arthropoda > Insecta > Lepidoptera > Noctuidae > Sesamia > Sesamia nonagrioides. The sequence continues at coordinate 79,003 of JADWQK010001785.1, forward strand.
CCCTCGGGAACATCAAATTTTTCCGGGATAAAAGGTAGCCTATGTTCTTTCTCAGAGTCTAAAGATGGTCTGTACCAAATTTCATCAAAATCGGTTGAGAGGTTTAAGCGGGAAAGCGTAACAGACAGACAGACAGACAGAGTTACTTTCGCATTTATAATACTAGCTTTCCGTCCGCGGCTTCGCCCGCGTGGAGTTCGGTTATATCGCGCTTTTTAGATTTCCCTCGGGAACATCAAATTTTTCCGGGATAAAAGGTAGCCTATGTTCTTTCTCAGAGTCTAAAGATTGTCTGTGCCAAATTTCATCAAAATCGGTTGAGAGGTTTAAGCGGGAAAGCGTAGCAGACAGACAGACAGACAGAGTTACTTTCGCATTTATAATATTAGTATGGATTTAGTTTTCATTATTATATCTGACGAAATGTATCACTCATACCTACATTGATTTTACTTCAACCAAAGTCAAAAGTTTAGCGCGATACGAAATGTGATCGAAACCAAACCATAACTTTAACTGGATTAGATACGAACAAGAGAACTTCTACCGTTTTATTTAGCGCGATAACCCCCCAGGATTAGAAGGTTTTGTGTAATAGACACTCACTCCTGCTGCCCCCCAAAGTCCCAGGTCCGGAAAGTGATGGGTCCCCGCGTGGAGCGGTGTTTCTCGTACACCCACGTTCCGATGTCCACGCCCACTGTTGAGACGTTGCCGCGGCGGGAAGATTTGTTGCCCATGCGCTTTGCCCAGTGCTATACGAAAGGCGAAAATTCAACTTTACTTTTGCATTTGATTTTAACATGTCCAGAAGTTAGCCCAAGGATACCGTACGGTTCCGTGCGCAGTTTCTGACCTGCCATCGGACGCGTCCCCAGGTGGCGGATAGGGGAACGGCCCCCAGATATGGGGGTTACCGGTTTACCGGCGCGGACCAAAACCAGAAGTGGGGAACGCTTAGGCGGTCACACGTGCGGCGGGTCGGCCACCACTCCAGGTGGCTGACGTGACCCGAACTCCGGGTCACCGTCGGGCAACCCGGTCTCCTCATTGAGAGGAGCTGGGGGCCCTGTTTGCCTCCGGGCAAACGAGTGGGGCTAAGGGAAAGGACACCTCGCTAAAAAACCCTTGGCTGCTGCGCCTTCTCGCAAAAGAAGACGTACCCAGCCCGGCCCCTCCCTGTGGAGTGGAGGGACCACTGTGGGCCCGCACTAGGCGGGAATCGCTGGCGGGGGATTTGTAGGGAGGCTTGTCATTTCCCATGACCCCGCCACTCAGGCGATGTCGTTGTGCCGCTGTGGGTTTAGTGGGTATTCCCGGCTTCGGCCGGGTGAGTCCCACACACGCCCTTCGGGGTAAGGTGCGTATATGCATTACCATAGCGTCAAAAAAAAAAAAAAAAGATACCGTACGGTCTTCGTTGAAGCCGCGAGCCTCCATGTCGGATGTGTTCCAAAATAAATAACAATTAAGCTGCTTCGCATCTGTTTGAAGCGTATTGGTAATCCATTGCTTTTTTTTTCATTATAAACTAGTGCTTCACCGCAATCCAGCCTGATGGTAAGCAGTGATGCAATCGTTGATGGTAAAGCGCACTAGTTTCATCATCATCATCAACCTTTTTTATTGTCCCACTTCTGGGCACAGGTCTCCTCTCATACAGAGGAGGATTGAGCGTAATCACCACGCTTGCTCAATGCAGGATAGCGATTTCAGACTTAAAGTCCAGATTTCCTCAAGATGTTTTCCTTCACCTTCAGTCATTTATTAGTTACTAGCTTTCCGCCCGCGGCTTCGCCCGTGTGGAGTTCGGTGATATCGCGCTTTTTAGATTTCCCTCGGGGACACCAATTTTTTCCGGGATAAAATGTAGCCTATGTTCTTTCTCAGGGTCTAAAGATTGTCTGTGCCAAAGTTTATCAAAATCGGTTGAGAGGTTTAAGCGGGAAAGCGTAACAGACAGACAGAGTTACTTTCGCATTTATAATATTAGTATGGATAAGAGCGCTAGTTTATTAAGAGCCTATTCTCTCTAGCCTCGACGACACTTAAATTGCAGATAAGAATTTGACTTGTCACTTACTTCGGTAGGTTTTCTCCGATGTTGAATGGCCGACTCCTGCCTAAGACATTCCAGCAAGCTTGTTTTGCCAATACCCTGAAAGTAATAATAAATTTATTTATTGGATCAGATTCCTTTGTTCTAAAACTAAATTAATTTTAAGTTCTTCTTCAGCCTATAGAGGTCCACAGCTGGACAAAGGCCTCCCCCAAGGCATTCCACAATGACCGGTCTTGTGGTGCCCGCATCAGGTCATCGGTCCACCTTGTTGGGGGCCTCCCTACGCTACGTCTTCCAGTACGTGGCCGCCACTCCAGAACCTTACTGCCCCATCGGCCATCGGTTCTACGAGCAATATGCCCTGCCCACTGCCACTTAAGTTTAGCGACTCGAAGAGCTATGTCGGTGACTTTGGTTCTTCTGCGGATCTCCTCATTTCTGATTCGATCACGGAGAGAATCTCCAGCTAATTATAAGTTAAGTGCATCTCTATTTCATTTAGAAAAGGACAGAAGACAAGCACTACTTTAAACAAGACTACGTTTATAAAGACGAGGCGAAACGCTTCGTCCGGATCGTAGTGGTCTCAACAACGTGAGGGTGGACTCGCCGTAGGACGGATCGTCCGATGGTGAAACGGAGATGGGGGAATTAAATCATGCAATTCCCTCGCACACTCCCCAAAATGCATCCTATAGAACACAGACAGGCTGGTTATTCTTCGCCTGTGCTCCAGACTTAGGGAGTCCGTTTTGAACTAAATCTGCCCTTGGATCCAATGTCACGCCCTTTATGCCTGGGGCTTTTATTTAAGTAACAAGTTTTTAGTTATTCACATTTTCATTTAAATATATATATACATATATATATATACTAGCTGATCCGGCGAACTTTGTTCCGCCTTAAAAGCAATAATATCACGTGATCTTATTTTTTACTTTTTAAATCTATAGGATAATTAGGGTAGCACATAAGTGTAGGAGAAGTCGAAACAATGAAGCTCATCATCATCAACCTTTTTTTACCGTCCCCCTGCTGGGCATAGCTCTCCTCTCATAAGGAGAAGGATTGAGCGTAATCACCACGCTTGCTCAATACGGATTGGCGACTTAAGACGTCCAGGTTTCCTTAAGATGTTTTCCTTCACCTTGTAAATTGACTTCTTTCTTTCATCATTAAATCACAATAATAAATACATACAAGAAATTTCATTTTGTCTACTTTGTGGCGGTGCAAGGTACCAGGGTAGCACAAAACTGTAGGAGAAGTCGAAACAATGAAGCTCATTCATTCCCACGGGAAAGACGGGAACGGGATAAAAAGTATCCTATGTCCTTCTCCAGTTCTTAGTTACCACTCCCTACCAATTTTCAACAAAATCGGTTCAGCCGTTCTTGAAAAATAACTTTGTATAATAATTATAGATAATAATGAATACATTGACGAATTTTTATTTTGCCTACTTTGTGGAGGTGCTAGGTACCAAGGTAGCACAAAAGTGTAGGAGAAGCCGAAACAATGGAGCTCATTCATCATTAAACCACAATAATTACATTATTTATTATTGTCTTTTAATTTTTTTTTTAATCTCTGTTGTTGCTAAATTCATATTGGTTGCTGTTAAGTTATTTCTGCACTTTTTGTAACTTTTATTTGTATAATTATTTTTGTATTTGCATGCTGTGTCTATCGCATTATATTGTGCACTATGATTGTATGTTGATTGTATTATATTGTTTTCATTGTGTAACAATTGTGGATAGACCAATAAATAAAATAAAATAAATAAAATAAGAACTTTTATTGGGCCTAGTTTGTAGAGGTGCAAAGTACCAGGGTAGCACAAAACTGTAGGAGAAGTCGAAACAACGTTTCCGAGATCACATGCTTTTTCAAGCAATCAGCGCCATCTGCCTGACTGATTTGTGAATTTAAACCATCCAGGGCGCCACTCAAACGCTACAGAAAAAAATATTGAAATCGGTCCAGCCGTTTAGGAGGAGTTCAATGACATACACACGTACAGCAGAATTATATATATAAAGAAGATACATATTGTTTTGCTTTGCTGGTATTTTGGCGTGGTAGCTGGCATATGATATAAAAATTGTATACTGCTGTGGAAGAGCGGAGTCTCCTAACACAGGCATAATTTGCTTAACAGGAGGCTTCAATCACCAACTAATGTTAAATAATTTGGAGCTCTAATAAATTTGATTTTGATTATTTTTTTTTTTTATATGATAAATAATTTCATTGTTGTTGTCTTTTCTTGTGTTCATCACTATACATAGTATTGTGTCAAGTCATGTGTTTTTTTTAATGAACAGACATCTGTGCTGCTGGGGAGTTTCTTCCGCCACTTCTTCCCAACGAAAGCACTAGAAACTGTCGATGGGTGGGTGTTTTGGAGGACTGTCTTATGTAATATTGACGATCAAAAAGTGCTGTTCCTGAGTCTAATTTGAATAAATGCCTTTTGATTTAAATGAACCGCCCAAAGTTTAGGTTCGAGGAAATCTGAACTCCCAAAAGTTGAAGGACGGTAAATATGCTATACAGCGTGTAACAAAAAGGGTATATACATCAAGAACCCCTGAAGATTATAGGTGGTATAGAAACTCTACACAAAGTTTCAGCTCAAAATAAATTACTCGAAGAATTGATACCAAATTCTTGGTATCCTTGGTATCGCATGATTCTTGAATTCAAATATTAACAAACGTGTAACAACACTACGGAGGGTCAACAACATTCCAAGTCACTTGCTAATATTACAAAACATTTCTTCTGTAATTCTGATCGCCTAGTACCTATCTGCCTACCTATTGTTGAAACGCGCGGCTGCGACGCGCGCGTCCTGCCTACTTAAATTTTGCCTCAAAAATAGCTTAACATAGTCCGAACAATCAGCAAAATAAATATGAAAATTAAAAATAATAATTTAATTAACTTACATTTTTTAGAGATGTGGTTCGATGTGACGCCCTTGGTACTGTACACACAAGGTCGCTCGTTTGTGTATCGACACCTGGACATTCCGTAGCATGTCTGGTGTCACTGTCCTGAAAGCGGCATCGATTCGCTCTCTCATTTGCTCTGCTGTGTCACACGGCATTGCATACACTATGTTTTTAATATACCCCCACAAAAAGAAGTCTAATGGAGTTAGGTCTGGAGATCGCGGTGGCCAAGGTACATGTCTGCTACCGCGCCCAATCCACTGACGAAAACGCATATCTAAATGCTCCCTAACATCACGTGCAAAGTGTGCTGGAGCGCCATCGTGTTGGAAGATTAAATTGTTGCCCATCACGAGATTAGCGTAACCTAAAATTGATAGGCTTTCTGTGAGAGCATCGTCCAATTCGTTGGTTAAAAAATTTAAATAATTTTGACCGTTTAGGCTGTGCGGCAAAAAAATTGGTCCTACGACAATTTCTCCCGCAATACCAGCCCACACGTTTAGTCGCCATTGGTGTTGAAACGACGATTCCGTAGAAGCATGCGGGTTAGCGTGAGACCAAACATGGTCATTGTGTATGTTGCTTATCCCGGCTCTTGTGAATGACGCTTCATCTGTCCACAGTACTCTTGAGCCAAAATCTGGCGAAGCTGCTACCTGACCGCAGTACCACTCGCAGAAGGTCACGCGAGGCAAAAAATCTGCAGGTGTCAGTTCCTGGGTGCGACGGAAGTGGTATGGGTGCTGACCGTCATTGTTCAACACTCGCCATACTTGCATATGGTTAGATGCACCCAGCGCTAATGCAGCTCGCCGAGTACTAGTACGTGGGTTATTTTCGAAATGTTCGAGTACGGCTTCCTCTAAATCTGGATCGGTAGTGTTCGGGCGACCCCCTAATCCAGGAGCGTGAAAAGAACCAGTTTGGTGCAGACGATGTACCATTCTATGGAAACACGCCACCGAAGGGAGCTGTCGACGCTCACCTTCTGCCCTACCATCGATAAATCGCTGACGATAAAGTTCGCGAGCAGCACGCACATTACCATCCTGTCTTCCGACACACAAGATCATCTCAAAATATTCAGTATTGCTTAGGGCCATGATTGTACACACGTCACAAGTTCACAACACAAAAATCGCAAAGCGCGCACGCGACCGTAAAGTTCGATTTTTAGAAGTGTACTGAATTAATAGGAATTATGAAAAATTGAACTTTATTTATTTAGGTACTTAATTTCTCTTTCGGCGTTTTCAAATATTTCGCCAAAGATAGTAGACAAATGGAACAAAACATTGTCATCTCTCTTAAAATATTCACGCAGACGGCGCGCGCGACCGAGACACAATATTTTATCATGTTCAACATGATTGCTTTCGGCGCGTTCTAAAGTCACTCACACAACAATAATATATGTGTGGAATAACGGATAAAAATAACGGAAATATTGTCATCTCTCTCACAAAATGCACGCCGTCGGCGTACGCGACTGAGAGATAATATTTTATCGTATTCAATTTCATATGTTTGAGCTAGGACATTCAATTAGGGTTCTGTGATTGCGGAACCGCTGTTTAATTTTGCGATAACAATCCTCGTATCTGTTGCACTCCTAGTACATTTGCGTATTTTTTATTTATTTTGAAAAGGTAAATTAAGACTGTACTGTACTCTATCTATCTACTGCTGAGTTTTAAGCTATAATATTTTTGCAAACGGCAAAATCTTTTATGTCGCAGAAGTAAATACGCAAAGACTAACTAAAATTTAATTTATCTACGGAACTCATGAGGACCTTTTTTGTACTAGGACACACATGAGTTGTTTAGAAATGATATTTTGGGTTCATTTGAACAGATATGAAATCCTTTTTCGTAGTCTCTTTCGCACGTTTATCTAAGTAATTAATTTTTCATAAACTAAGTACCTATGTATGGCAAATGGCAACCGACATGAAAAGAATTAGTTACGTAAGGAAATTTATAGGAATGTAGTTAATAGATTGGGTATTATTTAGTGTGTTGTAGTTACCAACTCGATTCTCAAAAACTACTGAACTGATTTGGATACAATTTGGCAAAGATATGGTTTATAACCAGGATTAACATAAAGGACACTTTTTATCTCGATATTCCCAGGGGATCGAAACTTACGCGGGTGAATCCGCAGGGAGCAGCTAGTATTTAAATGCGAAAATTTGTAAGAATGTATGTATGGATACATCCATCCATTCATCCAAACATTTTTACAAACTTTCGCATTTTATTAGTAGGAAGTAGGATTGAGTAGCTACTGAGTGAATTGCAGGTAGTTGACTGCACGATTGACGTAGTGGTTAAGCGATTGACTGTTGCACAGCGTGTCGCGGGTTCGATTCCCGCGCGGAACAAATATTTGTATGACCTACAAGTAGTTGTTCCAGCTTTGGGTGTTTGTGTGTGTATCCTCCGTGCTTCGGAAAACACGTTAGTTAAGCCGTTGGTCCCGGCTGTCATTCGTAGATCTGTGAGACAACCAGTCTTACCAAGGGATATCGTATTACCCAGTAACTGGATTGTGGAGGTTAGATGGCACTCGCTCCATGTAAAATACTGGTATTCAGCCGAACCCGGTTGGACTGGAGGCGGATCCCGGGCTCCAAAGCGAAAGCCGCGGATACAACCGGGAAATGCGCTTTAGATGAGAGAGAGTTACCAACTCGGTTCTATCGATTTGTTAGATAAGTTTACTCATTTATAAAATAAATTGCGTTTTTTTATTGTTTTACGTAGGTGACTAAAGCCGCTAGACGTTTTTCGATGTCCAGCGCACGCACTCGCCCTATTTTATGACTTGGTTTGTTGTTCACAAACATAAAGTTAGCTTTTGTAGAAAAAACTTATTTGTACGTAAAATTATTTTTCCGAAAAAAAAAAATATTAAGAAAAATAAACATCCGGAACCCTTTATCCACTGTTTGAAGAAATACCAGGGTAAGTAAGTAAGTAAGAGGTTTGTTTTTATTGATGAACTGTTCAATGACCCCGATCAGCTGGCTTTTTGCTAGTGTTGTATTGATTTCAGTTTGAAACTGCAGTTTCTGGTATCATATGTATTGGAATAATTCATAACTTCCTACCATGTAAACATAAGGTTAGAGAACCCTTCCCGTATCGTTTCTTATCTTATCAAGAGGCCGTCCACTTGGTATGCCCTTTTTGTTACACGTTCTATATACGGATTATCTTAATTTGACATGACTAAACTAATATGTTATCTTCTGTCCTTCTCTTAATAAAATAGAAAGAAAAAGATGCACTGAACAAAAGATTAGTTTTTTTTTTTTTTTTAGTTATAAACTAGTGCTTGACCGCAATCTCTGATGGTAAAGCGTGCTAGTTTATTAAGAGCCAATTCACTCGAAAAAACTTAGTGAATAGGAAGGAACACGGCAGTTGAGCGAGGTGATGCAATGTTAAACCCAAGACCAATACGACCAAAAGATGCTGCGCTAGAGGGAGATTGATCTGGAGACTCTCCACGACCAAACTCCCGAGACAACAACATTTGGCGCATCGTACCCGCCACACATCGCAACACAACTGCTCAGACCCGTCCTCCGTACGGCTGCACCAGACATCATGCCGGAACATGATGAATCGCTTGGCGACAAGACTTTGTCTGGTGGGTGGTAACTTCTGCCGGCAGCCGATGTTATGGCCTCATAATCCTTACCTGCAAACCTACAAACATGAGCTTCATCCTGGTGTAAGGCCTCGCCTCCTGCAGCACGGACTTGAGGTAGCCTACGATATCCATGCTCTTATATCGGCCACACTGCAGCATGGATCGGAGAGGCTCCTGGAGACTGCAGCCGACAGTGTTCAGGTTCCACAGACGAGACAGCAGACCCATTTGAGGGGGTAGCTCTGTTATATCTGTGACAAAAATGAAGTATCAGAAAAATCTTGTCCGAAGAAGGCCAGCCCGCGCCGCAGCTGAGCCAGTAAATATAAATTCCCGACTATGACCTCTGAGTTTGTTTCGGTCATTTCTTCTCAGAGCTAGTACTAGGTAACGCCGCGGTCATCAAACCGAATTAAAATAAAATTCGATCCAGCCATCCCTTGCTGTTCTCTCTAGCGACGCCCTAAGCCGAGGTTCGTACCCCACAGAGGGTGCCCTTAGCGTGTAGTCGCTTAGTTTTTAGTAGCCCTGGCTGGACGCTTGGTTAAATTTCGGACACTTTCTCAAAAACCGAAAAAGCCAACGGATAGTCTTAAAAGTCTTGAAGCCACATCAAACTTTAGGACTCACCTTTATTCCCGCTAATATTGAGGACGGACAAATTAGTAAGCTCGTGTATAGCTGGTGGTATTCCTCTCAGCAGATTGCAGGACACATCCAGCATGGACAGCAGAGGAAACAGGAGCCGACCCTTGAGAGAAGATCCTGAGTTCTGGAAGAGAATGAAATAGGTATTTGATTACTATTGTACAACTTACAAGTCTTTGACCAGTGTGTGTTGCCAGTGATGACTTACGGAACTGAAATGGACCTCATACGAAGGCTCAGAGTCACACAAAGGGCAATGGAAAGAGCTATGCTAGGAGTTTCTCTGCGTGATCGAATCAGAAATGAGGAGATCCGCAGAAGAACCAAAGTCACCGACATAGCTCTGCGAGTCGTTAAACTTAAGTGGCAGTGGGCAGGGCACATTGCTTGTAGAACCGATGGCCGATGGGGCAGTAAGGTTCTGGGGTGGCAGCCACGTACTGGAAGACGCAGCGTAGGGAGGCCCCCAACAAGGTGGACCGATGACCTGGTGAAGGTCGCGGGAAGCCGATGGATGCGGGCAGCACAAGACCGGCCAACGTGGAAAGCCTTGGGGGAGGCCTTTGCCCAGCCGTGGACATCTATAGGCTGAAGAAGAAGGAGTAGAAAAAGTACAAGTTGCGCTAGTCAACTGTGCACCTCGCTCTGTGACGTCATTCGGACAGTACCATTTGTAACAAATGAGATTTATGTTAAAAAATATACAACGTGTAACATAAAGGGTATATACATAACAAAGGCATGGCATCTTTACATGATATCAAACAATATTGGAAGGGTTTTTTAATCCTATCTCTTTATATTAGGAAGTTATGAGAAAAAACACCGCCTGTGATAGGCTACTATCATACTAGTCACACAGAGATATTGAAGACATTTATTGGATTTTGGCAAGTAACGTGACGGGTAACGAATAGTTATTAACGTGTGTAGTGTGCTGCCACGTTTGTTATGATTTGATTTTAAGAAACACACGAAACCGAAAATTTAGTACAAATTTTTTGAGTATTTTATTTTGAGTTGAAACCCTTCCGATATCGTTTGATATCATCTAAAGATGCCATGCCCTTAGTATGTATATACCCTTTTTGTTACACGTTGTATAAAGAGGGTATTTGCCTAGAAAAACTAATTATTCCGGCAGTCAGATTTCCAAAAAAAAATAGACACGTATATTTTCTTTTTTTTTTTTCATATAAACAAAAAATGATGACGATACAGTGCGTTGAAAACTCGACTTTTTAGCGAGGAGTGACGTCACCAGCTCCCACTTCTGATCTTTGATGCCTTTTATAATTGTCAATTTTTATTGATTTCATAAAACAAAATATACGTATCCAATATTTTTCTATAATTTGAATGGCGGACTAAATAGAATAATTTTTTTTACCCAGGAAATATCCCTATTACATTTTTTTTAATGTTAATAAAAGGTCGTTTTGATGATGACGCGTCATAATACTAAATCATTTTACTCATGAAGTTTTGCAATTAAATTGATACATATGGACTGAAATATAATGTTGGTGCAACCACCAGGCTTCACTAACGCGTCGACAATGTAAAAAACAAAACAAACTTAATAACAAATAACTTACCAAAGCAAAAACTCCACAGAAACAGTAATAACAACAGGGGATTTAAACTGTATTCAGACATTTGTAACAAAGATGCTATCGCTACTCAGTGCTTACGGCGAATACGGGGCGTTGCGCGTGGAAGCGGGAGAGGGCTCAAATTCCAACGAGGTGCACAGTTAACTTGCGCGAGTTAAATTGGTATCTACAAACACCATACGCAAACCATGTGTCATACTGACGTCACACAAATTCTACATCTCGCAAGCAAAGATTACCACGCAACAAAAGTCCGCCAGTCTGACCAGCAGTCTTACCAAGGAATATCGTATCTAGTAACTGGATTATGGAAGTCAGATAGGTAGTCGCTCCATGTGATATACTGGTGTTCAGTTGTATCCGGTCAGATTGGAAGCTGACACCTACAGAGCTGGCAAAAAGATACGCAGAAGATATTTTCTTTTTTTATCCATAGTACAGCCGACAGCACATAAAGCTACCACAATCTGTCAAATTTCTTTTTTAGTTTGATTAGAAATATTTGACAGTTTCGGGCAGCTTGACCTGCTGTTTTCCGAACATACCCATTCATCGTCTTCATCATTAGCTTCATCTTGTGCAGCTGATGACAACCCATCGTCATCCGTAGTCAGTTGGATGCGCGTTAGAAGATTGTTAGCCAAGATCTGGAAAAAAAAAGTTTTTGCAGTGTGGCTACCATGACTTCTCATTACCAGACTCGATCATCGATATCGACGGCGTTTGACTAATCGATTGGTCGATCATTAAAGACGCTTAAATTGTAGTAAGAACAAATTTTTCTCGGTGGCCATAACATCGGCTGTCGGCAGACGTTACCACCCACCAGACAAAGTGTTGCCGCCAAGCGATTCGTCGTGTTCATGTTGTCTGGTGAAGCCGTACGGAGGACGGGTCTGAGCAGTTGTGTTGCGATGTGTGGCGGGTACGATGCGCCAAATGATGTTGTGACGGGAGTTTGGTCGTGGAGTCTCCAGATCAATCTCCCTCTGGCGCAACATCGTTGGTCGTGTTGTTGCGTTGAACAATGCATTACCTCGCTCAACTGCCGCCTTCCTTCCTATTCATAAGTTTTTCTTTTTTTTTTGAGTGAATAGGGTTATTAAGCTAGCGCGCTTTACCATCAACGATTGCATCACTGCTTACCATCAGGCGGGATTGCAATCAAGCACTAGTTTATAATTATTGAAAAAAGTTATCCACGTATATATAACTTTTGTAGTCGGCTATCGACTTATTCTGCCATATATTCATCGATCACTTACTTATCAAAAATGGCGACAAGTATTAAGCTGTCTAAAGTAGTCAAAATAAATATACATTAATTTAAAATCAGCCTTAAGTGCAGTGTATAAAGTTTTTATCACAAAGTAGTACAAAAAGCCATTATTTTTTACGACCGAGTCTGACATCGAACCAAATTCAACCTTACACGCATGCATTAAAGTCAGAATTATATAGGACTAAATGAAAGAAGCACTCAAATGCTGCGTTGTGCGCTTGTTCAGTTCAACCATTTTTTTTACGCTGATTGTGAATCTAGTGTATGAGTGATCTATGCATATACTCCATATGTGTGATTCTCTTCTTCACTCACCAGGGTCCTCAGTCCCTCAAGCCTTAGGTGTCTTCTAGCAGGACAGGCCGCACTCAAGAGCTGTGACCTGACTGAGCCTCCAGACCTTGGCCTGGACCTCACATTGTTGTTCGCTGAGGAACCAGGGCAGTAGCAGGCGAGGGGATCGCCTTCGGTGGAGCCGAAGCTTTCAACCTACAAGAGATAGGAAAAATAAAGCAAACGGATCAAAAAGTCAAGTGTTTTATTTTGAACCATACATTCAAGAACGACTACTATATCAGGTTTATTTGAACAATAGTCCTGGAAAAAAGCCTCTCCCAAGGCTTTCCACGATGACCGGTCTTATGCTGCCCGCATCCATCGGCTTCCCGCGACCTTCACCAGGTCATCGGTCCACCTTGTTGGGGGCCTCCCTACGCTGCGTCTTCCAGTACGTGGCCGCCACTCCAGAACCTTACTGCCCCATCGGCCATCGGTTCTACGAGCAATGTGCCTCGCCCACTACCTCTTAGGTTTAGCGACTCGCGAGCTATGTCGGTGACTTAATATTAGTTAAATCCTGTCAAATTAGTCCGCGCTTGACGTAAATATGAAGCATTTTTAGTCTCCATGTTTCCACCTCCACCATGCAGCGCTGTTTACTTACTTGTGGTAAGCTCGGCCAGCAAGTGATCTCATTGTGACTCAGATCCAGCTGACGAAGGCTTGTAGGATATGACGTAACGTACGACATAGATCTGTAAAACAAATACAGGGTGTATCTAACATCGTAACGCAAACTTCGCGAAAAGGCTAGACCGCATGCCACTAATAAAATTATGATAGTCATTTATGTCGTTAATGAACGGTTACAGAATACACAGTGTTTAAAATAAAGTGTCGGCTCGGCTTTTGAACGTTGCAAGCGTGCCGCCGTGCGGGTTTGTAGGTATGATGTTGATCCCTGATGTGAACTCTATTAAATCAGCTGATAAGATAGTTTTTCGGGTTTTGTTTTCATTGCGCTTTTTTGTGTAATTAATAATTTAATTTTGACTTTAAAATCTTATTGGGTTATAAAAGTATAGCAATTATGAATGGTCTGAAGTGAAAAAAAACTACATATACAGTATTTTAACTAACAGAGGGCGTTCCCGTTAACCCGAAATAGTATAGCATACATACATGCTAAAAAAAATATTTCCATTCGAAAACAAAATGTTTTAAAAATTTTTTTCAATATGAAAATATTCAATAAAAATTTTAAATTGACATGTAAAAGAAACACACTGTACACGCGAACATGAAAGACGGCAACGTCGCAATTTATTATACATGACGACTACTATTTTGATATAAAACAGGAGGTTTCAAATTTATTTCCAATTACATTTTTTTTTTATTCGGATTTTTTATGCTTATTTTTCTATGCTGATATTTTTATTTTAATCTATTAATGATATATATTAACGAGTTTAAGGGAACGCCCTCTGTTATTTAACATACTGTATTTTTTTTTAATCATGAAAAAGCCGACGACAAATTCCACCACTGGGGGGTTCAGAATCATGTACTGGATCCATGGTACTCGTTTGTGCGTCGATGTCAGATACACCCTTTATATACAGCTTATACAATGTTATATTTACTTTATACACCTGAATACAGTTTGTTTACAATAAGCAACTGAATCGATTCCAATCATTTTTACACCATGTTATATTTTTTCCCAAATACATTTAGAAATTGTTGCAGTGTGGTTACCGAGCGCATGACACAGCTGATGGTAGATCATAGTACTGGAACCTCTAGCGCCGCGCCGCTAAAGGCGTGAACGGGCAAATGGTGCGCTGTCCAAATTTTTGTTGGGACAACCAAATAACATAACAAGCCCATAACTTTGTGGTTTATCATGATATCTTTTTGAAATTTTGTACTTAGATTCTTTACATAAAAATACTGGACACTGCGCGAACGAAACAGCATGAGCAAGCATGTATTTTCCCCGCGCGGTAGAAAGAGAAAAAGGAAGCAATATCCCCATATTGCTTCCTTTTTCCTACGCCGCACCGGCGGTCTATTCTCCCTCGTCTTACGAATTTTTGATCAGGCACACGTGTCCTGATGCCAGTTTAACATTTTTACCCCAACTAGAAAAACAAGATGGCTAAAACATTCGTACCTGAGGGAATTATAAGCCATATTCAGTCTAGTCAGGTTAGGAGCCCTACAGGCCAGCGCACAGGGTACGCAGGTGAACTGGTTGTGTGCCAGGTTCAGTGCTGAGAGAGCGGAGCCCCCTCGCGTGTTGCCCACCGAGGAACCTTCCACGACACCACGCCAAGTGTGCGCGCGACGGGCTTCGGAACAGCTGGGAAGAGGGAAAAAGATTTTTGCGTGACACTCATCATCATCATTTCAGCTGAAAGACGTCCACTGCCTGAGAAGTACCCTGGTCCGCGTCTCAATACGAAGTGACCGTTAGACAATCCCCATTTCCCAAAACGACTCTTTTCATGTGCCGCCATTACAAAATAACGTCACAACGTTTGCCCCCACTAATACCTAAATCAAATGAGCAACCTTCATCCAAACGATACAGCCACCCATGACAAATATATAAAAGACGAGGCAAAACGCTTCATCCGGATCGTAGTGGTGTCAACAACAATAATAATAATAATACTCACACAGCATTCCCCGCTCGGTTGGTCAGAACTGGTATGGAATCCTCATCTTCATCAGCTGTCTCCGACTCACTGCGCTCTATTGACGGACTTCGGGACGATGATTTCTGACACACAGAAATATTTGAGGATCAGTGGCGTAACGTGGGGGGAGGGGGAGAGGGAGATAGGGGGACGGGAGGAGGAGATGAGAGAGGGGTGGGTTGAGAAGGAAGGGAGAAAGGGGGAGTGGAAAGGAGAGCGGAGAGGGGGTGAGAGGGAGGGGAGAATGGGGGATTGGAAAGGAGAGGGGAGAGGGGAGGGGTGCGAGGGACGGGAGAAAGGGGGAGTGGAAAGGAGAGCGGAGAAGGGTTGAGAGGGAGGGGAGAATGGAGGATTGGAATGGAGCGGGTAAGCCGCGGGCAGGAGCTAGTAATTAATATACTAACAGATTGTGTAGCCATAGCGAACTGCGCGCTGCCTATGGAGGGCGAAGCGCTAAGCTGGGGCGAAGTCTCCGATGGGGACGCCAATTGCTGCGGACTGCTGCATTCCGAGTGACCCTGGTAAAGAGACAAGTTCTGGTTTTAATCGTCAACAGAAGTTCCAAATACTGCTGAATATAAGTTATTTGCTTTTGTTAATTGATTCAATGTGCTTGACCGCGATCTCGTCTGATGGTAAGCAGTGATGCCATCGTTGATCATAAAGCGCGCGGTAAACTAGCGCGCTTTCCATAGCACATATATTAGTATAGATACATCTTTAGGTCCTTCGAGCCGGATAACCAACATGGTCTACTGTGTCCTCAGCCAACACGGTACAAACACTCCCTGCTTACTTCGTCTCCGCTGGGCAGTGCCCGCAGATGGTTGAGCGCCACATTTAGGTCACGAAGGGCGGGCGCGGACCACAACGCGGGCGGGAGGGCACGAAGCTTGTTGTTGGACACATCCAGCAGCGTCAGGCCCGGCAGGCGGAACAGGAGTGGGGGCAGCTCTTCCAAGCGGTTATCCTGCAAACGTAACAACATAATCAGCCTATAACGTTCCCACTGTTGGGAGTCACAGGCCTCCTCTCGGTGAGAGGGAGTGGGCCGTAATCTACCACGACTATAGAGGTCCACTGCTGGACAAAGGCTTTCCACGATGACCGGTCTTGTGCTGCCCGCATCCATCGGCTTCCCGCGACCTTCACCAGGTCATCGGTCTACCTTGTCCACATGAAATGTGACAGCCTCCATGGCGTAGCGGTAGCGGACGCGGTCGCTGCGCAAGGTGGCGCGTGTTCGATTCCCGCACAGTGCAGGTATTTGTATGCATGAATATGAATATTTGCACTGTTCTGGTCGTGCCTCGGAAAGCACGTTAAGCCGTTGGTCCCGGTTGCCATACCAACATCTAGTGGCAGTCCTTACGGGTTGTTGGAGCCCTCCAAAGTCCAACAATTGGTCTAACTGCAATGCTTCGATGTCGCCTTCGGGCTGTGGAGGTCAGACGGCAGTCGCTTCACGAAAAATGTCGAAGTTTAGCCATATCAGCAGTTGGACTGGTAAAGCGGACCCCAGACTCCATAGCTGAAAAGGCTTCGGATGCGACTGGGATTAACGCTGGGATGATGATGATCGGTCCACCTTGTCGGGGCCCTTCCTACGCTGCGTCTACCAGTACGTGGCCGCCACTCCAGAACCTTACTGCCCCATCGGCCATCGGTTCTACGAGCAATGTGCCCTGCCCACTGCCACTTAAGTTCAATTTAAGTTCTTAAGTTAAGTGCAGGTTGGTACATATCACATGTCTTCGAAGTTCTGCCTCTAGGACATGCTGGTTTCCTCACCACGTTGTTTTTTTTTTTATTTTTTATTATTAGTTATAAACTAGTTCTTGACTGCAATCCCGCCTGATGGTAAGCAATGATGCAATCGTTGATAAAGCGCACTAGCATATTAAGCCTATTCACTCAAAAAAAACTGAGTGAATACGAAGGAAGACGGCAGTTGAGCGAGATGATGCAATGTTTCCACTGGTGCAAAGTATGCAACCCCAGCTGCTAGAGGCGGTGGTATCCACCCTCTTCCCTGAGCGGGCGGGACATGTTCCCCCGGCGATGGTCTCACCCTCAGCCACAGACTCTCCAGAAGAGGAGGGCACCGATGTCCCCGAGGTGACGCAAGCAAAGACGGGAGCGGCCGTGTCGCGGCTCCGGGCCAAGAATAAAGCGCCCAGACCCGACAGAGTTCCTGGCCGAGCTCTCGTCCTGGCTCTGAAGGAGCTAGAGCCCCAGCTGAGGGGGCTCTTCACGGCATGCTTCGGCCAGGGTCAGTTTCCCAGTGTGTGGAAGGAGGGGAAGCTGGTCCTGCTCAGGAAGAAGGGGCGCCCCGCGGACTCGCCGTCCGCGTATCGGCCCATAGTGCTGCTCGACGAGGCGGGCAAACTTTTTGAGCGTATAATCGCAGATCGCCTCGTCGGCCACTTGTGCGGAGACGGGCCGAACCTGGACGACAACCAGTTCGATTTTCGTCGGGGGCGCTCCACCATAGACGCAATCATGCGCGTGAGAGCCCTGGCGGAGGATACGGTATCCCGGGGTGGGGTGGTGTTGGCGGTGTCTTTAGACATTTCCAACGCCTTCAACACCCTACCCTGGAGCTGTATTAGGGAGGCCCTGAAATACCATCGGGTGCCTCCCTACCTCCACCGCATAGTAGGGGCTTATCTGGAGGATAGATGCGTCATCTATCGGGGACGTGACGGTGCCAGTCGGCACCAAATGTCGTGCGGTGTTCCACAGGGATCGGTCTTGGGACCGCTCCTGTGGAACATCGGCTACGACTGGGTGCTGAGAGGCGAGCTTCCGTCGGGCGCCGACTTGACGTGTTATGCGGACGACACGCTTGTCACTGCCCGAGGGAGCTCGCACAGGGAAGCGACGTTGATAGCCACGGCTGCGGTGTCACAGGTGGTGACCCGCATCTGGCGCCTGGGCCTGAAGGTGGCCCTTGACAAGTCGGAGGCCATGGTATTCCATGGGCCCCGGCGTGCGCCGGCGCCGGGATCACATATCGTGGTAAGTGGTGCCCGGATAGCTGTCGAGTCCACCATGAAGTATCTGGGATTGGTGTTCGACAGCCGATGGGAATTCGGACCCCACTTCCGGCGGCTGGCGCCCAAGCTGATGGGTGCAGCAGGCGCGCTGTCAACGTTGCTTCCCAACATGGGGGGCCCGAGCGCCGCCTGTAGGCGGTTATACGTGGGAATCGTGCGGTCCATGGCCCTGTATGGGGCCCCTGTGTGGGCGATGGACCTGTCGGCCGGAACACTCGCCATTCTACGCAAGCCGCAGAGGGCGATGGCCGTCAGGGTCGTCCGCGGGTATCGCACGATTTCCCACGAGGCGGCTTGCGTTCTGGCCGGATCCCCGCCCTGGGACCTAGAGGCGAAAGTACTCGCGTCATTATACCGATGGCGCGAGGAAGAGCGGACACGGGGCTCCAGTCCGGCGCAGCGGCAGATCGAGCTGCGCCGAGGGGAGCTCCGTCAGGTCCTGGTGGCGGACTGGCGGCAGAGACTTATGCGCCCGGCCTCGCTACCGTCGAGGCGATCCGGCCAGTACTCGACGACTGGCTCGGGAGAAGGCACGGCTCCCTGTCGTTCAGGGTGACTCAGGTGCTGTCGGGGCACGGCTGCTTTACCGTCGAGGCGATCCGGCCAGTACTCGACGACTGGCTCGGGAGAAGGCACGGCTCCCTGTCGTTCAGGGTGACTCAGGTGCTGTCGGGGCACGGCTGCTTCGGCAAGTACCTGTGTCGCCTAGGCAGGGAGCCGGACGCTCGGTGCCACCACTGCGTCCAATGCGGGGGGGCACGGCGCAGCACACGCTCTCCGAGTGTGTAGCTTGGGAGGAGCAGCGCCGTGTCCTCACAAATGAAGTAGGAGGCGACCTGACGCTGCCGGCAGTAGTGCGGAGGATGGCCGGCAGCGCAGAGTCGTGGGACGCGATGGTGTCCTTCTGCGAGGATTTGATGTCGCAGAAGGAAGCTGCGGAACGGGAGAGGGAGATCTCAACTCCCTTCCCGGGCCGCAGAAGACGCACCGGGCGCCGAAGAAGGGTGGATAACGCCCTCTTCCGCCCCCCATGAATGGGTCCAGGGGCGAGGGACATGGGGAAGTCCCCGCCCCCTATTCGATGGACCCCGAGGCGGAGGCGCGCGCGAGTGTCAGCGCGCGCCTCTGAGGCGATGCACGGGGTAGCTTAACACCCACTACCCCGTGCCGGAGACGAGGCCCGGGCAGACCGGGCCAGCACGAGAGTGTGGGGCTGCGGAAGAATTTAGACTCCCGCGGCCCTACGCGCGCTCGTGATAGAAGAGACACCGGGGTGGTTTTAGTCAGTAAAAGTCTGACAGACCCCGTCGCCCACCCTAGGGCGGCGGACATCCTATGAGGATTTCCACCCCGAAAAAAAAAAAATGGTGATGCAATGTTAAACCCAAGACCAACACGACCAAACGAAACTGCGCTAGAGGGAGATTGATCTGGAGACTCTCCACGACCAAACTCCCGACACAACAACATTTGGCGCATCGTACCCGCCACACAACGCAACACAACTGCTCAAACCCGTCCTCCGTACGGCTCACAGCAGACATCATGCCGGAACACGACGAATCGCTTGGCGGCAAGACTTTGTCTGGTGGGTGGTAACTTATGCCGGCGGCTGATGTTGTCGCCTACCACCGAGAAAAATGTTTTCCTTCACCGTTTTCAGAGCACTGGAGAAGGAATAATTTACACAAAGTAAAGCGCCAGATTGGGTTAGAACCGCGTAAGGAACCAATCAATTAGAGTGTTGGATAGCTTCAGTTGCTGGGTTACTACGACGCGTTGAACAGTAAAAGACAGAAATGATCAGGGCCTGTAGCCAATGTAACATCGCTTCGTAGCGAAGCGAAATCGAATACCAAACCAACCAATGGCGGGAACGATTGACCACGTGATTTATCGCGTCGCGTGATAAATCTTTCCCGCCATTGGTTGGTTTGGTATTCGATTTCGCTTCGCTACGAAGCGATGTTACATTGGCTACAGGCCCTGATCAGAAATCTTCGTTGTTGCAGTTTCAGACAAAGATAGAGCTACACGGAATGAATCATCATTCGTCATCTTTTGTTTCTATTCTATTATGAAAAGGACAGAATATAAAAATAGGTTTTATTCTGTCAAATTAGCCAACGCTAAAGTGGCAGTGGGCTGGACACATTGCCCGTAGGACCGATGCCCGAGGGTTCTCGAGTGGCGACCACGCACCGGAAGACGTAGCGTAGGTAGGCCCCCGACAAGGTGGACCGACGACCTGGTGAAGGTCGCGGGAAACCGCTGGGTGCGGGAGGCGCAGGACCGGTCGTCGTGGAGAACCTTGGGGGAGGCCTATGTCCAGCTGTGGACGTCTTTCGGCTGAAATGATGATGATGATGATGAGCCAACGCTTAGCGTAAATTGACCAATTTTTGATCGCCATTTTATTTATTTATTTATTTATCATTCTTACAAGTATCCTTACAGGCCATAACTTAATGCGACAGTGCAGTTATCCACTTAAAATACACCAATACTTAAATATTATCATCATCATCTCAGCGTTAATCCCAGTCGCATCCAAAGCTTTTTTCGGCTTTGGAGTCTGGGGTCCGCTTTAGCAGTCTAACTGCTGATATGGCAAAACTTCGATATTTTCCGTGAAGCGACTGCCGTCTGACCTCCGCAACCCGAAGGCGATATCGCAGCATTGCAGTTAGACCAATTGTTAGACTTTTGAGACGACTTTAACTTTAACGACTGCTAGTAGATGTTTGTATGGCAACCGGGACCAACGGCTTAACGTGCTTTCCGAGGCACGACCAGACCAGTGCAAATATTCATATTTATGCATAATATTTGCACGGCGCGGGGATCGAACCCGCGCCTCCTTGCGCAGAGGCCGCGTTCGCCACCGCTACGCCACGGAGGCTGTCAACACTAATACTTAAATATAAATGACACTTAATATTATAAATGCTAAAGTAACACTGTCTGTCTGTCTGTTATGCTTTCTCACTTAAACCTCTCAACCGATTTTGATGAAATTTGGCAGAGACAATCTTTAGACCTTGAGAAAGGACACAGGCTACCTTTTATTGAAAAATTTGATATTCCCGAGGGAAATCTAAAAAGCGCGATTTAACTGAATTCCACGGGGGCGAAGCCGCGGGCAAAAAGCTAGTATTCAATAAAACTCTTACGAGTTCACTCAAAGAACACGAAAATATATCCAATATTTCATGGATTTCGTTCACCACACGGATTTCACGGGTGAGGGTATAATGTCTTCTTAATCGTCTATGGAGTATGGTGAGATGTCCCACAGTGAACCAGTGGTACACATTGAGCCACCCTTCTTACTTTGTACACGCTACGTTTTCGAACCGTGCTTGGACACGAATATACTCAGTTTTTACTGTCCCGCCTGCTGGTCAGTCCGGTCCAAAGAGTATAATAATAGTCCGGTCAGTCGGGAACTAGCTAGCGTCAAAGACGTCCGCTTGGCGGATCGCAATACGATTTTCAGCGATAAAACGCAATTAAACGTAAGTATTACCTTTTCGTATTACTTCTGTGATGTGTATTTATATTATGTGACATTTATTATACCTAATATAGCGTTTATTTGGCTATCGTATACAACTGAAATTACTAGGTACAGTAACTCTTTTCATTTGTTTTTAACATCACCTTAAACGTTGAATGGTGGGTGTAGCACACAGTGAACCACGAACATAATTGGAATTGGAACAGTGAGCCGGTTAATTTTATACTGTTTTTGTTTCAGAATAGGGCGAATCAAAGCAGCGCCTGGGAAAATTGGAGGTCACAGAAAAGAACACATGTTGCAAGCCATGTTGCTAGTAAAAAATGGACGTTTCGTATTTAAAATTAAAAAACATTGTCAAAAACATTTATTTGATTATTTAGTAACATTTACAAGGCGTTTCATTGCTTCACCTTTAGTTTTGTAGCATAAATAGTCATAATTTGCCGTAAAATAAATAGGAAGCTTCACTGTATACATAATGGTTCACTGTTGACCTGGCCCCGGTTCAGAGTGTCCCACGTGGTGGACTCAGTGAGCCATTTGCCATCTTTTAAAAAAAACTTAAATATTACGTTTGGTTCTAAAATTAAAATGCAAAATTATAGCCAGATATATGGGTAGTCCAATAGTAAAGAAAAATCTTCATTATCTTTAGAACCAGCTGAGCTATGAATCTGCAACTTTTTCATGGTTCAC
Organism: Sesamia nonagrioides; assembly: GCA_017933935.1. NCBI lineage: Eukaryota > Metazoa > Arthropoda > Insecta > Lepidoptera > Noctuidae > Sesamia > Sesamia nonagrioides. Next base: position 101,508 of record JADWQK010001785.1, read on the forward strand.
TGTTGGACACCTCACCCTATCTTAATTTGACAGGATCATATTAATTGTTTTTTCCTTAACGAATTGTAAATTTTCACATTATTTGCACGGTGGTCATTTAGTAAAAAAGCTAGACGGTTAACTAAACGACTTGTAGGGACCATGTAGACTGAATGTTGCGTGTCAGCGATTTTGGAAAGCATGTGTGACGAATGAACTGAGACGCCAGTAACTGTGCACTCGCCGACTGGAGTATACGCGTTAGCATTTGGGAATTTAGATCAATTAAATGTATAGGTACGTAAATTGGTTTGTACAATGCTTTTTATTAGCTTCATTTGTGTTTGCTTGCTTGTTTGTTTGTGCGTCTCTAACTCTTTTGACCACGAGTGAGCGGCTCATTACTATAAAATGTCCCACCGTTTTCAATACGTCCGCTCGTTCGTTTTTTTTTTAAAAAAAGAATATCGAACTAAAAAGTTGAAAATAAATATAGTTTAAAAAACTAAAAAAAACATGCTTTTAAAAAATATCAAACTAAAAAGTTAAAAATAATTTAAAAAGAAAACTTTTTTACAAAAAAACAACCGACTTCCAAAAACCACTACAAAGTGAAAAATAACTAATTTCGGAAGTCGGTGTCTTTGGTTTTGTATATTCGTTTTTTGACACCGACTTCCGAAATTAGTTATTTTTCACTTTGTAGTGGTTTTTGGAAGTCGGTTGTTTTTTTTTTAAGTTTTTATTTTACACTTTTTAGTTGTTAAAAGTACTATGTATTCAGTTGCATCCGGTCAGACTGGAAGCTGACGCAAATATAGTTGGGAAGCGACGTAATTTTGTTTACTTTAATTTTTACCCGTAAGTATTCCCTCAACTGCTCAACTGGTCTCATCAACATAAATGAATTAAGTCCAACCACAAAGTAGCTACTATAAACCGTTGAGGAGTTCCCGGAACTGGCCTTTGTCTTCATCATCAGAGCTCTTATGACAATCACAACCCATCTAGGTGTAAAGTTCTTATCAATACAAATTAATCGAGCCCAAACACAAGGTAGCTGCTGTGAATTGTTGAGGAGTGCCTTAAACTGTCTCCATCATCAGATCTACTTCAGACCTTTATAAAATTGTAGTGCTATCAAAAACTTAATGAAAATGCTAAGATATGCAGTTATCCACCCTGCAACTTTTGAAATTTCCCCTTGTTTTCTCTGGTCTTCCACCATCAAACCCTGATATCCTTACCATGGGACCACCCTGGGAACGTCTTCTTTCCAACAGAAAAAGAATTATCAAAATCGGTTCAAAAACGACAAAGTTATGCGCGAACAAATATAGAAAAAAAAAAGCATATATACGGTCGAATTGAGTGACCTCCTCCTTTTTGAAGTCGGTTAAAAAGCATGAGGCGCTTAATATACAAAAGTTATGGCAACTCGCGCTTTTTTTTTAAATTATTTTTAACTTTTTAGTTTGATATTTTTTAAAAGCATGTTTTTTTAGTTTTTTTTTTTTAACTTCCGACTTTCCGACTTCAAAAAGGAGGAGGTTACTCAATTCGACCGTATATATATGCTTTTTTTTCTATGTTTGTTCGCGCATAACTTCGTCGTTTATGAACCGATTTTGATAATTCTTTTTCTGTTGGAAAGAAGACGTCCCAAGGTGGTCCCATGATAAGGATATCAGGGTTTGATGGTGGAAGACCAGAGAAAACAAAGGGAACTTTCCAAAAATGCAGGGGCGACTAGTGCATTTCTTAGCATTTTCATTAAGTATTTTAAAGCACTACAATTTAATAAAGGTCTGGAGTAGATCTGATGATGGAACCGGGAGACAGTCGAAGGAACTCCTCAACAATTCACAGCAGCTACCTTGTGTTTGGGCTCGATTAATTTGTATTGATAAGAACTTTACACCTAGATAGGTTGTGACTGTCATAAGAGCTCTGATGATAAAGACAAAGGCCAGTTCCGGGAACTCCTCAACGGTTTACAGTAGCTACTTTGTGGTTGGACTTCATTCATTTATATTGATGAGACCTTTGCACCCATTTGGTTAAAATAATGGTCTGCAGTAAATTTGATGATGAAGACCATAGGCAGTTGAGGGAATACTTACGGGTAAAAATTAAAGTAAACAAAATTACGTCGTTTTCCAACTATATTTGCGTCAGCTTCCAGTCTGACCGGATGCAACTGAATACATAGTACTTTTAACAACTTAAAAGTGTAAAATAAAACCTTTTTTTACAAAAAAAGAACCTACTTCCAAAAACCACTACAAAGTGAAAAATAACTAATTTCAGAAGTCGGTGTCAAAAAAGGAATATACAAAACCAAAGACACCGACTTCCGAAATTAGTTATTTTTCACTTTCTAGTGGTTTTTGGAAGTCGGTTGTTTTTTCGTAAAAAAGTTTTTTTTAAAATTGAAGGTCAGTGCCTGCAACTCACTAACGGTGTAGGACCCTCTCATTAAAATAAAGGAGATCGAATAAAGTTAAGCAAATTATATTACGAACACAGGCTCGCACAGACTAATTAAATCTGATGTGACAGGTAAAAGAAAAGGTCTTACCTGCAAATACAACTCCTGCAGCACGGGCGCTGTATACAGTTCTGGCCTGATCTTAAGCCTCTTCTTCCTTCTCTTGCCGTCCAGTTCATCCTCAAAGGGATCATCAGACGTTGGTAGACGTTCCAGCTTATTCTGAGCTGCGTTTAAATACCTGGGGAAGAGTTTTTTTTATCACTACATAGTATAAAACAAAGTTGCTTTCTCTTTTCCTATGGGTGAAGGTTGTTTTTTTTTTAATAATAATAAACTAAGTAGTGCTTGACTGCAATCCCACCTGATGGTAAAGCGCACTAGTTTATTAAGCCTATTCACTTAAAAAACTTAGGAATAGGAAGGATGACGGCAGTTGAGCGAGGTGATGCAATGTTAAACCCAAGACCAACACGACCAAACCATGCTGCGCCAGAGGAAGATTGATCTGGAGACCCTCCACTACCAAACTCCCGACACAGCAACATTTGGCGCATCGTACCCGACACAGATCGCAACACAACTGCTCTGACCCGTCCTCCGTACGGCTTCACCAGACATCATGCCGGAACACGACGAATCGCTTGTTTATATCTATACTAATATATAAAGCTGAAGAGTTTGTTTGTTTGTTTGTGCGCGCTAATCTCAGGAACTACTGGACCGATTTGAAAAATTCTATTTGCGTTGGACAGCCCATTAATCCAGGAAGGCTTTAGGCTATATAACATCACGCTGCGATCAATAGGAGCGGAGCATAATTAATTCCACGCGAACGAAGTCGCTGGCGGCTGCTAGTGTATAATAAAATGCATTAAATAGTGGAGAAATACTATTAATTTTTAAGTTTCTAATGTGATGCCGTAATTAATTACATTTTTTCCGCGTTTGCAGTGAAACGCAGGCTGAAGCCTACGAGATTTGTCAAAATAATGTGCTGAATTTTTTTTTTTTTTTATTGCACACATTGAAAAGGTCTACAAAAAGTCCGCGATGGTATTATCTCTGTCTTTTATGGCTATCCCACAATAACCTTTTTTGTCATTTATTTTTTACGACAAATATAGGCTAATTTTCTAAGCGATTTTAACCAATACAGCATTAATCCTTATCCAAATAAACACCATATAGAAATTACTGATTTAATACAGATCTATATCGCCCCTTATTGGAATTAGGATATGATTTACACGGATATTTTCGAAGATATTAGGGTGTTACCACACCAATCGAGCGATCGTCGATCGATGGTAGAATGGATTAGTCGACGTCGATCGATAGTTTTTACTACACCAATCGATCGATAGCCCATAGATGCCATTGTGCGATGGTAGAATGGATTGGTCAACGTTGATCGATAGTTTCTACTGCAATCGATCGATTGGGTAGTCGACCGGTACCCGTCGACCGGCAATCGATTGATTGGTTAGTCGTACGGTACGCGTCGATCAATTAAAGCCATCACACCGATCGATCAACGTCGACTGATGTCGACCGATTGGTGTGGTAACACCCTTACAGATTTAAAAATTCCAGGACGTAGCGGCCGGCAGGGGCGGTGCCGCGCTGGACAACAACAACGTTTACAATTTTTTTGTAATGTATTTAGTATCAGCATTGCACTCGTGCGAGGCCTGGGCGGGTCGCTAGTTACTATTAAAAAGAAGGTTCCAGGCCGAGTAAGCCCCATTTGGTTAGGCTAAGGCCTTGTCAACATTCTCTATGCTCTGAGCAACGCTACGAGTGCGGCCTCGTGGAGGTATACCTTCCCTACGAAGCCGACCCGGCCGGCACCATTACGGTATGGCGCTTTCCGCCCTATCTCCGAGGACTTTCCACAGGGTGATATGAGTTACGAGAACTCTGTATGTAACCCCGACGACTGAACTGGTCGGAACCTCAGGTACACTTCCTGATTTTTGTCGAAGTGTTTTTTCGGCCGAAAACTCTGATAGCGTGATTTAGAACTTTCCTTGATAATTTCATTATTACGTTGTAAAACAACACATTTTTTCAAAAATAAAATTGACTAAAAGTACAACTTTACTATATATTTATTTCTGACATACATAACAGTCGAATTTCCACAGTAAAACAATAAAATAACCTGAAGCGAAACTTTTCATCAGTCAGCGCCATCTAGTTTGTGCGCTCAACACTAATGTTCTCAACAAAAAGCTGTTGTGCAATTGCGGTATATGTAAGAATTCCAATGCAAGTTTTTGGCGGGAGGTTAAACTGAGTGTCACGGTCATTTTTCATTTGACTTTTAAATAATGTGTGGTGTCGTTAATAATAGTGCGTGATTTATGTAGTAAAAAGTGCATTCAGTAAATAATTTACAAAGAACATTGACATATCGCAGCATAGTGGCCTCTTCATGACTTTGCCTCAAACCTCCTTCGTAGACGGTTCACGCGGCCGTCTTTTTCGACATGAATCAAAATTCATTACGAATTGCCTTTCTAACAATCCCAACGCGTGACATTGGCTAAATGCACAAACCGTGGGCGGTGCGAATCCAAAGAAGAAAATAATAAATTAATTAAAATAATTTTGATTATTGGCTAAAGACATCGGTCATTCATAGCCATAAAGGAGGGAAAAAAATGGGACTCTCACCAGGGAAGCGGGCAGCAGCGCTTCTCCTTTGGAATATCAAATTACTATTTGAAAGTTTAAAAAAAGAACTTTCCAGGCTTTCACCTACAGATATTACGTGTATTGCGTCACTGCTTACTATCAGGCGGGATTGCGGTCAAGCGCTAGTCACGCGCTAAAAACATTACCCTTCCTGGCAGTCGAGTAAATATGTGTGGTAATATGTGTGGCTATGTGGGGTAATAGCACCGATCAAAATAGAGCATCTGTCGCGCAAAAAAAAATGTATTAGAGCAATATATGGGCTTCAACCCGACGATTCTTGTAGGCCGATATTTAAAAAACTTGGTTTGTTACCTTTACCGTCTCTTTACATACTAAAAATTTGTATGTTTGTGTGGAGGCATATGGAGTTATTCACTAAAGCAAGCGATGTAAATTCTCGTAGCCGTCGTGACCCTCACAGTCTCGCGTTAGATGTCCTACCAAGACTTGCAAAGTACAACAATAGCTGCCTGTTTATGTGTGTACGGGTATACAATAAAATACCAGAAAAATTTAAAATATTAAATAAAAGATTGTTTAAAAAACTTTTTTACAAAAAAAACAACCGACTTCCAAAAACCACTACAAAGTGAAAAATAACTAATTTCGGAAGTCGGTGTCTTTGGTTTTGTATATTCATTTTTAACACCGACTTCCGAAATTAGTTATTTTTCACTTTGAAGTGGTTTTTGGAAGTCGGTTGTTTTTTTGTAAAAAAGTTTTTATTTTGACACTTTTTAGTTGTCAAAAGTACTAGTATTCAGTTGCATCCGGTCAGACTGGAAGCTGACGCAAATACAGTTGGGAAACGACGTAATTTTGTTTACTTTAATTTTTACCTCATTACCCATCATCAAATTTACTGCAGACCATTATTTTAACCCAATGGGTGCAAAGGTCTAATCAATATAAATGAATTGAGTCCAAATACAAGGTAGCTACTGTAAATCTTTTAGGAGTTCCCTGAACTGACCTTTGTCATCATCATCAGCTCCCTAATGACAGTCACCACCCATCTAGGTGTAAGGTTCTTGTCAATACAAATTATTCAAGCACAAACACAAGGTAGCTGCTGTGAATTGTTGAGGAGTTCCTTCGACCGTCTCCCGGCTCCATCGTCAGATCTACTCCAGACCTTTATTAAATTGTAGTGCTTTAAAATACTTAATGAAAAATGCTAAGAAATGCACTAGTCGCCCCTGCAATTGTTTAAAGTTTCCCTTGTTTTCTCTGGTCTTCCACCATCTAACCCTGATATCCTTATCATGGGACCACCTTGGGAACGTCTTCTTTCCAACAGAAAAATAATTATCAAAATCGGTTCATAAACGACGAAGTTATGTGCGAACAAACATAAAAAAAAGCATATATACGGTCGAATTGAGTAACCTCCTCCTTTTTGAAGTCGGTTAAAAACTAAATTATATGAATGGTTATCTGATAAAAGTTTTTACAGTGTCAGGAAGTTCCTAGAGAATGAAATTGTAGTATCATTAAATGTATTTGTACTCAGATTGGTTGCATGAAAAGTTTGCACGCTTCTATGAAGCAAACCATGTATGTTCTGTTTTTATCATGTATGTTCCACCTTTTTATACCATGTTTTATGCAAATAAATGATATTATTATTATTATAAAAATGAAGGTTCCAGGCCGAGTAAGCCCCATTTGGTTAGGCGAAGGCCTTGTCAACATTCTCTATGCTCTGAGCAACGCTACGAGTGCGGCCTCGTGCAGGTATACCTTCCCTACGAAGCCGACCCGGCCGGCACCATTACGGTGTGGCGCTTTCCGTCCTATCTCCGGGGACTTTCCACAGGGTGATATGAGTTACGAGAACTCTGTATGTAACTCCGACGACTGAACTGGTCGGAACCTCGGTTACCGTTCCAAATTTTTGTCTATACGTCTTTTCGGCCGAAAACTCAGATAGTGTGATTTAGAACTTTCCTTGATAATTTCATTATTACGTTGTTAAAATTCCGATTTTTATTAAAAATAAATTAACAAAAAATATAACTTTACCATCTATTTATTTCTGAAATACATAACGGTCGAATTTCAACAGTAAAACAATAAAATAACTTGAAGCGAAACTTTTCAACCGTCAGCGCCATCTAGTTTGTGCGCTCAACACTAATGTTCTCAACAAAAAGCTGTGCAGTATACTACTCAAGCAAGTGAACTGTGCACCTCGCTTTGTGACGTCATTCGGACGGCACCATTTATAAAAAAATGAGAATTATGTTAAAAAATATAAATTACATTTTTGTTAATCATAATACTAGATCATTTTACTCATGACGTTTTGCAATTATGTAATTTGATACATATGGACTGAAAAATAATGTTGGTGCAACCATGAACCAACAGGCTTCAATAACAAAAACAAAAAAAAACTTAACAAAGCAAAAACTCCACAGAAACCGTAATAACAACAGGGGATTTTAAATGTATTTAGATAATTGTAACAAAGATGATCGCTACGGAGCGCTTATGGCGAATGCGCGGCGCCGCGCGGGGAAGCGGGAGAGGGGTAATAATAATAAGTAACAATTCTATATAATATCTCTAAAAAACTTACTATGTATTGTAACGCCTACACTTAAGTTTGTCACTCAATTAGGACTAAAAATAATAAAGCTTCCTTTGTTGGAGGTTTCCCGTTATATTTGAAATAAACACTCGCCAATTACTAATATTTAAAACCGGCAAAAAATATCACGTTTGTTGTATGGGACCCCCTCTTAAAATATTTTATTTTTAGTATTTGTTGTTAAAACGGCAACAGAAATACATAATCTCTGAAAAATTCAACTGTCTAGCTATTACGGTTCATGAGATACAGCCTGGTGACAGACGGACGGACGGACGGACGGACAGCGAAGTCTCATGAATAGGGTTCCGTTTTACCTTTTAGTACGGAATCCTAAAAAAGAAGGTTCCAGGCTAAGTAAGCCCCATTTGGTTGGGCTAAGGCCTTGTCAACATTCTCTATGCTCTGAGCAATGCTACGAGTGCGGCCTCGTGCAGGTATATATACAGTCAAGTCCAAAAGTCGAGTTACAATCTCACAAAACTATGCCCAAGCAATACTAGTTGTAGTTACGACCTTCTTCTATAATAAAGTTTGATACACATTGACAACTTACTGCCCGCTTATGATTGTTAGGTACTACTTACTAATTTCAACGTTCACAGTAAGTGTTCAAATAGCCTAGCGGTCCTCGCCTTGATAGGCATTCAAGGTGGTTCGAGTTCAAATCTAATAACTTACAAAATATTTTTGAAATGTTTATTGGTGAATTATGAATGCTGACAACAAAAATATGTAAAAATACCGATCCGCAACTTAACGATGATACTTTATTTTAAGATTTTTTCTATATTAGAGTCATTATAAAAAGATGATGGTAGATTTGAAACAAACTGAACAAAAAATATTCCACTACCTACAATAACTATTATTAACTACAATAACTCAAATAATATTACTTAGCTGTTGTTGGTTGGTGAACATATATGTAGTTACGAGTTCGTGTTATTAGTTTTACTTTTTAATCAATATGCAGGCATATGCAGCAATATATCTCAAATATCATATATGAAACCGGCTTTTGTGTAAGTTGTTTTATTATTATTTGGGCAAGGTGCAAACCAATCGCTTGTTGCAAGTGTGTAATAAAATTGTTATTGTTTTAGAGAAATACTGTAAGCCAAAGTCAAGAGGTTGGAAGACGAAGGTGGCTTATGTGTCGAGACAAGTGGAACGATACAACAATATTTACCGTTGAATAAACTTTTAAATCATGCGAATAAGGGAGGTTGCATTTGTGGTTTAAAAATAAACTGGCGAGACCGGTGGACACTTATCGAGCTAAACAAAAACAAAAAAAAAAAACAATTTATAACAATCACAGTGCAGAAGTGTCCTACAGAGTGTTTTAAATAAAATTATATATCCTAATAACGGACTCTAAACCAACTCGTAAAGTAATTTAGCTAAGTGACAGTAATATGTTCGGTTGGCTTAATGGCTAACAGATGTCGCCTTTTGCAATTTCAACACAAATTACTTTTGGTAAATTATAAAAACAATAATTTCGGAATTCGATAAGAAATAAGTTCGTTTACTTTTGAACTAAGAAAGCGCTTGAAGATTATAATCTCATGCCTTCTGTAAGATCCGCACACCTGTGTTTATGTAATAGTATAAGTATCGGGTACTTTGTCCGATCGGCATTATTGCTTTTTTTTTAAATTGACTACACTTTCTAGAAATTAATTCAAGATCCCGTACTCGTTGCCAATGAGACGTCAATGAAAGGCAGAGGCTAGCCACAGACTGTTTATTGAGGACAAAGTACCCGATACTTATACTATTACATAAACACAGGTGTGCGGATGTTACACCTTCAAACTCCGAAAAAAGGCACTGCAGGATGAAAGTACTAGTACCATGTATACACGCAAAAAAAATGTAAATGTAATAAGCACTGTTTTGTGTTCTAAGTATAGATTATTTTATGATTGTAATAATATTCAGGTTAAGCTTCAATCCTCTTTTCTTTAAGAAAATGAATAATTAAGCTATAACCTCTTTAATGATAACATGTAATACTTTATGACTTTCATATATAAAAACCAAAAATGTTTTTTATATTTTTTACCATAATAATAACATAAGTTTGTCAAGGATTACTTTTATATAAAATATTACAATGCTGCCATTTCAACGTTTGTTTCATTTATTAGTGTGGTATATCTATACTGAATAATATATAACTTTATAATATATTGCATTATAATATGCTTATTGTTTTATTTTTATATATTTTTTATTATATTACATCTATAGTAAACTAAAACATATAATAAAAACCTATTTTGGTATAAATATTCAATAAATTTTCCTATTCGTTTAAATATTATTTGCAAACATTTTTACTTTAAAATACAAATCAGTTATCATACTTTTAAATTATATGAAACAACAAAAAGATTTGCCATTAGTAAGGATCGAACCCACAATCGCTCGCTTAAGATAGACCATTGTTAAGTGCGGCCGCTAACTTAACTTCAAATGAAGTAACGAAATTTTGCATTACTTTAAATAAAGATGAAGACTGCGATAATAAGAATAATGCGTTAGTGTGCGTGGCCGGTTAAGCGCAGGCGACAGTAGTCTTTAGGGTGGGAATGGACTTCTACAGCTGATAGTAGCATCCCTACGAAGCCAACCCGGCCGGCACCATTACGGTGTGGCGCTCTCCGCCTTATCTCCGGGGACTTTCCACAGGGTGATATGAGTTACAAGAACTCTGTATATAACCCCGACGACTGAACTGGTCGGAACCTCAGCTACCCTTTAAAATTTTAGTCTTATCTGTCTTTTCGGCCGAAAACTCTGATAGCGTGATTTAGAATTTCCCTTGATAATTTCATTATTACGTTGTTAAAATACCCATTTTTACAAAAATAAAATTGACTAAAAATATAACTTTACTATGTATTTATTTTTTAAGTACATAACAGTCGAATTTCAACAGTAAAATACTAAAATAATTTGATGCGAACCTTTTCAACCGTAAGCGCCATCTAGTTTGTGCGCTCAACACTAATGTTCTCAACAAAAAGCTGGGGAAGGATAAAAAAGGACTGGACTGGAGGACTAAAAAAAGTAAAGTCTCCTTTGTTTGAGGTTTCTCGTTATATCTGAAATAAAAACCGGCCAATTGCGAGTCGGGCTCGCGCACGAAGGGTTCCGTACCATTATCTTTAAAAGCGGCATAAAATCACATTTGTTTTATGTGGGCCCGACTTTAATGTCTTTTCTACCATTTTTAGTATTTGTTGTTATAGCGGCAACAGAAATACTTAATCTCAGAAATGTATGGAGCCTGGGCCAGCACATTGTACACTTAATGCTAGGTATAGTAACGCTATAGTTAACTGTTTTTAATGTTAATTTCCTATATATTGGCTTAGTTTTTATACAGATTCAATTTAACTCGGTCAAGGAATGCAACACAACTACTAATTAATATGGTGGTCAGCAATAAGCGAAATAAGACTTTGACAATGACATTTGATTGATGTGTCATGTATCTAAGGCTATCGTATCTATATTATCTACCATATGACGCGAAAAAAAAACAAAACATGAATTCCGAACTTACGGCCCATTAAATAAACACAATCAACTCAATTCAACACTCAACACGAACACAACGGGAAAATAGAACTGTCAAAGTCGCCAATCAAACATTATAAAAAGTGTCATGGCTACCTTAATAAAGGGTTATCTCACTAAAAAAAGGTTCAAATAATTAATTATACTTGTATTTTTATTCAAATTAATTTAGTAGTATTTTTATGAAAAGCTTCTATTTTTTATCTATATATAGCGTACATAGTGGTGGCCCAAAATGAAACATCTCCTTTCAACTGTCTAGCTATTATGGTTCATGAGATACAGCCTGGTGACAAACGGACGGTCAGACGGACAGCGAAGTCATGAATAGGGTTCCATTTTACCTTATAGGTAGGTACGAAACCCTAAAAAGAAGGTTCCAGGCCGAGTAAGCCCCATTTGGTTCGCAACACAACTGCTCAGACCCGTCCTCCGTTCGGCTTCACCAGACATCATGCCGGAACACGACGAATCGCTTGTTTATATCTATACTAATATATAAAGCTGAAGAGTTTGTTTGTTTGTTTGTGCGCGCTAATCTCAGGAACTACTGGACCGATTTGAAAAATTCTATTTGCGTTGGACAGCCCATTAATCCAGGAAGGCTTTAGGCTATATAACATCACGCTGCGATCAATAGGAGCGGAGCATAATTAATTCCACGCGAACGAAGTCGCTGGCGGCTGCTAGTGTATAATAAAATGCATTAAATAGTGGAGAAATACTATTAATTTTTAAGTTTCTAATGTGATGCCGTAATTAATTACATTTTTTCCGCGTTTGCAGTGAAACGCAGGCTGAAGCCTACGAGATTTGTCAAAATAATGTGCTGAATTTTTTTTTTTTTTTATTGCACACATTGAAAAGGTCTACAAAAAGTCCGCGATGGTATTATCTCTGTCTTTTATGGCTATCCCACAATAACCTTTTTTGTCATTTATTTTTTACGACAAATATAGGCTAATTTTCTAAGCGATTTTAACCAATACAGCATTAATCCTTATCCAAATAAACACCATATAGAAATTACTGATTTAATACAGATCTATATCGCCCCTTATTGGAATTAGGATATGATTTACACGGATATTTTCGAAGATATTAGGGTGTTACCACACCAATCGAGCGATCGTCGATCGATGGTAGAATGGATTAGTCGACGTCGATCGATAGTTTTTACTAGACCAATCGATCGATAGCCGATATATGCCATCGTGCGATGGTAGAATGGATTGGTCAACGTCGATCGATAGTTTCTACTGCAATCGATCGATGGGGTAGTCGACCGGTACCCGTCGACCGGCCATCGATTGATTGGTTAGTCGTACGGTACGCGTCGATCAATTAAAGCCACCACACCGATCGATCAACGTCGACTGATGTCGACCGATTGGTGTGGTAACACCCTTACAGATTTAAAAATTCCAGGACGTAGCGGCCGGCAGTGTGTAATTAGTATTAGCAACGGACTCGTGCGAAGCCTGGGCAGGTCGCTAGTTACTATTTAAAAAGAAGGTTCCAGGCCGAGTAAGCCCCATTTGGTTAGGCAAAGGCCTTGTCAACATTCTCTATGCTCTGAGCAACGCTACGAGTGCGGCCTCGTGCAGGTATACCTTCCCTACGAAGCCGACCCGGCCGGCACCATTACGGTGTGGCGCTTTCCGCCCTATCTCCGGGGACTTTCCACAGGGTGATATGAGTTACAAGAACTCTGTATGTAACCCCGACGACTGAACTGGTCGGAACCTCAGGTACACCTCCAAATTTTTGTTCATGTGTTTTTTCGACCGAAAACTCTGATAGCGTGATTTAGAACTTTCCTTGATAATTTCATTATTACGTTGTAAAACAACACATTTTTTCAAAAATAAAATTGACTAAAAGTACAACTTTACTATATATTTATTTCTGACATACATAACAGTCGAATTTCCACAGTAAAACAATAAAATAACCTGAAGCGAAACTTTTCATCAGTCAGCGCCATCTAGTTTGTGCGCTCAACACTAATGTTCTCAACAAAAAGCTGTTGTGCACTTGCGGTATATGTAAGAATTCCAATGCAAGTTTTTGGCGGGAGGTTAAACTGAGTGTCACGGTCATTTTTCATTTGACTTTTAAATAATGTGTGGTGTTGTTTATAATAGTGCGTGATTTATGTAATAAAAAGTGCATTCAGTAAATAATTCATAAAGAACATTGACATATCGCAGCCTAGTGGCCTCTTCATGACTTTGCCTCAAACCTCCTTCGTAGACGGTTCAAGCGGCCCTCTTTTTCGACATGAATGAAAATTCATTACGAAATGCCTTTCTAACAATCCCAACACGTGATAATGGTGCGAATCCAAAGAAGAAAGAAATAAATAAAAAAATAATTTTGATTATTGGCTAGAGACATCGGTCATAGCCATAAAGGAGGCAAAAAAATGAAACTCTCACCAGGGAAGCGGGCAGCAGCGCTTCTCCTGTGAAATATCAAATTACCATTTGTAAGTTTAAAAAAAGAACTATCCAGGCTTTCACCTACATATATTACAAAAAAGAGACGCGCTAAAAACATTACCCTTCCTGGCAGTCGAGTAAATAAAAATGAAGGTTCCAGGCCGAGTAAGCCCCATTTGGTTAGGCAAAGGCCTTGTCAACATTCTCTATGCTCTGAGCAACGCTACGAGTGCGGCCTCGTGCAGGTATACCTTCCCTACGAAGCCGACCCGGCCGGCACCATTACGGTGTGGCGCTTTCCGCCCTATCTCCGGGGACTTTCCACAGGGTGATATGAGTTACAAGAACTCTGTATGTAACCCCGACGACTGAACTGGTCGGAACCTCAGGTACACTTCCAAATTTTTGTCCATGTGTTTTTTCGGCCGAAAACTCTAATAGCGTGATTTAGAACTTTCCTTGATAATTTCATTATTACGTTGTAAAACAACACATTTTTTCAAAAATAAAATAGACTAAAAGTACAACTTTACTATATATTTATTTCTGAAATACATAACAGTCGAATTTCAATAGAAAAACAATAAAATAACCTGAAGCGAAACTTTTCATCAGTCAGCGCCATCTAGTTTGTGCGCTGAACACTAATGTTCTCAACAAAAAGCTGTTGTGCACTTGCGGTATATGTAAGAATTCCAATGCAAGTTTTTGGCGGGAGGTTAAACCGAGTGTCACGGTCATTTTTCATTGGACTTTTAAATTATGTGTGGTGTTGTTAATAATAGTGCGTGATTTATGTAGTAAAAAGTGCATTCAGTAAATAATTCATAAAGAACATTGACATATCGCAGCATAGTGGCCTCTTCATGACTTTGCCTCAAACCTCCTTCGTAGACAGTTCACGCGGCAGTCTTTTTCGACATGAATGAAAATTCATTACGAATTGCCTTTCTAACAATCCCAACACGTGACATTGGCTAAATGCACAAACCGTGGGCGGTGCGAATCCAAAGAAGAAAATAATAAATTAATTAAAATAATTTTGATTATTGGCTAAAGACATCGGTCATTCATAGCCATAAAGGAGGGAAAAAAATGGGACTCTCACCAGGGAAGCGGGCAGCAGCGCTTCTCCTTTAGAATATCAAATTACTATTTGAAAGTTTAAAAAAAGAACTTTCCAGGCTTTCACCTACAGATATTACGTGTATTGCGTCACTGCTTACTATCAGGCGGGATTGCGGTCAAGCGCTAGTCACGCGCTAAAAACATTACCCTTCCTGGCAGTCGAGTAAATATGTGTGGTAATATGTGTGGCTATGTGGGGTAATAGCACCGATCAAAATAGAGCATCTGTCGCGCAAAAAAAAATGTATTAGAGCAATATATGGGCTTCAACCCGACGATTCTTGTAGGCCGATATTTAAAAAACTTGGTTTGTTACCTTTACCGTCTCTTTACATACTAAAAATTTGTATGTTTGTGTGGAGGCATAAGGAGTTATTCACTAAAGCAAGCGATGTAAATTCTCGTAGCCGTCGTGACCCTCACAGTCTCGCGTTAGATGTCCTACCAAGACTTGCAAAGTACAACAAAAGCTGCCTGTTTATGTGTGTACGGGTATACAATAAAATACCAGAAAAATTTAAAATATTAAATAAAAGATTGTTTAAAACTAAGTTATATGAATGGTTATCTGAGAAAAGTTTTTACAGTGTCAGGGAGTTCCTAGAGAATGAAATTGTAGTATGATTAAATGTATTTGTACTCAGCTATTGGTTGCATGAAAAGTTTGCACGCTTCTATGAAGCAAAAAATGTATGTTCTGTTTTTATCATGTATGTTCCACCTTTTTATACCATGTTTTATGCAAATAAATGATATTATTATAAAAATGAATGAATTTAAAATTTTAGTCTTATCTGTCTTTTCGGCCGAAAACTCTGATAGCGTGATTTAGAATTTTCCTTGATAATTTCATTATTACGTTGTTAAAATACCCATTTTTACAAAAATAAAATTGACTAAAAATATAACTTTACTATGTATTTATTTTTTAAGTACATAACAGTCGAATTTCAACAGTAAAATGCTCGAAGGGCCAAGGCCTTGTCAACATTCTCTATGCTCTGAGCAACGCTACGAGTGCGGCCTCGTGCAGGTATACCTTCCCTACGAAGCCGACCCGGCCGGCACCATTACGGTGTGGCGCTTTCCGCCCTATCTCCGGGGACTTTCCACAGGGTGATATGAGTTACGAGAACTCTGTATGTAACCCCGACGACTGAACTGGGGGCCTAGACAAAATCCTTTTTCTGTAAGCGTTAACGTCAACGCAAAAGTCAAAATGTATGGAGTTGACGTTTGCTTACCAGAGGTCACGTGCCTGCTGCTAAATTGGTAGACAAGTCACTATTTGTTATGTGGAAAGGAACGTCGAAGCGAGCGTGACAGATACAAGTCATAATTGTTCATCAAAATGGTAGACAAAAGCCACTTTTGACAAACGCATATGATATTTCAACGTTTCCGCGGCACGTTACATTAGCGGGAGCTAGGACGCTCACGTTAACCTTATAAATAGTAATTTTTGTTGGTAATTTCATTCAAATTAATTAGTAAAAATGCATATTTTGAGACTATTATGGGCGGCTAATAATGAAGCAGCTTTGTGAAGGCGTCAAAGAAGATTAAATCGCCGTAACATGGAGCAAATTGTTGAGATGTCGGAATTGGGATTTATTCATGGTTTTAGGCTGGATAAACAAAGTCTTTGGCGTCTTTGTGATGATCTTCGGCGTTTAATATCACCGCAAATTAGTGTTCAAATCAAGGTAAGTTCTAAGTTGTGTACTTACTTCCAACCTAAGATAAAAGTGCCCTAATTGTCTTTCTCAATTAATTCATCATATTTCAGGTTTTGTGTACATTGGCTACGGCTTCATATCAAAGTCCAAAGAACAGTTACTAGGTGTATACGCCAAGTTGTTGAAGCATTGTGCCATCCTGCTATTGTAAATAAATGGATCGTGTTTCCAAGGTCGCAAGTACAAGGATCCCAAATAAGACTTGAGTAAGTTAATGTATGATAACTAATAATTTTTATTAGTAACATATTCCTAAGTAATTCATATGAAACAATATACCTTCTTTAATGACAATAGGTACTTAGAAAATGGAATATATACACACTTCCAAGTAGTAGTAATAAATCTGTCTACCATAATAAATAAAACATTATTATATTCCCAAAACAACAGGTTTCAGAGGCGGTTTAGACTCCCAGGTATAGTTGGATGCATAGAATATACTCATGTGGCGATTGTCAAACATCAGAAGAAGAGCGTTTATTTTTTAATCGGAAAGGTTACCATTAACGTTGATTCATTGAATGTACAATTGGTAAGTATACATGTGTTTGTGGTTAAACTATGTATAATATTATTATTGCTATAAATGCTTAGAGAAACATATTTTATAGGATTATTATGTCATGTTCCATATATCTTTTTCCTTTGTCTACAGGTGTGCGATAGTAATTTAAAAATTATTAATTTCAATTTGAAGTTTGGTGGAGCCAACCATGACTCGTTCATAGGGGCATCTAGCATAACGGAAAGTTTTATGCAAGAACTGCACCAAAATGGTTATTAGGTAGGTTAACTTTTTCTATGTTATTTATATTTGAGCACATCGATGTACCCTGCCCTACCTTTTTATCTTAATGACTGATATTTGTGTCATTTAAAACACCCATTTTATTTCCAAAACAATCATGTACAAATAATTACTTGTGTTCCCAACAATTATTACATAATACTGCTAATATTTATTTATGTATTTTTAGGTGATTCTGGATATCCTCAACGGAATTGGCTGATGATTTGCAGTTCCTGGCTCTGTCGAAGATACCTATACCCAGCGATATGTACAAACAAGGAATTGTATAGAGCGCTATTTTGGATTGCTCAAGTCACGTTGGTGGTGTTTATGCCCCACACAGGACCTTGTATTAAAATATTTTATGTAAATAGTAGTTGCCTGTTGTGTTACACAATATTGCTTTAAACTTTAGAGGCCAATTTACCTCCTCCAGCTGTTATGGAAGTAGAAGAGGTGTTAGTGCCTCTAGTAGTCAGAGTGCCTACTCAAAGGCAGGGCTGCACTGAATAAGGATTTATCCAGAATTGTAACTGACAACTAAAAATATGACTAAGAGTCGTAATTTTAGTACCTAGTCAGTCTTTCTTAGTTATTAATGTGTATGTTAAGTAATTTGTGAATGCAGTGTTTGTTATATTACATTGCTTCCACAAATTAGAAGCTCATTTTCAAAATGAAGGTATATCAAGATGAAAAGTTTAATGTTCTTTAAAATATGTTTCTATTTTATATCCTTTCTTAGTTTTTTATTTATTGCAGTATTGAATCGATTTATAAAAGTGATATAACAATAGCTCATTTCCAAAATATTAAAAGTTAAAGCAATGTTAAAATTAAAGAGTTTTTGTGTTCTTTAAAATATGTTTGTATGTTATATTCTTTCTTAGTTTTTAATATATCATGGTATTTAAGTGATTTGTAAAAGTATTGTATCAAGAGCTCAAAATTAAGGTTAAAGCAATATTAAGATTAAAATTAAAGAGTTTTTATGTTCTTTAAAATGTATTTCATTCATTGAGAGCTTTTTTTATTTAAGCATTTTATTAATTCTAATGTCTAAATGAAAGAAGAACTATATAAAAAAATACACTAATAAATCTAATTGAAAACAAATGTTTGTTGACACCACTTCCACTCATCGAATTAAAAACTTCCCTTAACTCCTGCCACAGACGTTCACTCCTAACTTTTCCTTGAAGCCCAGGTTGTGGCCTTGAAAGATCACCATAGCTAAATATTATACCTAATGTTAGTGTGCAATGAGAATAAAGCCCAATAAATATAAACCCTCTTATTCATAAAGAATGTTTAAAGTTAACTAGTGATTAGCGATTCTTTAACCATTCATTAGACGTTTGCACGTCACTCAAATTTAATCATCGTTTATGCATAAACACACCAGTGTTTAAGGGGTTTGTTCATAAACGATGTGTAAAGATAACTTTAAACAACGTTTATGAATAAGGGGGAAAGTTTGCTACCAGCATTCTAATACCGCATCTAACAAACAAGTTTTAAGGTAAATAACAAACGTAAGGACCACAATCATTTAAGTGAACCACTTGAGTTTGTTACGTTATGTATTCCATAACCTTAAGTAAGTAGTTCCGATAGTAGT
The DNA here is from genome assembly GCA_017933935.1 of Sesamia nonagrioides. NCBI lineage: Eukaryota > Metazoa > Arthropoda > Insecta > Lepidoptera > Noctuidae > Sesamia > Sesamia nonagrioides. The sequence continues at coordinate 120,602 of JADWQK010001785.1, forward strand.
TTAAAATGGGATAGGAATTTGAAATAAATGGTAGAACGTCGAAAAAATTATCCTTTCCATAACTTCTATCAAGAAATTAAATTGCCCGGGACTCGCACGAAGTCTAGATTCCATCTAAAATAAAATGTAATGATTACTCATCGCAATAGGAATAATTGATCTGTTAACAATATTAATATTCAATGATTTCAAATATAACAATTTAATCACAATCCTTACATTAACTTAAGCCGTTTACTTGCTTTCTTTGTGATAAAACACTATTCAATTACTTTCAACGCACACAACATTCTTGAATATAAGATTGGCTTAAAGGCCTAGTAACCGACTAAAAACTTATAAAAAAATTGCGTTTGACAGTGAAAAAATAAACGCAATAGTGTCACTCCGACATTTGCTACACACCATTCCATAGACTAATTATAGAGTGTTTCGGTTAACACTGCGGAATGGGCGTTCGACGTTTCATATGTCACTTGTCTACCATTTTTCACACGCTAACGTTAACTCCTTAACGCGAAAGGAAAACGTTTGAACCGAAAACGCTTGGATTTTGTCTAGGCCCCCTGGTCGGAACCTCAGGTACTTTTCCAAATTTTTGTCCATGTGTTTTTTCGACCGAAAACTCTGATAGCGTGATTTAGAACTTTCCTTGATAATTTCATTATTACGTTGTAAAACAACACATTTTTTCAAAAATAAAATTGACTAAAAGTACAACTTTACTATATATTTCTTTCTGACATACATAACAGTCGAATTGCAACAGTAAAACAATAAAATAACCTGAAGCGAAACTTTTCATCAGTTAGCGCCATCTAGTTTGTGCGCTGAACACTAATGTTCTCAACAAAAAGCTGTTGTGCACTTGCGGTATATGTAAGAATTCCAATGCAAGTTTTTGGCGGGAGGTTAAACTGAGTGTCACGGTCATTTTTCATTGGACTTTTAAATTATGTGTAGTGTTGTTTATAATAGTGCGTGATTTATGTAGTAAAAAGTGCATTGAGTAAATAATTCATAAATTATTACGAAAATTCATTACGAATTGCCTTTCTAGCAATCCCAACACGTAACATTGGCTAAATGCACAAATCGTGGGCGGTGCGAATCCAAAGAAGAAAGAAATAAATAAAAAAATAATTTTGATTATTGGCTAAAGACATCGGTCATAGCCATAAAGGAGGGGAAAATGGAACTCTCACCAGGGAAGCGGGCAGCAGCGCTTCTCCTGTGGAATATCAAATTACTATTTGTAAGTTTAAAAAAAGGACTTTCCAGGCTTTCACCTATAGATAAAAAAAACGCATAAAAGATACGCGCTAAAAACAACCCTTCCTGGCAGTCGAGTAAATAAAAATGAAGGTTCCAGGCCGAGTAAGCCCCATTTGGTTAGGCTAAGGCCTTGTCAACATTCTCTATGCTCTGAGCAACGCTACGAGTGCGGCCTCGTGCAGGTATATCTTCCCTACGAAGCCGACCCGGCCGGCACAATTACGGTGTGGCGGCGCTTTCCGCCCTATCTCCGGGGACTTTCCACAGGGTGATATGAGTTACGAGAACTCTGTATGTAACCCCGACGACTGAACTGGTCGGAACCTCGGCTACTCTTCCAAATTTTTGTCAATGTGTCTTTTCGGCCGAAAACTCTGATAGCGTGATTTAGAACTTTCCTTGATAATTTCATTATTACGTTGTAAATATACACATTTTTTCAAAAATAAAATTGACTAATAATACAACTTTACTATCTATTTATTTCTGAAAGACATAACAGTCGAATTTCAATAGAAAAACAATAAAATAACTAGAAGCGAAACTTTTCAACCGTCAGCGCCATCTAGTTTGTGCGCTCAACACTAATGTTCTCAACAAAAAGCTGTGTAGTATTAATTACTCGCGCGAGTTAACTGTGCACCTCGCTTTGTGACGTCATTCGGACGGCACCATTTATAAAAACTGAGAATTATGTTAAAAAATATAAATTACATTTTTGTTAATCATAATACTAGATCATTTTACTCATGACGTTTTGCACTTAATTTGATTCATATGGACTGAAAAATAATGTTGGTGCAACCATGAACCAACAGGCTTCACTAACGCGACGAAAATGTAAAAAACAAAAAAAAAAAAAAACTTAACATAGCAAAAACTCCACAGAAACCGTAATAACAACAGGGGATTTTAAATGTATTTAGATAATTGTAACAAAGATGATCGCTACGGAGCGCTTATGGCGAATGCGCGGCGCCGCGCGGGGAAGCGGGAGAGGGGTAATAATAATAAGTAACAATTCTATATAATATTTCTATATAAAAAAACTTACTATATATGTATTGTATCGCCTACACTTAAGTTTGTCACTCAATTAGGACTAAAAATAATAAAGCTTCCTTTGTTGGAGGTTTCTCGTTATATCTGAAATAAACACCCGCCAATTACTAATATTTAAAAACGGCAAAAATATCACGTTTGTTGTATGAGAGCCCCTTAAAATATTTTATTTTTAGTATCTGTTGTTAAAACGGCAACAGAAATATATAATCCCTGAAAATTTCAACTGTCTAGCTATTACGGTTCATGAGATACAGCCTGTCAGATGGACGGACGGACAGACGGACGGACGGACAGACGGACGGACAGACGGACAGCGAAGTCTCATGAATAGGGTTTCGTTTTACTTTTTAGTACGGAACCCTAAAAAGAAGGTTCCAGGCCGAGTAAGCCCCATTTGGTTAGGCTAAAGCCTTGTCAACATTCTCTATGCTCTGAGCAACGCTACGAGTGCGGCCTCGTGCAGGTATACCTTCCCTACGAAGCCGACCCGGCCGGCACCATTACGGTGTGGCCGCTTTCCGCCCTATCTCCGGGGACTTTCCACAGGGTGATATGAGTTACAAGAACTCTGTATGTAACCCCGACGACTGAACTGGTCGGAACCTCAGGTACACTTCCAAATTTTTGTCCATGTGTTTTTTCGGCCGAAAACTCTAATAGCGTGATTTAGAACTTTCCTTGATAATTTCATTATTACGTTGTAAAACAACACATTTTTTCAAAAATAAAATAGACTAAAAGTACAACTTTACTATATATTTATTTCTGAAATACATAACAGTCGAATTTCAATAGAAAAACAATAAAATAACCTGAAGCGAAACTTTTCATCAGTCAGCGCCATCTAGTTTGTGCGCTGAACACTAATGTTCTCAACAAAAAGCTGTTGTGCACTTGCGGTATATGTAAGAATTCCAATGCAAGTTTTTGGCGGGAGGTTAAACCGAGTGTCACGGTCATTTTTCATTGGACTTTTAAATTATGTGTAGTGTTGTTTATAAAAGTCCGTGATTTATGTAGTAAAAAGTGCATTCAGTAAATAATTCATAAAAAACATTGACATATCGCAGCATAGTGGCCTCTTCATGACTTTGCCTCAAACCTCCTTCGTAGACGGTTCAAGCGGCCCTCTTTTTCGACATGAATGAAAATTCATTACGAAATGCCTTTCTAACAATCCCAACACGTGACATTGGCTAAATGCACAAACCGTGGGCGGTGCGAATCCAAAGAAGAAAATAATTAATTAATTAAAATAATTTTGATTATTGGCTAATGACATCGGTCATTCATAGCCATAAAGGAGGGAAAAAAATGGAACTCTCACCAGGGAAGCGGGCAGCAGCGCTTCTCCTTTGGAATATCAAATTACTATTTGTAAGTTTAAAAAAAGAACTTTCCAGGCTTTCACCTATAGATATTACGTGTATTGCGTCACTGCTTACTATCAGGCGGGATTGCGGTCAAGCGCTAGTCACGCGCTAAAAACATTACCCTTCCTGGCAGTCGAGTAAATATGTGTGGCTATGTGGGGTAATATGTGTGGCTATGTGGGGTAATAGCACCGATCAAAATAGAGCATCCGTCGCGCAAAAAAAAATGTATTAGAGCAATATATGGGCTTCAACCCGACGATTCTTGTAGGCCGATATTTAAAAAACTTGGTTTGTTACCTTTACCGTCTCTTTACATACTAGAAATTTGTATGTTTGTGTGGAGGCATAAGGAGTTATTCACTAAAGCAAGCGATGTAAATTCTCGTAGCCGTCGTGACCCTCACAGTCTCGCGTTAGATGTCCTACCAAGACTTGCAAGTACAACAATAGCTGCCTGTTTATGTGTGTACGGGTATACAATAAAATACCAGAAAAATTTAAAATATTAAATAAAAGATTGTTTAAAACTAAATTATATGAATGGTTATCTGATAAAAGTTTTTACAGTGTCAGGGAGTTCCTAGAGAATGAAATTGTAGTATGATTAAATGTATTTGTACTCAGCTATTGGTTGCATGAAAAGTTTGCACGCTTCTATGAAGCAAAACATGTATGTTCTGTTTTTATCATGTATGTTCCACCTTTTTATACCATGTTTTATGCAAATAAACGATATTATTATTATTATAAAAATGAAGGTTCCAGGCCGAGTAAGCCCCATTTGGTTAGGCGAAGGCCTTGTCAACATTCTCTATGCTCTGAGCAACGCTACGAGTGCGGCCTCGTGCAGGTATTACCTTCCCTACGAAGCCGACCCGGCCGGCACCATTACGGTGTGATGCTTTCCGCCCTATCTCCGGGGACTTTCCACAGGGTGATATGAGTTACGAGAACTCTGTATGTAACCCCGACGACTGAACTGGTCGGAACCTTAGATACACTTCCAAATTTTTGTCCATGTGTTTTTTTGGCCGAAAACTCTTGATAGCGTGATTTAGAACTTTCCTTGATATTTCATTATTACGTTGTAAAACAACACATTTTTTCAAAAATAAAATTGACTAAAAATACAACTTTACTATATATTTATTTCTGACATAAATAACAGTCGAATTTCCACAGTAAAACAATAAAATAACCTGAAGCGAAACTTTTCATCAGTCAGCGCCATCTAGTTTGTGCGCTGAACACTAATGTTCTCAACAAAAAGCTGTTGTGCACTTGCGGTATATGTAAGAATTCCAATGCAAGTTTTTGGCGGGAGGTTAAACCGAGTGTCACGGTCATTTTTCATTGGACTTTTAAATTATGTGTAGTGTTTTTTACAATAGTGCGTGATTTATGTAGTAAAAAGTGCATTCAGTAAATAATTTTTAAAGAACATTGACATATCGCAGCATAGTGGCCTCTTCATGACTTTGCCTCAAACCTCCTTCGTAGACGGTTCAAGCGGCCCTCTTTTTCGACATGAATGAAAATTCATTACGAATTGCCTTTCTAACAATCCCAACACGTGACATTGGTGCGAATCCAAATAAGAAAGAAATAAATAAAAAAATAATTTTGATTATTGGCTAAAGACATCGGTCATAGCCATAAAGGAGGCAAAAAAATGAAACTCTCACCAGGGAAGCGGGCAGCAGCGCTTCTCCTGTGAAATATCAAATTACCATTTGTAAGTTTAAAAAAAGAACTATCCAGGCTTTCACCTACATATGTTACAAAAAAGAGACGCGCTAAAAACATTACCCTTCCTGGCAGTCGAGTAAATAAAAATGAAGGTTCCAGGCCGAGTAAGCCCCATTTGGTTAGGCAAAGGCCTTGTCAACATTCTCTATGCTCTGAGCAACGCTACGAGTGCGGCCTCGTGCAGGTATACCTTCCCTACGAAGCCGACCCGGCCGGCACCATTACGGTGTGGCGCTTTCCGCCCTATCTCCGGGGACTTTCCACAGGGTGATATGAGTTACAAGAACTCTGTATGTAACCCCGACGACTGAACTGGTCGGAACCTCAGGTACACTTCCAAATTTTTGTCCATGTGTTTTTTCGGCCGAAAACTCTGATAGCGTGATTTAGAACTTTCCTTGATAATTTCATTATTACGTTGTAAAACAACACATTTTTTCAAAAATAAAATTGACTAAAAGTACAACTTTACTATATATTTATTTCTGAAATACATAACAGTCGAATTTCAACAGTAAAACAATAAAATAACCTGAAGCGAAACTTTTCATCAGTCAGCGCCATCTAGTTTGTGCGCTGAACACTAATGTTCTCAACAAAAAGCTGTTGTGCACTTGCGGTATATGTAAGAATTCCAATGCAAGTTTTTGGCGGGAGGTTAAACCGAGTGTCACGGTCATTTTTCATTGGACTTTTAAATTATGTGTAGTGTTGTTTACAATAGTGCGTGATTTATGTAGTAAAAAGTGCATTCAGTAAATAATTTATAAAGAACATTGACATATCGCAGCATAGTGGCCTCTTTATGACTTTGCCTCAAACCTCCTTCGTAGACGGTTCACCCGGCCGTCTTTTTCGACATGAATGAAAATTCATTACGAATTGCCTTTCTAACAATCCCAACACGTAACATTGGCTAAATGCACAAACCGTGGGCGGTGCGCATCCAAAGAAGAAAATAATAAATTAATTAAAATAATTTTGATTATTGGTTAAAGACTTCGGTCATTCATAGCCATAAAGGAGGGGAAAAAATGGAACTCTCACCAGGGAAGCGGGCAGCAGCGCTTCTCCTTTGGAATATCAAATTACTATTTGTAAGTTTAAAAAAGAACTTTCCAGGCATTCACCTACAGATATTACGTGTATTACGTCACTGCTTACTATCAGGCGGGATTGCGGTCAAGCGCTAGTCACGCGCTAAAAACATTACCCTTCCTGGCAGTCGAGTAAATACACACATCAAAAGTGTCTAGGGATCAAGCATTTTTATGCGGATTTCTTGAGATTGAGATGTGGCTTTGTAATAAATTTATGATTTTATAAATTTATATGGATCCTTTTTGGTGCATTTCATAATTTGGATCAGGAACTGTGAATCAAATTCGAGTAAAAGATGAAAATCAGCTGTCAATATTTTCCCTATAAAAACATACAACGCATTGAAGACATTATTAGTGCTACTGTTTCCCTACTACTGATTAAAACCAACGTTATTATGGAGCGGCGACGTCATTTAAGCAGGGAAGAAATGCTCAGAGCCGTAGGAATGATAGAAGCTGGTTCCCGGCAACGTACTGTGGCTTTAGCTCTGAATACAAGTCAGAGTGTTATCAGTCGACTTTGGACACGTTACCGAAGCACTGGTACCGTGGCTGAGCGCCATGGAGGACGGTATCGCTGCACCACACGGAGACAAGACCGATACATTCAAATCTTAACTCGAAGAGCTCCAACAATAACCGCCATGATGTTAGCCGTGAGGCTCATCACTCTTCAGGGAACTTAATTAGCGACCAAACAGTCAGAAACCGCTTGCATGAAGTGAACCTTCATTCCCGAAGACCGCTACGGGTACCACCTATAGCAATGCACAATCGTAGGATTCGATATCAATGGGCTCTTGAACACAGAAATTGGGCGGAAGAACAATGGCGTTTCGTGTGCTTTTCTGATGAGTCTCGTTTTGGTATGAGACCGGATACAAGACGTATACGACACTGGAGAACCCCTGGACGCCAACAGCGATTAAAATCCTGCCAGGAAGTCCATCCTTATAGTGGTGGAACCATCATGGTATGGGCGGGTATTTGAATCGGCGGAAGAACTGAGTTGATTTGGATCAGAGGCAACCTCAACGCTCAAATTTATGCTGAAACGATTGTATCAGACATCATCGTTCCTCTACAAGTGCAAATCGGTCCCTTATTTCAGTTAATGCATGATAATGCACGACCGCACACCGCAAGAGTTGTAAGACAGACTCTCGCCGCAGCTAACATCAATGTCCTGCCCTGGCCTGCTCAGTCGCCAGACTTGAACCCGATTGAGCATGCATGGGATATGCTACAGAGAAGAGCTCTGCCGAATATGGAGGGTATCCAGTCGCAAGAAGACCTTTTTTTGTTGTTGCAACGAACATGGGCGGCCATTCCACAGCGTGATTTGGATGAACTCATTTTGAGTATGCCAAACCGATGTTCTTGTGTTGTTAGTGTTCGCGGTAGAAACACGGATTATTAATTGTTTAAGTTACCCAATAAAATTTTAGAGAAAACTGTTATTTCAGTCTTTTTTTCGAACTTTTGTGTTAGTGGTTCAAATGTCAAATATCCCTTTATTAGGAAAATGGCAAATTTCTTTATTAATGCAAAGGTGACTTGGTTTATCGTTACTGTGACAAACGAAAACACTTTATTTGATGAATCCTTAAAGAAAATTTTAATTAATATCAATCAGGAGAAAAGTTATTGCAAAAATATATGTTGATCCCTAGACACTTTTGATGTGTGTATGTGTGGCTATGTGGGGTAATAGCACCGATCAATGTAGAGCATCTGTCGCGCAAAAAAAATGTATTAGAGTAATATATGGGCTTCAACCCGACGATTCTTGTAGGCCGATATTTAAAAAACTTGGTTTGTTATCTTTACCGTCTCTTTACATACTAGAAATTTGTATGTTTATGTGGAGGCATAAGGAGTTATTCACTAAAGCAAGCGATGTAAATTCTCGTAGCCGTCGTGACCCTCACAGTCTCGCGTTAGATGTCCTACCAAGACTTGCAAAGTACAACAAAAGCTGCCTGTTTATGTGTGTACGGGTATACAATAAAATACCAGAAAAATTTAAAATATTAAATAAAAGATTGTTTAAAACTAAATTATATGAATGGTTATCTGAGAAAAGTTTTTACAGTGTCAGGGAGTTCCTAGAGAATGAAATTGTAGTATGATTAAATGTATTTGTACTCAGCTATTGGTTGCATGAAAAGTTTGCACGCTTCTATGAAGCAAAAAATGTATGTTCTGTTTTTATCATGTATGTTCCACCTTTTTATACCATGTTTTATGCAAATAAATGATATTATTATTATTATAAAAATGAAGGTTCCAGGCCGAGTAAGCCCCATTTGGTTAGGCGAAGGCCTTGTCAACATTCTCTATGCTCTGAGCAACGCTACGAGTGCGGCCTCGTGCAGGTATACCTTCCCTACGAAGCCGACCCGGCCGGCACCATCACGGTGTGGCGCTTTCCGCCCTATCTCCGGGGACTTTCCACAGGGTGATATGAGTTACGAGAACTCTGTATGTAACCCCGACGACTGAACTGGTCGGAACCTCAGCTACCCTTCCAAATTTTTGTCTATTTGTCTTTTCGGCCGAAAACTCTGATAGCGTGATTTAGAATTATCCTCGATAATTTCTTGTATTCTTGTATTTAAAATATTTAATTATATTAATTTATATTTAATTTATATAAATTTTTGTATTCTTGTATTACGTCACTGCTTACTATCAGGCGGGATTGCGGTCAAGCGCTAGTCACGCGCTAAAAACATTACCCTTCCTGGCAGTCGAGTAAATATGTGTGGTAATATGTGTGGCTATGTGGGGTAATAGCACCGATCAAAATAGAGCATCTGTCGCGCAAAAAAAATGTATTAGAGCAATAATATGGGCTTCAAGCCGACGATTCTTGTAGGCCGATATTTAAAAAACTTGGTTTGTTACCTTTACCGTCTCTTTACATACTAAAAATTTGTATGTTTGTGTGGAGGCATAAGGAGTTATTCACTAAAGCAAGCGATGTAAATTCTCGTAGCCGTCGTGACCATTGATAAAATATTAAATAGATACGTCACTAGCGCACTGAAAATGAAGCGTACAAAAGAACGTAAGTCCTGCAAGTCGCTTTCACTCCCGATACTCTCGTTCCGTACGCGCGTGTGTCCTTGGTGGCTAAGAAAATCTTTTTTCGCATTCAAAATGGCGTTTTGTGTACTGCGTAAATGCACGAATTATGGTAGAAAAGCCAACAAAAGTCATGGATTCACATATCATAAATAATTATCCCAAAATAATTAGATAAATAATATAGTTTCAATTATTTTGTCAAACATTGTTACAAATTATTCTTAGGTAGCCATAGTAAGTAAAGAAAGAGAGAGCTAATTGGATTTCTTGCGAGTGTGACAATGACGGGAACGCATATGACATAGATTAGTTGCACAGAAGCGATAATGTTTATGGTGACTTTTATACCTACAATTATAGTTCTGTTTCACTTTATTTTCGCGCCTGTGTCCTTAGTTACAATTTATTAACATCTTATTGCAACAGTTAAGTAAAACATTGATAAAATTACCAGTTTATTTTGCGTTGCTAAGTAATAGAGTCAAATGACATGAAATTATTAAATGGGACAGTGTGAGTCGATATTAAATGAACATGAAGTATACAATAATATAAATAAATATTACCTACGCTCACACCAATTAGCCTAGTACATAAAAATATATACAGAATGTTTGCATAATGATTTACATTTGAAAAATTAAAATAGGATTTGAAATATAGTAAATATAGATTAAACCAAATTAATTTCACTAATTACTATGGTTTATAACTATTTATTTTATTGCATTAGGTTTCCTTAAATCACAGTCACAAAATATTAAATAGGTACACTTTAATCAAGTGTTACAAAACTTCAATGACAAACATTAAAGTTTTGTAATACTTGATTGAAGTGTAAAAATGTAAAAAAAAAATATACACCAAATTGAGCACCTTCTACCACCTACCAAATTACCTACTACTCTGTTATATTTCCTATCTGCATTCTTGTTATTCTTTGGCAATCAGTCAGTGTCAGTGTGTGCAAAGTGTCAGTGATTGGTTGGCAAACGTCTTTTTTTCCATTTAAGCGCAAACGACAATCACTAGCCATCTTTTTCTTTTTTATGCTTTAGTTGCGCCCCATCTCATTCAGACTGTACCAATGTAGTTAAATGTACCTACGCATATAAAAAATATGCATGTGTGCCTCTGCTGCGTTCGGACACTTTTTTTTCGGTTAGTTTCTTAGCATATATCATATCTGTTTAATATTATATCAATGGTCGTGACCCTCACAGTCTCGCGTTAGATGTCCTACCAAGACTTGCAAAGTACAACAAAAGCTGCCTGTTTATGTGTGTACGGGTATACAATAAAATACCAGAAAAAATTAAAATATTATATAAAAGATTGTTTAAAACTAAATATGAATCGTTATCTGATAAAGTTTTTACAGTGTCAGGGAGTTCCTAGAGAATGAAATTGTAGTATGATTAAATGTATTTGTACTCAGCTATTGGTTGCATGAAAAGTTTGCACGCTTCTATGAAGCAAAACATGTATGTTCTGTTTTTATCATATATGTTCCACCTTTTTATACCATGTTTTATGCAAATAAATGATCTTATTATTATTATAAAAATGAAGGTTCCAGGCCGAGTAAGCCCCATTTGGTTAGGCGTGACATTGGCTAAATGCACAAACCGTGGGCGGTGCGAATCCAAAGAAGAAAGAAATAAATAAAAAAATAATTTTGATTATTGGGTAAAGACATCGGTCATAGCCATAAAGGAGGAAAAAAAAATGGAACTCTCACCAGGGAAGCGGGCAGCAGCGCTTCTCCTGTGGAATATCAAATGACTATTTGTAAGTTTAGAAAAAGAACTTTCCAGGCTTTCACCTACAGATAACCAAAAATACGCATAAAAGATACGCGCTAAAAACATTACCCTTCCTGGCAGTCGAGTAAATAAAAATGAAGGTTCCAGGCCCAGTAAGTCCCATTTGGTTAGGCTAAGGCCTTGTCAACATTCTCCATGCTCTGAGCAACGCTACGAGTGCGGCCTCGTGCAGGTATACCTTCCCTACGAAGCCGACCCGGCCGGCACCATTACGGTGTGGCGCTTTCCGCCCTATCTCCAGGGAGTTTCCACAGGGTGATATGAGTTACAAAAACTCTGTATGTAACCCCGACGACTGAACAGGTCAGAACCTCAACTTCCCTTCCAAATTTTTGTCTATTTGTCTTTTCGGCCGAAAACTTTGATAGCGTGATTTAGAACTTGCCCTAGCCCTTGATAATTTTATTATTACTTTGTTAAAATAGCAATTTTTACAAAAATAAATTTTACTAAAAATATAACTTTACTATCTTTTTATTTCTGAAATACATCACAATTGAATTTCAATAGAAAAACAATAAAATAACTTGAAGTGAAACTTTTCAACCGTCAACGCCATCTAGTTTGTGCGGTTGCAAAATTTTTAGGAATATTAATAGATAGCCAATTGACATGGAAACCTCATGCAGAAGAGGTGTGTAAAAAATTAAGTACATCTGCATATATTTTATTCAACATATCCAAAAAAGTGAATATGAAAACAACAGTTATGGCATATCATGGTATAGTAGCATCAATCTTACGATTTGGAGTTATATTCTGGGGTAATTGTTGTATGAGAGAACAGGTATTTACGGCTCAGAAACGCTGCATAAGAGCTATGTGTAGTCTTAAAATGACAGACAGTTGTGTGCCTAGGTTTAAGTCTCTGAAAATTTTAACTTTTCCATCACTATACATTTTGGAATTAGCTGTTTTTGTAAAACTGAACAAGCATGAGTTTGTAACAGTGTCAGAAACTAGAAAAGGACCTGTAAGAAGCCAATATAAGAATTTGTTACGAATTGACGGTTGTAATACTGCATTGTTTAAAAAAAGTATTTTTGGCATGGCTCCAATTGTTTTTAATAAGACTCCCAATGAATTTAAAAATTACCCAATGATAACATTTAAAAAGAAGCTTACAGCTCTTTTATTAGAAAAGTGTTATTACTCTGTAAATGATTTCTTAAATGACTCCTCTCTTCCCAAATAAATATAAAATGTTAAAAATAATAGACTAACTATTCAAAATTTGCATGCCTAATTTAAGGTAGATAGTATAAGGGTCTGAAATTATGTAAACATCATTATTTTGTATACCTACTTTCTGTGCAAATAAATATAATTGAATTAATTGAATTGCGTTCAATATTAATGTTCTCAACAAAAAGCTGTGCAGTACACTACTCGTGCGAGTTAACTGTGGCCTCGCTCTGTGACGTCATTCGGACGGCACCATTTATAAAAAAATGAGAATTATGTTAAAAAATATAAATTACATTTTTGTTAATCATAATACTAGATCATTTTACTCATGACGTTTTGCAATTATGTAATTTGCTACATATGGACTGAAAACAATGTTGGTGCAAAAATCAGGCTTCACAAACGCGTCGAAAATGTAAAAAACAAAAACAAACTTAATAAAAGAAACTTAACACAGCAAAAACTCCACAGAAACAGTAATAACAACAGGGGATTTAAACTGTATTTAGACAATTTCATCAAAGATGCTATCGCTACTGAGTGCTTACGGCGATTGCGGGGCGCCGCGCGGGGAAGCGGGAGAGGGGTAATAATAATAAGTAACATTTCTGTGTAAAAAACTTACTATGTATGTATTGTATCGCCTACACTTATGTTTGTCACTCAATTAGGACTAAAAATAATAAAGCTTCCTTTGTTGGAGGTTTCTCGTTATATTTGAAATAAACAGCCGCCAATTACTAATCTTTAAAAACGGCAAAAATATCACGTTTGTTGTATGGGAGCCCCCTTTAAATATATTATTTTTAGTATTTGTTGTTATAGCGGCAACAGAAATACAGTCTCTGAAAATTTCAACTGTCTAACTATTACGGTTCATGAGATACAGCCTGTCAGACGGACGGACGGACGGACAGCGAAGTCATGAATAGGGTTCCATTGAAACCCTAAAAAGAAGGTTCCAGGCCGAGTAAGCCCCATTTGGTTAGGCCAAGGCCTTGTCAACATTCTCTATGCTCTGAGCAACGCTACGAGTGCGGCCTCGTGCAGGTATACCTTCCCTACGAAGCCGACCCGGCCGGCACCATTACGGTGTGGCGCTTTCCGCCCTATCTCCGGGGACTTTCCACAGGGTGATATGAGTTACAAGAACTCTGTATGTAACCCCGACGACTGAACTGGTCGGAACCACAGCTACCCTTCCAAATTTTTGCCTATGTGTCTTTTCGGCCGACAACTCTGATAGCGTGATTTAGAATTTTCCCTAATAATTTCATTATTACGTTGTTAACATACACATTTTTACAAAATTAAAATGTACTAAATATATAACTTTACTATCTATTTATTTCTAAAATACATAACAATTGAATTTCAATAGAAAAACAATAAAATAACTTAAAGCGAAACTTTTCATCCGTCAGCGCCATCTAGTTTGTGCGCTCAACACTAATGTTCTCAACAAAAAGCTGTGCAGTATATAAGCCCCGCACGATGATATTGCGATGGAACCTTGTCACAATAACAGCGTTGTGACGTCATCTGTCACACAAAAGGACAGCTAGCAAAAGAATGTTAAATGCAAAATTAATATTAGGGTTAAGGGTTTATTTGTATTATATAATTTTATTACACTCTTTATAAAGAGTGTATGTATAAATTAATATTAGGGTTAAGGGTTACCTACTCACCCATATTCTGACAAACAAACTTTCATTATTAAAAATTTCAAGGAAATAATTTTTGTAGACGTAAGAAAAATATACTTATTCGTATATCTTTCTTACATGTATACTATTTTTTTTTCTAAGTAACTACATTGCGAGCGGGAATTGAACCAGAGTCCACTGTATAGTAGTCATGTTTTAATTACTACTTAGATCTATCAGCTTATAAATAAAATCAGGATAATATGTAAAAAAATGTATATAGTCTTCCGAATCAGAACTGCTTTCTGTGTCTGTCGTTTCCGATTCACTGTCGTCGCCGTATTTATGACAAATAACTCGTCAGTTATTCGATCTTTATTCCAATATTCCTCTTCAAGCCGTTTAACATGATTGACTTCCTTTCGTCAGTCATCTGGAGTTATTGACTCCGACGCCTCCAACGTCAGAGCTTCAATGCGACTTTCCAACTGCTACACATTCTTTTCTGACACCCTCGTCTTTACCAGGTTCCAGATGTACTCAATGGGGTTGAGGTCGCAGTTGTAAGGTGCTAATCTAACGACTTCATGGCCATTGCCAGCATTGTCAATTTTATAATTTTTCGGCGGTCTGTGCCGTTTAATTAATAAATACAGTTCAGGTTTTGTACTGTCGTTGGGAAAGTCGGTGTTGTGATCTTGTAGCCACTCAACAATCAACTGTTTTTTATTGTTCATACTTGGTGGCCTATTCTCATCCCTACTGTGATAAGGGGCATTGTCCATCACAATTTTGGAGTTGCGTGGTATGTTGGGTACTAATTTTTCTGTAAGCCACTTGGTGAAATTCTCAGCATTCATTTGATCATAGTAATCACCCGTTTTGGTATCTGCTTTAAACATTAAAAGGGCATTGTCAACAAAACTGCTTTAACTTCTTTATCCATCGGCGGCCGGGGCTGTCGTAACATCTCACTCCATCGGTTGCTGTTTGCCAACCCTTTTCTACCGTGTAGTGTGCGTGTCTCCATCGGTTGCTGTTTGCCAATATTTTTCTACCGTGTAGTGTGCGTGTATCCACGTTTCGTCGAGATATATAACGGGTCTTTTGTCTTTTATTTTTCACCAAGCGAGTAATTTTCTTTCATACGTCGTAAATATTTAGCCCTACACGCTTGAATTTGGGGTCTTTAAATTGGGGCCAGTCTTTTTTGGTAGCCTCGCTTAAATTGGTAGCCTAAATCACATTTAATTATTTTTCTTAATGTAGTTTCACTACCAGTATAATTAAGGTCTACTTTTGAAGCCGCCAAGATTTTGCGCATTGTGGGTATTTCTCTCCTCACCGTATACATTGAATCTATAATATTTCTTAAAGCTGTTAAGGAAAACCCGTCGATATATTTCTTCTTTTGTCTTTTTCCTTTAGTAGGAGTTCTCATTTTGCTGCCACTGGCTGTTGCTGACTCATGCTCTCATATCAATTTCGTCACAGTATTTTTTGCAACGCCTGTGGCACATGCCACACACTCCGTGACTTTAATAGAATTTTGCAAAATATTTTTAATAACTATAAGCAGTTGCTTCGGTATTAAAATGTCCGAAGCACTTTTTAAAGCACGGTTTATACTTTCAAGAACTAACTTACAGTCCTCTTTCTCTTTAACAAAATAATTGTCCACTTTATAATTTCACGAGCACGACTATTAATTAATTTCTTACTCGTTATAACGAGTAACAGCTAACAAAACTAAACAACAAAACTCAAGAACAACAATAAAACAGGATAACAAAAACAAAAAGCTAACAAAAATATTCGATGTGCGTAAGTGGGTAAGCGCGGCCTGAACTTGCGAACGGTACCGACGGTGCGAGTTCGACTACGTCACCAAGATGGCCGCCAATCGCAATATCATCGTGCGGGGCTAGTACTACTCGCGCGATTTAACTGTGCACCTGGCTCTGTGACGTCATTCAGACGGTACCGTTTGTAAAAAATGAGAATTATGTTAAAAAATATAATTAACATTTTTTTATGTTAGTAATTAAGGGTCATTTTGATGATAAAGCGTCATAATTCTAAGTCATTTTACTCATGACGTTTTGCAATTGATACATATGGACTGAAATATAATGGTGGTGCAACCAACAGGTTTCACTAACGTGTCGAAAATGTAAAAAACCCAACTCCAGCAACCCGTAACGACTGCCATTAGATGTTGTATGGCAACCGGGACGAACGGCTTAACGTGCTTTCCGAGGCACGACCAGACCAGTGCAAATATTCATGCATACAAATATTTGAACTGCGCGGGGATCTACCGCTACGCCACGGAGGCAGTCCTCTTTTTTTTTTTGTTTCCGGGGTGGTGGTGGTGGTGGAAAATCCTCATGAATGTCCGCCGCCATTGGGCGGACCACGGGGTCTGTCAGACTCTTACTGACTAAAACCACCCAATTGTTCCATCTCACACCTACACCGGGAGCTGCGAGAGCTAACTCTGCTTCCGCAACCCCTGATTGGTGCTGACCCGCCACTGTTGGCCTCCTCGGGTCAGGGGAGGGAATGAGGTATATGAATCCCCCCGTGACGTCTAAGAGTGGCGCGCGTGGAACACTTCGCGCCGCCACCTCGGATCCTGGTGTTTGGGAGGCGACTGATGTCGGCCACGGAGGCTGTCCCCTCCTGCAGCATGAATACTTACCTTAAACTCAACATGGTGAACAGCTCAGGCGGTAGGAGCCTTAACTCATTGTTGGAAATGTCGATCCTTGTCAGAGCATGCAAAGCTGCGCTGTTACTGCTGAGTTTGGAGTTGACCCGAAGAGCCGCTTGACGGAGCCAGGACATTCTGCGACGAAAAAAATCAAATCATTATTATTTGTTAACACAGGTAAATTCCTAGCCCAGTGTAAGATGATTAATAATTATTACGGAACAAAACAGTCTTAGACCTATTACGCTACCCTGAGGAACCCCACACGCGGTAAGCTGATTTACTATTTGTAAATAATGTTTCCATACATATCGTCGTGTTTTACCAAGCCAATCGCAAAAATGTCAAAAATATTACTTTTATTTCAACAGCTTCAAGTATTTTCAGTCGATTGAGGCCAGAGATAGTGTCAAAAGCTTTAGTTTAGATAAATAAAGTAAAATTAACACAGATTTAACACAAAAAACCTCACATTTGGTCAAAAGCCAACTAGTAATATTGTTATTTTACTTATTTAATTTTAGATTTAAGAGCTAAATACCTAGACTGCATTTGAACCAAGTGTATCAAACAACATATATATCATTCAACTATTTTAACAGATTGAAACCGAGAATATATACCCTAAATGCATAATATACTGTTACGGGCTGGGGGTACTAAAATGCAGGTTAAGGGTTACGAAGTTTATTGGTAAAGAAGGTACAGTCGATTGTAGACTGACTCTGCGCTGGCGCCACGGCGCTATATATAGGTCAGCTGATCGAACATTCCAGATTCCTCTAGACGTAATAATAATAGCGCATAACTCCAAGGACAACGAAATAAGTACCCGGAAACGGGTTTCTGGAAATTTCGATGTCGACACTTTGTTGACAAAACTGTTGAGACCTGTACCATTCGATAGGCCGTCCTAAGTCTAGCAATGCGTTTTTATATTGTACCTAGAAAATGTCTAGATCTGGGGGAAAAGGGCTTAAAAGTGACTTTCACTACTAATTGGGATCATTCAACAACACCATTGCTGGTTTTTTATACATTTTTTTATGTTTTAAAATAAGGATACAATTTTTGGAAGCTTATCTGCGAAGATCCTTTTCGCCCTTTTAATCAACACAATGAGAAAGGAATATGTATTTAATGTAGTCTGAACGAAGATATTTATTCATATATTTCGAAGTCTCTTCAGTCTCAATTTTCGTGATAACGAAACTACAATGCCAAATTTACATCGAGCAACGCCATCTATTGAGCCACTAGATAAACTTTTCCCACAAAATCGATTTAGGTTTGAAATTACATTGCGACTTGTTTAGGAGGTTATGAAAGTTGATAAGGAATGAAAGTTTTCTTGACATGAAGGACGGCTTCTGCGACAGCCGAGGCAATGGAGCTAAAAAATTTTGACAGCTGCTTTTTTAATGGAGCACATTCTGACGCCCCGTTACTTCAGTATGTTTATGGTTGATGGTAAAGCGCTCTAGTTTATTACGACTATTCACTCAAAAAAATTCACTCAAAAAAAAACTAAGTGAGGTGATGCAATGTTAAACCCAACAACACGACCAACGATGCTGCGCCAGAGGAAGATTGATCTGGAGACCCTCCACGACCAAACTTCCGACACAACAACATTTAACGCACCGTACCCGGCACACATCGCAACACAACTGCTCAGACCCGTCCTCCGTACGGCTTCACCAGACATCATGCCGGAACACGACGAATCGCTTGGCGGCATGACATCACAACTGTCAAGTGACATTGACGTTAAGCCAATAGTAATGGCGGTGACACGACGTTAAAACTTACCTTATTGTAGCTAGTTGTGCTTTAAGCTCCCTCCAATTCACCATGACAGCCGTGGAAGGGCATAAAGCGCTGTAAGTCAGTGCTGAATCTGCGTCTCTCTCGCTGAACAGCGCTTCAGACATCGTCGATTTGTTCAGTTTGTAGTCCGGGTCGGGGTAAGCCTGGGAGCAATTGAAAATAAGATTATTATGTGTAAAAGTCGCTTTGCATTTAAGCGAAAATTGATCAGTTATTTTCTGAAAAATTAGGGTAGAGCCATATCAACACCTCTCTCCGAAGTTTCAGTTTTGTATCATCATCAACCTTTTTATCGTCCCACTGCTGGGCTCAGGTCTCATCTTATACAGAGAACGATTGAGCGTAATCACCACGCTTGCTCAATGCGGGTTGAAGATTTCAGACTTAAAGTCCAGGTTTCCTCAAAATGTTTTCCTTCACCTTGTAATCAGTCATTGGTGTCCAAGATATACTTAAAAAGTACATATAACTTAGAAGAGTTACATTGGTACTTGCCTTAACCACTACGCCACCACGACTTACTGTTTATTTTTCCAACTTTGTTTGTGGTAAGCTTACAGTCTAACTTGGTGCAGCTACTACTGTAACACGTACCGGCAAGCACAGCTTCGGACACCCATCGACTAGGTGACCACCTACATTTGAGCCAAATTCGATAAAGAATAGAGGTAAACAAACCGTTGCTAGGCAACGAGTAGTTTACGCCTAAAAGACAGATGTTAACAACCTTTTCTAGAGATATTATTTTCATAAAAATAATAATTCTACTTCCTACTAATCTTAACAGTTTATATATGTTTAGATATTTATGAATTGCGTAGAACGCTTAACCGATTTAAATGAAATATGACACACATGTAAGCTAATTTCCTAATAAGTTAAATTTTTTGATACAATTAGGTCGCAGACAGCGATGGCAGAGCGGTAGGGTCGACAGCATCTTGGTGTAGTGGTACGGGTTCCATTACGTAGGTGAGTTTTGAATAAAAGCACGACGTGTCAGGGTCACGAGGGTATACCTATACCCCCCAGTCTTGACAATCACAATTCAAATAGGCAAACCGACAGTTTCGGTTCGGAGAAGTGCCTTGGTCCGCGTCTCGATGCAAAGTGTCCGTTCGACGAACCTCACTTTTCAAAGCGACTCCGTCCATGTGCCGCCATCACAAAATGACGTCACAAGCGTTTGCCCCTGTACTACGTAAATCAAATGAGCAACTTTTCTTCAAACAATTTCAACGATCTCCGACATATATTAGAAGACTATACTAGAAGATGCTGAATGTCAAACCGGAATCAGATGTATGTCATTTCGGAGGATGATATTCTCGTAGTTTTTATATTAAACCTGTATTTTATTTTTTATATACCTGTTTGTGTTGTTGAAATTGTACTCTCACCACTTACAAATGGATTTACTTTTTATATGTTTTTATTATTACGTTTTTATTTTTATTGTATTACCGGCTCAGTGCTACTTTTAATTGTTTGTTGCATCGGGTGACGTCTTTACGTCGACGCCGGCTGTCGCTGAAAACCAGCGCTGGGCTCTGTTTTTTGCATAGAGTCGCAGCATAATGCTGAGCGACAGCCGTTTTGCGTGGATGTGACGCATGTTTCCCTCAACAATTTCTTATTTTTTGTGTTTTTGTAAACGTTTGCGTCATGTTTACTGCAAATAAACGTTTTTTCTTTTCGTTTCTTACATATATATATATATATAAAAATCAATGCCACTTTCTTTGTAATTTTATAACTCAAGAACGGACTCACCTATCCAAACCAAATATTTAGGCTTTGTTCTGACTAATCAGTAGATGGTTTAAGTGAAGTTTGGACAAAAGAGGTTGAGCGGTTCTTCATTTATCACATTTTTCAATAGAAATAAAAAATATGTTTTTGTTTGAGTTCCAATTTTTTTTTTTTTTCTCTTTATAGGTAGCGTAGCACGTACCGAGCCGCTAGTATATTATAATTAGTCCATACTTGAAAGTATTACAATGCATGTGTTATGCAGTTGATTTGAAAGTAATTAAAATACGCAACATTATATTGACAAATGCCTCAACTTTATGATTCCATCCATCTTTCTTTTTTTGTAGGGCTATCACGTAAAATTAATGCCGTTTTTCGAAACACCATGTTATTATTCATGTGATTCTGGTGATTCTATTGAAATATTCTGCAATAGGAATTGTTAATAAATAGTTAGCATGTAAAAGTCGATAATCATGTAAATAACAGGAGATTTGTAAAACGTGAGTTGTGATAACCCTAAATTGGTTTGTTTACCTCTATTCTTTATGGAGCTAGGCGATGGTGTAGTCAGGTTCTAGACCAGATCTCAGGGCCCCGTCCAACCGTTCTTTTTGGAAATCCTTGACGGTGGCCTATGTCCAGCAATGGACTTCATGTGGCTGAGTACTATTTCCTGTGCATGTTCCTAATTAAATATTTTTCTTTACCTTGGTGGCTAGTAGCTTGGCAAGTAGCTCGGTGAGTCCATGTGCAGCACATTCCCTGATGGCTCTGCAGTGAGGGTCTGTGGCTCCGTGTTGCAGTAGAATCTCTACTATCTGCACGTTTTTAGCACGAGCTGCGATGGCTAGAGCCGTCCAGGGACTGTCTCCTGAAAAATGAAGAAAATGACCTTACCATCATCGATTGCGTCACTGTTTACCATCAGGCGGGATTGCGGTCAAGCGCTGGTTTATAATGTACTAGCTTTCCGCCCACGGCTTCGCCCGCGTTTTTTAGATTTCCCTGTTATTTAATCCGGACTTCTAACTTTACGTCTGCAAAATTTCAAAGCAATCGGTTCAGTAGTTACGGCGTGAAAGCGGAACAAAGAAACTCACTTTCCGATTTATAATATTAGGAAGGATAAAAAAAATAAAAATACTAAGCTTTTGACTGCTGCGCTGCGTGTCGCGGGTTCGGCTCCCGCACGGAACAAATATTTGTATTTTTTTTTTTTTTTTTTTAGTTATAAACTAGTGCTTGACTGCAATCCCGCCTGATGGTAAGCAGTGATGCAATCGTTGATGGTAAAGCGCACTAGCTTATTAAGCCTATTCACTCAAAAAAACTGAGTGAATAGGAAGGAAGACGGCAGTTGAGCGAGGTGATGCAATGTTTAACCCAACAACACGACCAACGATGCTGCGCCAGAGGATGATCTGGAGACCCTCCACGACCAAACTCCCGACACAACAACATTAGGCACATCGTACCCGGCACATCGCAACACAACTGCTCAGACCCGTCCTCCGTACGGCTTCACCAGACATCATGCCGGAACACGACGAATCGCTTGGCGGCAAGACTTTGTCTGGTGGGTGGTAACTTATGCCGGCGGCTGATGTTGTTGCCTACCACCGAGAAACTACGACCTAAAAGTAGTTGTTCCGGGTCTGGATGTCTGTGTGAGTTTATATGTTTGTAAACTTACCCACGATACAGGAGAAATCCTAGTGTGGGGCCACGTTTAAAAAAACATCGAAAGTCAGTGTCTTTAGTAGTTTCTGTATTTCCGCCGTTTTTGCCACCGACTTCTAAAATTCGTGACAGGGTCCACGAAGACCGATGCCTGCCAGGGCCGTGTTTGGAACGAGATATGGTAGCCATCAAGCAAGGGAAGGAACACGGGTGGGGTTTAGTCAGTAAAAGTCTTATACGTCGATACAAGATCGCACTGTCGCCGATCGGAGGTCAGTGAACCAATATTTTAAAGGATGTTCTATTACGTTTGCAATTTTATGGGATTTAGTTTGTTTGAAATTTTCATTTTTTTTTATTTTTGATGCTAGGTTTTACAATAGGCTATTTGACAGTATTCAATTATTTGTGATTTTTTGCTTTAATTGCATAAAATGAGGGTTCTTTATATCATTTACAAGAGTTTTAATAAAAAATAATAGCAATTATTATATCCAAAACACAAAAATATGTTTGGCTTTTTGTTTCTCGCGCCACACATTGTGAAACGATCCGGATTGGCTAATGTCGCGATGACGTCATACGCGCATCATCGCTTGTTTTCGGCAAACTTATAAACTGTTTTTCGTGGGTTTTTATCGATTTATTTGTACAACCCAGTACAGCACACCACTTGTAAACCATTTTATTAGATAACAACAGCAAATAATAACTAAAAACAAACACCACTGAGAACCGAAAACCGCTTGTGACGTCACTTACCAGGTGCAACGCCATATTGCTGATTATATCGTTTTCGCGGCTTATTTGAATTTTGAATTTTTATTTGCATATTTCTTACGAAATACGTATTTAAAATTAAAAAAAATACTATGGGTGAACTTCTTAACCGCAACCAAGTAATTCAAGATAAAAATTATAAATCTGTCAAATAGCCTATCCTGCCTGATGGTAAGCAGAGACGCAATCGTTGATGGTAAAGCGCACTAGTTTATTAAAAGCTTATTCGCTCTATTCATTTATTCTTTCTAGCCTTGAAGACACTCAAATTGTAGTCCGACGGAAACACCGCCGCTGGCAAATTGTTCCAGTCCCTCAATGTACACGGAATAAAGGAGGAGGCGAAACGCTTCGTCCGGATCGTAGTGGTGTTATCAACGTAAGGGTGGAAACCAGCCGTACGACGGGTCGTCCGATGGTGGAACGGAGATGAGGGAATTAAATCATGCAATTCCCTCGCACACTCCCCAAAATGCATCCTATAGAACACCGAAAGGCTGGCTACTCTACGCCTGCGCTCTAGGCTTTGGAGACCATCTCGAGTTAGATCAGGGTCACCAATCAGCCTCTTCGCATGCCTCTCCATTGAATCCAAAGTGGCCAGGTGACACTTAGCAGCACCAGCCCAAATGTGGCTGCAGTACTCCACACACGAACGGACCTGTGCTTTGTATAACATTAGTAGCTGCCCAGGTGTGAAGTACTGCTGGATCATCATCATCATCAACCTTTTTATGGTCCCACTGTTGGGCACAGGTCTCCACTCATACAGAGAAGGATTGAGCGTAATTACCACGCTTGCTTAATGCGGGTTAGCGATTTCAGACTTAAAGATCAGGTTTCCTCAAGATGTTTTCCTTCACCTTCAGTCATTGGTGTCCAAGATATACTTAGAAAGTACATACAACTTTAGAAAAGTTACATTGGTACTTGCCTGACCTGGAATCGAACCCGCACACTCATACTTGTGAGGCTGGTGTTTTAACCACTAGGCCACCACGACTTACTTCCCGAATGTAAATTACTATAATTCCTAATATAATATTATAAATGCGAAAGCACAATACACATAACCTGTGATGTAACTTTCCCTTCAAACTTTTCCTGACTTAGGTATTTAAAAGTTAATCACATTTTTATCTACAGTTTCATTAAAAAATACTTGTTAAATTTAAACTGATTGAATAATGTACACTTACATTAACCTCAAAAGACGATGAAAAACGATGATGGCATACCGTGGCTGCGCCGAACTAAGGCCTCCGTCTAGAATCTTGCGTGCAGCGGGACGGTGACGACGGTGACGGCGGCGGCGCGGCAGTGGGGCGGACATCGAAGACCCGTTCTCGAAACTAGCGGGCAGATCGCGCGTCACTATAGCCGCGTTGTGTTCACGATTGTGTCGAAGAGTTATTTGTTTTTATTCGCGAAAGAAATGTCTGAACAATGGCGGCAACATATTTTTGATTCATATTTATTTCTAACGCTCGACCACCGCTTGACTTAAAGTACACCGCTCGCTGCCCGCCCGCTGCTGGCAAGATTCGAGGCAGAGGCCTGAGGGGAGAGGGTAGCGCGCGCAACTTGCCGTCCGGTCGTTTACCCTAGCGTTCATGAAACATATGATCTGCTAGCGGCTAGGGTAAAAATAAGTTCGTGGAAAAATAGAGATCCTACTAAAAAAAAAGTTTTCTTTTTTTCGTTGAATTTACGTTTTGAAAGTGAAACCACGCCACTAATTTCAAGGATAACGGTGTTTCCACTAACAGCCTGAATATATTTTATGCAAATCTTGAAGATTTCCAACATGAAAATTTTAATATGAGAAATCACCAAAGGTTTGAAAGCTCCATTATAACTTACGATCACTGTTATAAGATGCACGAGCTGGTGACGGCGCCGACGTTGAGCGCGCGCCGCTTACAGCGGCGGATGCACTGCGGGAGCGGCGTCGCTCGCGAGCGGTGTCGCCGCTACACATCTAGAGATCAAATAATAATAATATTATTACAAAAAAAAATTGTTACAGAAAAAACTTTACGGTGCTTTACAAGGGGGGGAAGGGGCGCCAAAAATCTTCAAAAATTGCGTTACGTAATACTTGAATCCTCCCTAAGATGCAATTGTTGATGGTCGAGATGGTCTCCAAAGCCTAGAGCACAGGCGTAGAGTAGCCAGCCTTTCGGTGTTCTATAGGATGCATTTTGGTGAGTGTGCGAGGGAATTGCATGATTTAATTCCCCCATCTCCGTTCCACCATCGGACGACCCGTCGTACGGCTGGTTTCCACCCTTACGTTGTTAACACCACTACGATCCGGACGAAGCGTTTCGCCTCCTCCTTTATACCGCGTACATCGAGGGACTGGAACAACTTGCCGGTGTTTCCGTCGGACTACAATTTGAGTTTCTTCAAAGCTAGAGTGAATAGGCTCTTAATAAACTAGTGCGCTTTACCATCAACGATTGCGTCACTGCTTATCATCAGGCGGGATTGCGGTCAAGCGTTAGTTTATAATTTTATATATTTAAAAAAAAACACTTACCAGGTCAGTAGGCGGTAGCGCTGTGGCGTTGGCATCAGCCCCAGCCGCGAGCAGCCTCCGCAGCAGACGTACATGTCCAGCTCGTGCCGCACACGACACACACGCGTCCCCCGCGCGTCCCGCAGACACCACCACCGGACTGATGCGGCGCTCCGATGACCAGCGTTCCTGGGAGGTCAATCAAAAATCAATGAAAATGGAAGCTGAAGCAGCAATCCTTATTAATATCTAGCGGCCGCCAGCGACTTCGTTAGCGCGGTTTAATTATGCTCCGCTCCTATTGGTCGCAGCGTGATGTTATATAGCCTAAAGCCTTCCTGGATTAATGGGCTATCCAACACAAAAATAATTTTTCAAATCGGAACAGTAGTTCCTGAGATTAGCGCGTTCAAACAAACTCTTTAGTTTTATATGTTAGTTTACCATATGCTAGCTAGCCACGCCAAAATACCAGGAAAGCAAAAAGAAATAGCTGGCAAGGCCGGCTGGTTTTTTCGGTGGTAGGCCATAACATCGGCTGCCGGCGGAAGTTACCACCCACCAGACAAAGTCTTGCCGCCAAGCGATTCGTCGTGTTCCGGCATGATGTCTGGTGAAGTCGTACGGAGGACGGGTCTGAGCAGTTGTGTTGCGATGTGTGGCGGGTACGATGCGCCAAATGTTGTTGTGTCGATAGTTTGGTCGTGGAGGGTCTCCAGATCAATCTCCCTCTAGCGCAGCATCGTTTGGTCGTGCTGGTCTTGGGTTTAACATTGCATCACCTCGCTCAACTGCCGTCATCCTTCCTATTCCTAAGTTTTTAAGTGAATAGGCTTAATAAACTAGAACGCTTTACCATCAACGATTGCATCACTGGTTACCATCAGGCGGGATTGCAGTCAAGCACTAGTTTAAAATTATTAAAAAAAAGGCAGATTTTTAGAGTTGCATCATCCCCGTCTATTTTGTCTTACAACCTACACAAGCTCATCTACATGAAACATTAGGTATTTCTAGTGTAGTATATAGGGCATACAGACGCAAATGATCCTGTATAACTCCCCGTTTATACTTTAATTGGTAATTAGAAGACTTTATGCATGTTCTGCAAGATTACCAGGGGCAGCTTATGTTATATACAGAGTGGTGCTGACAATACGACAATAAATTAAACATCGTGTACCTCAACACATTCTCAGTCTACCCATAAAAAACCATATAAATATATCCATTAGTTTCTTCTTCTTCAGCCTATAGATGTCCACTGCTGGACAAAGGCCTCCCCCAAGGCTTTCCACGCTGACCGGTCTTGTGCTGCCCGCATCCATCGGCTTCCCGCGACTTTCACCAGGTCATCGGTCCACCTTGTTGGGGGCCTCCCTACGCTGCGTCTTCCAGTACGTGGCCGCCACTCCAGAACCTTACTGCCCCATCGGCCATCGGTTCTACGAGCAATGTGCACCGCCCACTGACACTTAAGTTTAAACAGTCCAACTAGGTAGGTCCAACTTCGAGAAAGAGGTGACTCGTCGTCCAAGATACCACAGTGTCTCAAGACTAAAGTCTTTGACCAGTGTGTATTGCCAGTGATGACTTACGGAACTGAAACGTGGTCGCTCACAATGGGCCTCATACGAAGGCTCAGAGTCACACAAACTTAAATCCATTAGTTTAGTCACAGGAAATTATTTTTCATTTTTCACATTTTCTACATGATGTACATGTTGATAAGGAAGCGCTTACAGGTTAATGACCGCCGCATCCAGCGGTACTATACTTTAATAATAATGGCGCGAAAATAGCAAATCGATACACTACCGCGCTGTCGCCGGTCGCAGGTCAGTGAACCAATATTTTAATGGTGTTTTATTCCATTTACAATTTTATTCGATTTAGTTTGTTTGAAATTTTCATTTTAAATTTTTAGATGTTAGGTCGTTTTCTATGGTTTAGGATTATTATTATGAACCAGCATTGTCCGTGTTCTCATTTATTGTCATATTATCAGCACCACTCTGTATACTATTTATCGTGACTGTATATAAAAATAATGAAGAGTATTTAGAAGTAAAACACAACAGGAAAGAAGTAGTAATAAAAGTAATTACAATTAGCAAATAAAGTTACACAGAACACACACGCCCAAACTCTGAAAATCAACAATGTATCATACACTCGATTCTTCCAGCTCTGGAATCGCACCCACGACTCCATTCCCAGTAGACTGTCTCTTCGCCACTGCGTCATATGGGTAGCTAATAAACTGAACATCATAGGCGCTATAGAATGTATAATGTTACATTACGTTTAAGTTACGAAGTGTCTCGCGCTTTGCGCCTTGGGCGTACCCAGCTTGGGGGGGAGCAAGTCAGGCCTAGAGGGGGCAAATCAAATTTTCATCGTAGATCTTGTTAGCGTCTACTCCGTGGTTCATTTAGAAGTTAGAGATATGTCCTCGTTTATACTTTCTTTAGTAATTAGGGGAGTTCATACGTGTCCTGCGTGATTACAGACCGGGGGGGGGTACCGGCCTCCCCCTGCCCCAGGGGGTACGCCCATGGTAAGAACATATACTCGTATACATGAATACACACATATTTTCCATGTCTCGGACGGTGCCGAGATTTACGTTTGTTCTTACACATTTACAGTATAGGGTGCTTCCCTTTCTTTTTTTTTTTCGGGTTGGAAATCCTCATAGGATGTCCGCCGCCCTAGGGTGGGCGACGGGGTCTGTCAGACTTTTACATCACGAGCGCGCGTGGGGCCGCGGGAGTCGTCCGCAGTCCCACACTCGGGTATAAATAAATGAAAACTTCTTGTGTATCAGCCTATAGAGATCCAAGCCAACTATAGTAGCCATTCAGCACGATTGGGTTAGCTTTAGGTTTCTAAATATTTGAGATACAGGTGTGCCAATTCACGAGTCCTTGAGTGGAGACCGCGTCTCGGCAAACGTAGCGTGGGACGCCCTTGGGCGAGATGGAGCGACGACATCAAAAAGGTGGCTGGTAGTGGCTGGCGGAGAACTGCTCAGGATCGAGCTTGTTGGCGTGCCATGAAAGAGGCCTATGTCCAGCAGTGGACGAGTAAAGGCTGATGATGATGATGATGAATTCACGGTGTTTTAGACTATTTTGTTTTAGGAGTTGTATTAAATCTTTTACTCATCTCGAGAGTCGTATGAGTTCTTTCAGGTTTTCGAGCCTTTCAAGTCTATGAATTGCGCGAATGTTTTGAATCCAATAACTTTTAAAGATTTTGAGTCCAATGAGTTCTTCGAGTCTTATGAGTCCTGAGTCTTGTAAGTTTTATGATTTTTTTCTGTCCTGAGTCTTTCAAGTTATATGTTTTTTTTTTGAGTCCTTAATCTTTTAGTCTTTTAAGTCCTACAAACATTATGAGACTTCAAGTCCTATGCGTTCCTAGACCTTTTAACTTAACAATATTTTTTTTTTATGTAAACTGCAGTTCTGTCTTTTTCTAAGTTCAATTAATTTTTAAAGACTTTTTAGTAGAGACGACAGCTCGTCAAGTTACTACAATCTGTGGTATTCCTTCATTAGATTTTCAACTTTATAGATAAAGCATTAAGGCTCAAGGTTGATTGGGAATATTTGACAGTTTAGAGTATGTTTCTTAATCTGTTGTCGTCCGTACTATGATTTTTTTGTTTACAGATCCCTATGATTACTTTAAATCTAAATCATTTTATATCCTTCTTTTTCTTCATTAGCTTATAGAGGTCCACGGTCGGTCCACGAGGACAAAGGCCTCCCCCAAGGTTTTCCATTACATTGGGTGGGTTCGCCATAATCCCCACGCTTGGCAGATGGGATGGGGATCATAAGGTTCTTGTAACTTTTGAATCATTATAACACAGAAATGTTAACTTAAGAATTTGAATAAGATATGAAAATACTTACATTGTTATTGGAGGATCCGGTAAGTTTGCTGACGATGGCGTGAATGCCAAGGGATATGCCACCGCGTTGAGGACTGAGAGCCTGTGATGGGACAACTGGTGTGTCTTCAGCTGACGACTCCTGTGAGAAAATCATAGCATCAACATCGTCATATGAGTTCCTATATTGAGGAATGATCATATATCATCGTCATCACCATCATGTCACCATCATCGTCATCTTCACCATCATCAGCTTCACCATTATCATCAGTCTATAGCAGTCCACAGCTGGACATATGTTTCTCCTATCGCACGCCATTCAGGTCGATTTTTGGCAACTCTACTACCACCCATCATCCAAAAAACTTTCACACTTCTAAGGCTCGCCGCAAATAAGCCACTGACCACTGCCACCGGTGGCCAGCGACGGCGACTTAACACACTTTTTAATATATTTTGTATAGACGCGCCGCACACTTACTATACGGTGGCGACCACTCGCTACAGTAGTATCCGCGACTCGCCACTAGAGGTCACTACGTGGCACACAAACCGCCGACATCCGCCACTGTCGCATTGCTCCACCCACCAGACAAAATCTTGCCGCCAAGCGATTCGTCGTGTTCGGCATGATATCTGGTGAAGCCGTACGGAGGACGGGTCTGAGCAGTTGTGTTGCGATGTTTGCCGGGTACGATGCGCCAAATGTTGTTGTGTCGGAGGTTCGGTCGTTGAGTCTCCAGATCAATATCCCTCTGGCACAGCATCGTTGGTCGTGTTGTTGGGTTTAATATTGCATCACCTCGCTCAACTGTCGTCATCCTTCCTATTCCTAAGTTTTTTAAGTGAATAGGCTTAATAAACTAGTGCGCTTTACCATCAACGATTGCATCACTGCTTACCGTCAGGCGGGTTTGCAGTCAAGCACTAGTTTATAATAATTTAAAAAAAAAACCCTGTGCAGTTAACCATCCGACCTTCTACGTAACGCACGCGCACCATCGCGCGCGACAGACACCGGGGCTGTAGTTTGTGGCCCATTAGCGCCGAGCATAAAAATAAATCTCACTAACCTGATTAAGTTTAGGCGCCGGCGCAGCCACAACAGTATGTGAGAGTAAGGCATCGACGACAGCGAGGTTGCCGAGAGTGCACGTGACGTACAGCGCGGTCTGACCGCTGACATCCCGCGCGTTCACGTCGAACGCAGCCGAGTACTGCCACTGACCGCTCACGTCACTGCCAGCAGTAAGAAGAGAGTCACTACCTTCATGGCCGTATCCAGGTGGGGCAGGGGGGAGCCGCTGCCCCCCTCCCTGGAAATCTCGCAGAACACGTATGTACTCCCCTAATTACTAAACAAAGTATAAACGAGGTCTTATCTCTAACTTTTAAATAAACCAGGCAGTAGACACTGACAATATGTACGGTGTAATTGCCAAAAAACCGCGTGCGAGTGTAGCGCACAAAGTCACAATAAAAACTTGACTCCCCCCACATACCTGACTTGCAACAAAACTATAAAATTCGCCCAATCCTAACATTAAATACACTCCGCAAACACACTCCGGGGAGCAATATGTTTCAAAATGATTTAAAATGATGGTATTAGTGTGATATGAACTGGAGTCATCTTCATCTCGACGTTAATTCCAGTCGCATCAAAAGCTTTTTCAGCTTTGGAGTCTGCGGTCCGTTTTACCAGTCTAACTGCTGATTTTGGTTAAACTTCGATATTTTCCGTGAAGCGACTGCCGTCTGATCGCTACAAGCCGAAGGCGATATCAAAGCATTGCAGTTAGACCAATTGTTGGACTTTTGAGGGCTCCAACAACCCGTAACGACTGCCATTAGTTCGTATGGCAACCGGGACCAATGGCTTAACGTGCTTTCCGAGACACGACCAGATTAGTGCAAATATTCATATTCATGCACACAAATATTTACATTGCGCGGGGATCGAACCCGCGCCTCCTTGCGCAGCGGCTGCGTTCGCTACCGCTACGCCACTGAGGCTGTCTGTGTAATCAATTAGTGTTCTATCAAATCACTTACGTATATGTACTAAGCACGCTCTCCGGATAAGGGTACTCCAGTAACAGCGTCACCATGGATGCGTGCCCACCGATGCACGCCGCGTGGATTGGCAGCCATTTTTCTACAGTTTCTTGCTAGAGAGACAGAAAAAAATCGATTAAAGAATGAACAGACAGCTGTGCTGCTGGGGAGTTTGTTTCGCCACTTCTTCTTCCCAGCGAAAGCCCTAGGAAGTGTCGATGGGTGGGCGTTTTGGGGGACTGTCTTATGTAATATTGACGTTCAAAAGGTGCTGATTCTCAACCTAATTTGAATAAATGACTTTTGATTGAGAGCTGTAAGTCATAGGGAAGGCCTTTGCCCAAAAGTGGGATATGAAGGCAAACAATAACAGTTCTTCTCACCTGAACAGCCTCAGGAAATGAAGCCAGCAATAGCTTGGCAATGTCCAAATGTCCGTGGTAGCAAGCTATGTACAGAGGACAGTACTTGGTGACGGGGTGGGCTCGTCCATCGGCACCAGCTTCCAGGAGCGCGGAGACTGCAGCAGTGAGACCTGCCTCTGATGCTCTGGAAAGAGATGGAAAGGTTTGAGTTATAAGCAAGTTATAAAAAAAGGTTAGTTCAACAAAGCCCGTAAAGTCCTGAAAATGTGAAAGTTGGTCTGTATGTTTGCTAGTCTTTCCGCTGAGACATGATGTGTACCGCCACCACATACGTACTCTAGATCGTTTTCACCTTAAATGTCTCCGATCCATTATGTAGATCATATGGTCTGACAGAGTGAGAAGTACCGAAGTCCTGCGACGAGCCAATGTTGGTGGCATTGAGACTTATTTAATGCGTCGACAGCTTCGGTGGTGCGGGCACGTATCACGTATGGTGGACGAAAGGGTGGCGGAGCGCATCTTCTTCTCTGAGCTGGAGGAGGGCAAGCGAAAGCATGGCGCACAACTCCTCCGGTTCAAGGATGTCTTAAAATGACACATGAACGGATGCAATATAGAACCCTCTGAATGGGAGCGTTTGGCAGCAAAACGGCCAGAATGGCGCAGAATGGTGTACGGACAAGTACGCGAGTTTGAGGAGCAGCGCAAAGCTGACCTCGATGCCAAACGCGACCAATTAAAGGCCCGCCCACCTGCTGCCATCACATACAACTACGTCGACGGCGTGCTTACGTGCCCTCAGTGTGCACGAAGTTTCGCCGCCAAGATAGGCTACATAAGCAGGGTTGCCAACCAAAAACAAAGATTCCTCGTACATGTGTACCTCAAAATCAATATACGTATTGACTTTCGAACCTCGTAGTACTACTGTAGTAGAGTATTAGTCGTCAACAGGGTCTCCGGAAAGAACGTCTAAAAAAAAGGTCATTCGTCAAAGTGGATGTAGTACTAGTCGTCAACAGGGTCACCGGAAAGAACGTTTAAAAAAAAAAAAAGCTCATTTGTCAAAGTGGAACTAACAGAGCTGGAGCTCGTACGCCGGAGCTATATAGCTATACCGTCAATCAGAAGATCTATGCGATTTACGTGTGAAGTTCCTACAATGTGAAAATCTCGTACATTGTTGTACGAGGTTCATAGCGTCCTCGTACCTCGTACGGAAGACCACAAATCTCGTATTTGTACGAGGAACCTCGTACAGTTGGCAACCCTGTACATAAGTCATCTTCGGGCGCATGAGCGCCAAATCATCGGCTAGGAGTCGAAGTGGTCGCCGTGGCCGAAATCGGTCGGAACATCATCATCATCAGTCTTTCACGCAAAAAAATAAGCTACACGTGACCTTCATCGAAAATTCGTAAGAGGGAGGGAACGTAGACCGCTAGCGCTGCATAATATACCCCTCTCTTTCCACCGCGTGGCGAAAATGTATACCTGCTCCTGCTGTTTCATTTTTTTCTTTTACATATTATAAACCAGCGCTTGACCGCAATCCCGCCTGATGGTAAGCAGTGACGCAATCGTTGATGGTAAAGCGCACTAGTTTATTAAGAGCCTATTCACTCTAGCCTTGAAGACACTCAAATTGTAGTCCGACGGTAACACGCCGCTGGCAAATTATTCCAGTCCCTCGATGTACGCGGTATAAAGGAGGAGGCGAAACGCTTCGTCCGGATCGTAGAGGTGTTAACAACGTAAGGGTGGAAACCAGCCGTACGACGGGTCGTCCGCTGGTGGAACGGAGATGGGGGAATTAAATCATGCAATTCCCTCGCACACTCCCCGAAATGCATCCTATAGAACACCGAAAGGCTGGCTACTCTACGCCTGTGCTCTACGCTTTGGCATTTAGGCGGTGCAGGGCGTTTGTGCGACTGTTCGTGTGTTTTTATACTACAGTCTGCTACGCGCATCCACAGATGTTCATTGCTAATGGCTCGACAGTGTATATACTTGTGAAATTCATGTATCAAAAGTAATGAAGTAAGGCGTGCGAAATTATTCCCGAACCACTCCAAAATGTTCAAAAATACACAAAATTTTTATTTATGTTTTCACTTCTACCGGCACTCATCATCTCAGCGTTAATTCCAGTCGCATTCAAACATTTTCAGGTTTGGAGTCTGGGGTCCACTGTCTTACACGATTTTGGCTAAACTTCGATATTTTCCGTGAAGCGACTGCCGTCTGACCTCCACAACCCGAAGGCGATATCGAAGCATTGCAGTTAGACCAATTGTTGGACTTTTGAGGGCTCTAACAACCCGTAACGGCTGCTACTAGATGTTCGTATGGCAACCGGGACCAACGGCTTAACATGTTTTCTGAGGCACGACCAGACCAGTGCAAATATTCTTTTTCATGCATACAAATATTTGCAATGCGCGCGGATCGAACGCGCGTCTCCTTGCGCACTCACTTCACGTCTTCTGGCATCCCGGAGTGCAATCCATTGCTTTTTTTAAAGTTTTTAAGTCGAAAGCAGAACCCAGCTCACACGTATAGCAGAGTGTTGGCTCCTCCAGGCGTCAAATTAGCTATGAGGCCGGCGCTGGAGCCGAGCGCGCTCAGCCGGGCTTTGAGCTGTGAGATGTCTCCGCGAGAGACCAGCTCACGTAGAGCTGCATGCTGTGATAGCCGCTCACGTTCCAATGCATCTGGAATGAAATAATTGAAGTTATTACTCTTCTGGTGGGGGGGGGGTCATCAAATGACTTCTCCCGCTCCGGGCGGAGCGGAAGGGCGTGTCAGACTTTTACTGACTAAAACCCTTTCTTCACTTGCCTGTAGGACGGCCAGGGCCACAGTTTCTTTTTTTAACCAACCCGCAATTCTGACCCAGGAGGCATTGGTCTTCGTGGACCCCGTCACAGTAATTACTCCTCTTAGATACGTTTTTCATCATCAACCTTTTTATCGTCCCACTGCTGGGCACAGGTCTCCTCTCATACAGAGAAGGATTGAGCGTAATCACCACGCTTGCTCAATGCGGGTTGGCGAATTCAGAGTTAAAGTCCAGGTTTCCTCAAGATGTTTTCCTTCACCTTGTTATCAGTCATAGGTGACCAAGATATACTTAGAAAGTACATATAACTTAGAAAAGTTACATTGGTATTTGCCCGATCCGCACACCCATACTTGATGGTGCTTTGACCACGAGGAAATCACGACTATACAATTAATAAATTATTCTTTTATCGGATTTTTAACTGCCTAGATGGCGCCACTATAGCATTAATGGCCACTCGATGATTTCTCGGCAGAAATACCGAAACCAACTAAAAAGAGATCTATTTAGATAACAGATCATTTGAAGTAACGCCTAAAGGTAAAAAAAAATACAACTCACTCACAGAGTGCAAATTGCACTCTATACAATATGTAAAGAAAACCTTGTCCGATCCGTGAAGGTATTGTTAGGTATCGATAACTGATTCTACTAATGCCCACAAAGACAGGCTAAACTTAAAAAAAAAATCCCCCTAAAAAAATAAATATTATTTCGCAAAAAGAGGTAACTTAATACATGTGCGGTGAGCAACCGCGGACGGCGGGGGGCAGGGCACGCGGCACCTGTGACGTGGTCGCGTCGCTATTCGCTTATATTAATACCGATGTTGTCACTTTTTAAAAATTACCAAATTTCGGGGAAATTGGAATTAATTCCCGGGAAAAAAGGATTATTTCAAAATTCATTAGTATTGTTACTATGATGATTATGTAAAATTTTATATTATATTTGGTCATGTGTTTACCTAACCTTTATTATCCTTATGGGTCGGACAGGGTTTTCTTTACATATTGTATACAACGTTATTTTTTCTTTATTCGAAACCTGAATATAGTTTGTTCAGAATAAGCAACTGAATCAATTTCAAACATTTGTACACCATGTTATATTTGTTCCGAAAAATATTTAGAAATTGTTGCAGTGTGGATAACTGGCGCCCCACGCAGTTTACGATAGATCGTAATCATCATAGTACTGCGTACAGCTGACACCAGAGGTCAACGCACCCGTCGCGCGCCCAAGCTGAGCGGGGTCCATATTTTTGTTGGGACAACCAAGTAAGACAACAAGCTCAGAACTTTGTGGTTTTTCATAATAACTTTTGAAATTTTGTACATAGTTTCTTTACCTAAAAATATTCGACACGTGTTTCAGGTTTCAAATAATGTTGTATAGTCAGACCCATTTTGAGTTCATAACGAAACCCTGAGGACACCAACTCACCATGCTGCCTCCAGGGATCAGCTACATCATCGCTGAAGTAGTGAGAGACATCGTACGCTTCGTCAGCGTCATCTTGCAACGGTTCACGCGGCGCGTGCGCAGCCCTTTGAGCCGCGCGACGGAATCGAGCCAGCATTGCGACGGTATTTATTATCGTCTAGTTTCCACTTACTATTTATATTAGGAAGATTTTTTGACTATTTATTTCTGACAAGCGGCCGCCTGCGACTTCGTTCGCGTGAAGTTAGTTACTTGAACATTTTATTTTAACCCTAAAATATACAGCATACATTTTAATTTTTCGTTATGCTCCGCTCCTATTGGTCTTAGCGTGATGTTAAATAGCCCAAAGCCTTCCTGGATTAATAAGCTATATAACGCAAAAAGAATTTTTCAAATCGGACCAGCAGTTCTCAGGAACTAATGGTCCGATTTGGATTTTTTTTTAATTTTTTTATTTGGAGTTTGTTTGAACGCACTAATCTCAGGATTAGCGCGTTCAAACAAACTCTTCAGCTTTATATATTAGTATAGACTATCGATGTAAAGAAAACCCCGTCCGACCCATAAGGATAATAAAGGTTAGGTGAACACATGCCAAATAAAATATGAAATTTTACATAATCATCATAGTAACAATACTAATGAATTTTGAAATATTCTTTATTTCCCGCGAATTAATTGCAACTTCCCTAAAACTCGGTAATTTAAAAAAGTGACAACATCATTTTGACGGTATCATTATAAGCGATACGACCACGTGCCGCGTGCCCTGCCCCCGTCGCCCGCGCATGGATTGCCTACCGCACATGTATTAAGTTACCTCTTTTTGCGAATTAATAATTATTTATTCTTAGGGTGATTTTTTTTAAGTTTCGCCCGGCTTTGTGGGCATTAGAAGAATTAGTTATCGATACCTAACAATACCTTCCCGGATCGAACAGGGTTTTCTTTACATATTGTATATCATACAAGACAGCAGGTCTGATCATGGTTTTATATATGTATCTTCATACTCAAAACTTTTCGTTCGCAAAACTCGGTCTTGTGATCGCAAAATTTCAAATAATCTATAATCTATAGGTATCAGTTGATGAGGTTTCTCGAGACGACGTGTGGGGTATTAGGTTACGTAACAGACTTAGCTATATCCGTATCACTTTGGCGGACGGCCCGTCACCCGGATATCGGTTAAAGGCTGTATTCTTTTATATTGTTACTAAAACAATACTAACGAAGTTTAATATTTGGGCCGTGAGGCGAGCGTTAAAAAACAACTTCATGACAAAAAAAAAATTAAAAGCCTGGACTGTTTATTACCTATTTCTTTTTTTATAATTATACTAAGTTAGTGCTTCACCGCAACCTCGCCTGATGGTAAGCTGTGATGCAATCGTTGATGGTAAAGCGCGCTAGTTTATTAAGAACCTCGTCGTGTTCCGGCATGATGTCTGGTGAAGCCGTACAGAGAACGGGTCTGAGCAGTTGTGTTGCGATGTGTGCCGGGTACGATGTGCCTAATGTTGTTGTGTCGGGAGTTTGGTCGTGAAGGCTCTCCAGATCATCCTCTGGCGCAGCATCGTTGGTCGTGTTGTTGGGTTAAACATTGCATCACCTTGCTCAACTGCCGTCTTCCTTCCTATTCACTCTGTTTTTTTGAGTGAATAGGCTTAATAAGCTAGTGTGCTTTACCATCAACGATTGCATCACTGCTTACCATCAGGCGGGATTGCAGTCAAGCACTAGTTTATAACTATTAAAAAAAAAAAAAAAACCTATTAACTCAAAAAAACTGAGTGAATAGGAAGGAAGACGGTAGTTGAGCGAGGTGGAGGATTAAACCCAACAAAACGACCAACGATGCTGCGCCAGAGGGAGATTGATCTGGAGACCCTCCATGACCAAACTCCCGACACAACAACATTTGGCGCCCGGCGGCGTACGGTTTCACCAGACATCATTATCATAATATATCATCATCATATTAAGTTTTGTTTAGAGATACTTTGAACCCTGGATGGGACACAGATGAGAGAATTTAAATTCATTTAAAGCAGCCACAGGATTGTCGTTGTCCAGTTAAATAGTCACGACCTCTCAAGGTCAACGACGAGATGCTATTATCATAAGGAAACACTTATTACAAAACATGGGTTTTATTTAGATCAGGTTCAAACCACCTAAATGGTTATTGGATTATGTACCTAACTATCATAGAAATGCAGTTATTTATACCTTTTTTATATAAAATTATAAGCTAGCACTTCACCGCAATCCCGCCTGATGGCAAGCAGTGACGCAATCGTTGACGGTAAAGCGCACTAGTTTATTAAGAGCCTATTCACTCTAGCCTTGAAGACACCCAAATTGTAGTCCGGCGGAAACACCGCCGCTGGCAAATTGTTCCAGTCCCTCGATGTACGCGGTATAAAGGAGGAGGCGAAACGCTTCGTCAGGTTCGTAGTGGTGTTAACAACGTAAGGGTGGAAACTCGCCGTACCACGGGTCGTCCGAAGGTGGAACGGAGATGGGGGAATTAAATCATGCAATTCCCTCGCACACTCCCCAAAATGCATCCTATAGAACACCGAAAGACTGGCTACTCTACGCCTGGGCTCTAGGCTTTGGAGACCATCTCGAGTTAAATCAGGGTCACTAATCAGCCTCTTCGCACGCCTCCCCACTGAATCCAAAGTGGCCAGGTGATACTTAGCAGCACCAGCCCAAATGTGGCTGCAGTACTGCACACACGCACGCGATAACAACCCGAAGGCGATATCGAAGCATTGCAGTTAGATCAATTGTTGAACTTGAGGGCTTCAACAACCCGTAACGACTGCTACTTGATGTCCGCAACTTTTACTAACGGCTTAACGTGGGTTCCGAGGCACGACCAGACCAGTGCAAATGTTCATATTCATGCATACAAATATTTACCCCGCCTCCTTGCGCAGCGGCCACGTTCGCTATCACTACGCCATGGAGACTGTTCATGGCTGTCCATGGACCCCTCAATGAATGGATGAATGCCTATGTATTGAAAAAATCAACTGCAGTAATAAATAACGTCCTGAACGATCCATCAACAGGGCTAAGGATTTCACAATTGGCTTTATTAACGACAATTGATCCAATTGCCTCAACGCAGTTAAGACGTACTATCTACTGAACATCACGCCCCCAATTTCTTTTTTTTTTTTTGGATGACAAGTCATCAAACCTCCCTGAACCTCTCCCGAATAGTATCAACCCATATCCTCCCGTGGGTGTCTTAAGAGGCGACTAAGGGAACTCTCACTAGGGCATTTTTTTTCGGGACTAAATCCGCCACACATTTCCCACCCACTGCAACTCCTGAAAGCCAGAGTCAA
Source organism: Sesamia nonagrioides (assembly GCA_017933935.1). Lineage (NCBI taxonomy): Eukaryota > Metazoa > Arthropoda > Insecta > Lepidoptera > Noctuidae > Sesamia > Sesamia nonagrioides. The sequence goes on from JADWQK010001785.1 coordinate 160,212, forward strand.
CAGTGGAGACCGCCAGAAAAACGCCGAGCAATGAAGCTCCAAGAGTCCCGGAGAAACGATTCAACTGTCTTGGATCCCGCAACGAAATTAATCAGAAAAGAATAGCGGAGGACTAAGAAGAAAGATATTTTTTTCACTTCTCACCAGGGAAGCGGGCAGCAGCGCTTCTGTGGAATATCAAATTACTGCGATCCACAACCCGCCTGCCAAGCAGGGAGATTATGGCAAACCCCCCAAAGCAATGAAAGCCTTGGAAGAAGCCTTTGTCCAGCAGTGGATCTCTATAAGGTGACGAACAAGGGGGTAAATGTTGGGGGGGAAGGTTGTCTGTATTTTGCAAATAATATAGTATTGTACAATGTAAAAGCACTTTCCAAGTTTGTGAATGTGAGGCACCATGGACTATGATTTGTTTTTTTTTTTATATACAGTATGTTAAATAACAGAGGGCGTTCCCTTAAACTCGTTAATATATATCATTAATAGATTAAAATAAAAATATCAGCATAGAAAAATAAGCATAAAAAAATCCGAATAAAAAAAAATTCTAATTGGAAATAAATTTGAAACCTCCTGTTTTAAATCAAAATAGTAGTCGTCATGTATAAATAAATTGCGACGTTGCCGTCTTTCATGTTCGCGTGTACAGTGTGTTTCTTTTACATGTCAATTTAAAATTTTTATTGAATATTTTCTTATTGGAAAAAATTTTAAAACATTTTGTTTTCGAATGGAAATATTTTTTTTAGCATGTATGTATGCTATACTATTTCGGGTTAACGGGAACGCCCTCTGTTAGTTAACATAATGTATTGTTACAAATGGACCTTATGTCGATGGCATAAGGTTCAATATCGCGTGACATGCAGTGAGTCACTTTTAAGCCCTATTTTTCCAGATCTAGACATTTTCTAGGTATAATAATAAAACGCATTGCTAGACTTAGGACGGCCTATCGAATGGTACAGGTATCAACAGTTTTGTCAACAAAGTGTCGACATCGAAATTTCTAGAAACCCGTTTCCGGGAATTACCGTAGGTACTTCCGAGTGACCTCGAAGTTATGTGCTATTATTATTACGTCTAGAGGAATCTGGAATGTTCGATCAGCTGTACTATATAAAGCACCGTGACGCCGCCGCAGAGTCAGTCTACACTCGACTAGCGATACGAAAACAGCGACAGTAAAGAAGCGATCTTAAAGAAGACCTACTGCGACAATTATAACGAGAACTTCGAGTACTACGAGAAGTAACATCTGCAGTGTTATTGTGTGTTTACAACACCGACTTTGTGGACATAAGGGAAGACTTCGGTGCGACATCAGCTACGTTCTACTTGTCATTGCCTACAATCGACTGTACCTTCGTTGCCAATAAACTTCGTAACCCTTAACCGGCGTTTAAGTACCCCTAGCCCGTAACAGTATATACCTTGTTTGACATTACGAGCATGGCGGTTGAGAGTTTGTCATGCTCACTCACATGTCTTGCTGATGGTGGCGCGTGTTGTTGGGTCATTTGGTTCCCTTCAAAATGGTTGAGCTAAATGGGGCTGATGCGCGCGTCATGCTCGTGAACGGGGGCCGTCAGTGTAGACTGGTCATCTCTTAGCTGCCAGTGGGCTTGATTAATTTTCTATCTTTTCGTTATTTTTTATAATTATACATTGTGCTCACATGATAGAAGCAACAGAAATATGTAACGAAGACATGTAATCCATATTATGATTTTAAAAAGAGTGTCCATGGAGTTTCTTGCACGTTCTTCTCCATAGAGACCTACGCTTTGGAACGTGCAATTTAGCTTCACTTTTCTTGGACTGACCGACATTGACTATTCAAAAGCACCAACTGTTGGTTAATTTGAAATAAACAATTTTGATTTGATTTGATTTGTAAAAGATCGCTCTTAGCGATTGTGTCACCGTTTGTAAAATCTTTATATTTATGTTTCTGTAATCTATATGGTGTCCATAATAAAGAATATTCTATTCTATCCATACTAATATTATAAATGCGAAAGTATCTCTGTCTGTCGGTCTGCCCGGCTTTACCGCCTAAACTACTCAACCGATTGTAATGAATTTTGGTACACAGATAGTCTAGAGCCTGAGAAAGGCCATAGGCTACCTTTTATACCGGAAAATTTTTATATTCCCGAGGGAAATCTAAAAAGCGCGATATAACCGAACTCCACGCGGGCGAAGCCGCGGGCGGTAAGCTAGTTCTAAATATGCGCCATAACCACACAAAACGTTTATCGCTTAACATTTTGCCCCGATCCTATGCAATGAGAAGCCGAAGTCACGCGCATGAGCCTCGTAGACGGTATAAAAATAGAAATGCCATCATGGTCTATTCAAACAAAACATTATTCATTAAACAAATTATAACTACAAATATTATGATAAAGTACTCGTAAAAAACTATGTGATAACCGTATCAGAACAAGACTGACGAATGAGGAGATGTCAAAACTAAAAGACTATAATAAAACACGAGATAATAGCCCAGATTCCAGATTCCCTTCATCAGAAACTAAACTTAAAAGTGTATCTGACATCGACGCACAAACGAGTACCATGGATCCAGTATATGATTCTGAACCACCCAGTGGTGGAATTTTGCGTCGGTTTTGTCCCGATTTAAAAAAAAATAATATGCAGTTTTTTCCACTTAAGGCCGTTCATAATTGCTAAACTTTTATAACCCAACAATACTAGAAAAACTATCCTATCAGCTGAATTAATAGAGATCGCATCAGGGGTCAACGTCATACCTACAAACACGTACGGCGGCACGCTTGCAACGTTCAAAGGCCGAGCCGAACGTTTTTTTAAACACTGCTATTTCTGCAACTGCTCATTAACGACATAAATGACTATCATAATTTTGTTAGTGGCATGCGGTGTAACCTTTTCGCGAATTTTGCGTTACTTTCAGTCCATCTTTTCCTTATTTTTCATTAAGAAAAGGACAGAAGATAATAAATTGGTTACTTCTTTAGCCTATACAATATGTAAAGAAAACCCTGTCCGATCCGTGAAGGTATTATTAGGTATCGATAACTGATTCTAATAATGCCCACAAAGACAGGCTAAACTTAAAAAAAAATCCCCCTAAAAAATAAATATCATTTCGCAAAAAGAGGTAACTTAAAACATGTGCGATAAGCAACCCTTTCCGCGGGCGGCGGGGGGCAGGGCACGCGGCGCCTTTGACGTGGTCGCGTCGGTATTCGCTTATAATAATACCGGTGCTGTCACTTTTTTTTAAATTACCAAATTTCGGGGAAATTGGAATTAATTCCCGGGAAAAAAGGATTATTTCAAAATTCATTATTATTGTTACTATGATGATTACGTAAAATTTTATATTATATTTGGTCATGTGTTTACCTATCCTTTTGGGTCGGACAGGGTTTTCTTTACATATTGTATATTGGCAGCCTCCGTGGCGTAGCGGTAGCTGACGCGGCCGCTGCGCAAGGTGGCGCGGGTTCGATCCCCGCACAGTGCAAGTATTTGTATGCATGAATATGAATATTTGCACTGGTCTGGTCGTGCCTCGGAAAGCACGTTAAGCCGTTGGTCCCGGTTGCCATACGAACATCTAGTGGCAGTCGTTACGGGTTGTTGGAGCCCTCAAAAGTCCAACAATTGGTCTAACTGCAATGCTTCGATGTCGCCTTCGGGTTGTGGAGGTCAGACGGCAGTCGCTTCACGGAAAATGTCGAAGTTTAGCCATATCAGCATATCAGCAGTTGGACTGGTAAAGCGGAGCCCAGACTACAAAGCTGAAAAGGCTTCGGATGCGACTGGGATTAACGCTGGGATGATGATGATGATGATGACTTCTTCAGCCTATAGAGGTTCATTGCTGGACAACTTCACACCAGGGCAGCGTCTAATGTTATACAAAGCATAGGTCCGTTCGTATGTGGATTACTGCAGCCACATTTGGGCTGGTGCTGCAAAATGTAACCTGGCAACTTTGGATTCGAAAGAGAGGCGTGCGAAGAGGCTAATTGGAGACCCAGATTTAGCGCAAATCAAATCTTTCTTTATTGTGGATAATAGGTTTGTACATGATACAGGTCTTAACTAATGAACTGGATCAGCTATGTCCCGCCCTTAGGGCATACAATAGTCATACTACAACAATACAGGGCATGCAGTAGTCAATAGTCTTAGAGGATTATACAATATGTAAAGAAAACCCTGTCCGACCCGTAAGGATAATAAAGGTTAGGTAAACACATGGCCAAATAAAATATTAAATTTTACATAATCATCATAGTAACAATACTAATGAATTTTGAAATAATCTTTTTTTGTCGCGAATTAATTCCAACTTCCCCAAAATTTGGTAATTTTTAAAAAGTGACAACACCATTTGTGACGGAGCGATGCGACCACGTGCCGCGTGTTCTGCCCCCCGTCACCCGCGGATGTATGGCTAACGTGTTGTCTACCGCACATGCATTAAGTTACCTCGCTATTTCGAAATAATATTTATTTTTTTAGGGGGATTTTTTTTTAAGTTTAGACCGGCTTTGTAGGCATTATTATAATCAGTTATCGATACCTTCACGGATCGGACAGGGTTTTCTTTACATATTGTATATTACTAGCGGTCGCCAGCGACTTCGTTCGCGTGGAGTTAGTTATGCCCGGCTCCTATTGGTCGCAGTGTGATGTTATATAGCCTAAAGCCTTCCTGGATTAATGGGCTATCCAACGCAAAAATAATTTTTCACATCGGACCAGTAGTTCCCGAGATTAGCGCGCACAAACAAACAAACATACAAACAAACTCTTCAGCTTTATATATTAGTATAGATTTTTACATTTTTTTTTAATATTTACTGAACACATCATGACTGAGAGGGGCTATAATGGAGCAGTATCCAAAGCCTGGAGCACAGGCGAAGAGTAGCCAGTAGCCAGCCTGTCGGTGTTCTATCGGATGCATTTTGGAGAGTGTGCGAGGGAAGAGGCTATTTGACAGATTTATAATTTTTATCTTGAATTACTTGGTTGCGGTTAAGAAGTTCACCCAAAGTATTTTTTTTTTAATTTTAAATACGTATTTCGTAAGAAATATGCAAATAAAAATTCAAAATTCAAATAAGCCGCGAAAACGATATAATCAGCAATATGGCGTTGCGCCTGGTAAGTGACGTCAGAAGCGGTTTTCGGTTCTCTGTGGTGTTTGTTTTTAATTATTATTTGCTGTTGTTATCTAATAAAATGGTTTACAAGTGGTGTGCTGTACTGGGTTGTACAAATAAATCGATAAAAACCCCCGAAAAACAGTTTATAAGTTTGCCGAAAACAAGCGATGATGCGCGTATGAAGTCATCGCGACATTAGCCAATCCGGATCGTTTCACAATGTGTGGCGCGAGAAACAAAAAGGCAAACATATTTTTGTGTTTTGGATATATTAATTGTTATTATTTTTTATTAAAACTCTTGTAAATGATATAAAGAACCCTCATTTTATGCAATTAACGCAAAAAATCACAAATAATTGAATACTGTCAAATAGCCTATTGCATGACTTAATTCCCCCAGCTCCGTTCTATCATCAGACGAGCCGTCGCACGGTAAATATCGACTCATAGGTTGTTAACACCACTACGATCCAGACGAAACGTTACGCCTCGTCTTTTATACTAGGTATACATCGAAAGACTGTAACGATTTGCCAGCGGCGGTGTTTCCATCTGACTACAGTTTAAGTGTCTTCAAGGCTAGAGTGAATAGGCTCTTAATAAACTAGCGCGCTTTACCATCAACGATTGCATCACTGCTTACCATCAGGCGGGATCGCGGTCAAGCACTTTTTTGTAACATTAAAAAAAATAGAAAAATAAAGAAATTTGGCAATCTTAATATTACTAAAAGCTATACAGGCACATATGTGTGCCATAAAAGTGAGTTTTTATGCTGCACGTGATCCATTGGAGTTTTTCAGTGCGGTCATAAAATGTTCACCTTGAGAATGCCGCATTGGACTACTTTGGAACTAAAAGTTAGGTTTTTACACTTTACCTGCAGTGTTTCGTCGTATCAACTTTTTGATGACATACTAGCTTTAATCCGCGGCGTCGTTCGCGTGGTATTCAGATATTATGCAATGTTGTTACACTTTTCCCGTTCTGGGCGGAGCGGAAGAGCGTATACTGACTAAAACCCACCCGTAATAAATTCATAACATAATGATAAAATCAAATAAAGGACGCGTTTCTGATTATAGACGCCTCGTCTTTTACGTCTTGTACATCGAGGGACTGGAACAATTTGCCAGCGGCAGTGTTTCCATCTGACTACAATTTAAGTTTCTTCAAAGCTAGAGTGAATAGGCTTTTAGTAAACTAACGCCCTTTATCATCAAGGGCGGGATTTCGGTCAAGCAAAAGTTTATAAATATAAAAAAAAAGACTTTTAAATCATTTTGCTTTACAAGTCTTAAAACGAAACGAACATTATCATCATATAATATAGCATATACATAAGCAGTGATGCAATCGTTGATGGTAAAGCGCGCTAGTTTATTAAGAGCCTATTCACAAAAACTGATTGAATAAGAAGGAAGATGGTAGTTGAGCGAGGTGATGCAATGTTAGACCCAATAACACGACCAACGATGCTGCGCCAGAGGGAGATTGATGTGGAGACCCTCCACGAACAAACTACCGACACAACAACATTGGCGCATCGTACCCGACACACATCGCAACACAACTGCTCAGACCCGTCCTCCGTACGGCTTCACCAGACATCATCCTGGAACACGACGAATCGCTTGGCGGCAACACCTTGTCTGGTGGTAACTTCTGCCGGCAGCCGAAGTTATGGCCAAAAACCGAGAATATCAGTTGCTCGAATAACAGTTGCTTATCCATACTAATAATAAAAATGCGAAAGTATCTATGTCTGTCTGTCTGTCTGTCCGGCTTTCACGCCAAAACTACTGCACCGATCGTAATGAAATTTGGTACACAGATAGTCTAGAGCCTCAGAAAGGACATAAGCTATATAACATCTGGCTATGACCAATAGGAGCCGAGCAGTAACAAAAAATTTTGTGAAAATGGGAGCGAACGCAGACGTACACATTGCTCCCATTATTTTAACAGGCGCTTATTTTATATCAACTGAGCTCTGCAGGCTGTAAACTGAACACTGATATAACTGAATTCCATGCAGGCGAAGCCGTTTAAGACGCTGGATTGGCAGGGTCGGGGCATTAACATCAATGGCTAGTACATCTCACACTTGAGATTTGCGGACGATATCGTCATCATGGCGGAAACGCAGCAAGAGCTGGAATAAATGTTGGCGAACTTAGACAAGACTAAAATTATGTTCAATGAACGGGTCACTCCGGGACTGGTTGCCGTAAACGGAATGCCGCTCGAAGTTGTTTCAGAATATGTATACCTCGGGCAAACGTTGCAATCAGGGAAAAAACAACTTCGAGAAGGAGGCAAATAGAAGGATCCAGCTGGGATGGGCAGCATTTGGTAAACTTCGTCGGGTATTTTCGTCGCCCATACCCCAATGTTTGAAGACAAAAATCTTCAACCAGTGCGTCCTACCCGTCATGACTTACGGAGCCGATACGTGGACACTAACGGTCAGACTAGTCCATAAGTTTAAAGTCGCTCAGCGAGCTATAGAGCGGGCTATGTTGGGCGTCTCTCTGAAGGACCGCATCAGAAATGAGGTGATCCGACAGAGGACCAGACTCACCGACATAGCTGAGAGGATTAGCAAGCTGAAGTGGCACTGGGCTGGTCACATATGCCGCAGGACCGACAACCGTTAGGGTAAACGAGTCCTTGAGTGGAGACCGCGTCTCGCCAATGTAGCGTGGGACGCCCTTGTGCGAGATGGAGCGACGACATCAAAAAGGTGGCTGGCGGAGAACTGCTTAGGATCGAGCTTGTTGGCGTGCCATGAAGGAGGCCTATGTCCAGCAGTGGACGAGTAGGGGCTGATGATGATGATGAAGCCGCGGGCGGACAGCTAGTTCGTAATAAAAAATAACGTCGTATTAGTATGGAAGTACCTAGTTGTAACTGTTACAGGTCAGTGCTCGTTTTTGCCTGTTTTTTTTTTTTGTCTTTATTTATTAAAGGGACTTTTACGCATAGCGTATGTCAGTCCCATCGTAACCTAAACAATTACACTTTCACAACACGTGGGCCATGAATCTGAACAACACTTTTGCATCGTCACCATTTGGTTGAGAGAGTATGGAATATTCCGACATCAGTTCTGTTCAAATTCAATGATCTCACTAAATTATTCCTACTGGACTCATATTGGACACATTCCATCAATAGACGTTGTAGGTCCTCGATAACTCCACATTCCTCACAATTGGGGGAAACAATTTTTTTCATCATAAAGGCAAATTTTTTGCATGGAATGTGACCAGATCTGAGTCTAAGAGCAGTAACAATCAGTTTTCTACTAACATCACTGTTCATGAACCAGGGCACACAAAGAGGCTCACACTGGTGCTCGTTTTTGCCTGTTACGTGGAGCGGTAACCTTGGCCAATTGACACCGCGGATAATGGCTTCATGAGACGTGGAAACCTTACACAATCTGTGTGTTTTCGACAATGCGTATTGAAAGTAGCGCAACTATCATTGCGGGTAGTCGGGTCACAGCACCTTAATTATCCATCCCTATAAAGTGCGTAAGTTTGTATGTCTGTCTGTATGTATGTGCCCGAAGTTGCTCAAAACCCTCACCACTATAGATAATCATATAGATCTGGATGCGCTGAGTTCAAAAAAACTATTTTTTCCGTTATCGCAACTAGCCTTCTATGCTTAAAATCGATTTGCAAAAAAAATTGCAAGGGGGGCGCCAAAGGCGCGGAATCTCGGTCCTTATCCATCCCTATAAAGTGCGTATGTTTGTATGTCTGTCTGTATGTATGTATGTGCCCGAAGTTGCTCAAAACCCTCACCACTATAGATAATCATATAGATCTGGATGCGCTGAGACAAAAAAAAAAAAAAAAAACAGAATTTTGTTTTTGTCTCGGTCCTTATTACTATAAAGTGCGTATGTTTGTATGTCTGTCTGTATGTGCCCGAAGTTGCTCAAAACCCTCACCACTATAGATAATCATATAGATCTGGATGCGCTGAGTTCAAAAAAAAAAAAAAAAAAAAAAAAAAACAAAGAATTTTGTTTTTATCTCGGTCCTCTATACTAATATACAATATGTAAAGAAAACCCTGTCCGATCTGTGAAGGTATTGTTAGGTATGAATAACTGATTCTACTAATGCCTACAAAGCGGGGCTAAAATAAAAAAAAATCCCCCTAAAAAAATAAATAGATATTATTTCGCAAAAAGAGGTAACTTAAATATGTGCGGTAGGCCATCCAGGCGCGGGCGAATAGGGGCAGGGCACGCGGCACGCGGTCGCATCGCTATTCGCTCAGAATTATACCGTCAAAAATAATGTTGTCACTTTTTATAAATTGCCAAATTTTAGGGAAGTTGGAATTAATTCGCAGGTAAAAAAGATAATTTCAAAATTCATTAGTATTGTTACTATGATGATTATGTAAAATTTCATCAGTTGTTTGGTCATGTGTTTACCTAACCTTTACTATCCTTACGGGTCGGACAGGGTTTTCTTAACATATTGTATAAAACTGAAGAGTTTGTTTGAACGCGCTAATCTCAGGAACTACTAGCCCGATTTGAAAAATTATTTTTGTGTTGAGCAGTCCATTAATCCAGGAAGGCTTTAGGCATAACATCATACAATATACAACGTGTAACAAAAAGGGTAAATACATACCAAGGGCATAGCATCTTTAGATGATATCAAACGATATCGGATGGGTTTCAACTCAAAATAAAATACTCAAAAAATTGGTACCAAATTTTCGGTTTCGTGTGTTTCTTAAAATCAAATCATAACAAACGTGGCAGCACACTACATACGTTAATAACTACTCGTTACCCGTCACGTTACTTGCCAAAATCCGATAAATGACTTCAATATCTCTGTGCGACTAGTATGATAGTAGCCTATCACAGGCGGTGTTTTTCCTCATAACTTCCTAACATAAAGAGTTAGGATTAAAAAACCCTTCCAATATCGTTTGATATCATGTAAAGATGCCATGCCTTTGTTATGTAATACCCTTTATGTTACACGTTGTATAACATCATCGGCATATTTACATATAACATCACGCTGCGACCAATAGGAGTGGAGCATAACTAACTCCACGCGAACGAAGTCGCTGGCGGCCGCTAGTTATTTCATAATTATAAACTTGTGCTTGACCGCAATCCCGCCTGATGGTAAGCCGTGATGCAATCGTTGATGGTAAAGCGCGCTAGTTTATTAAGGGCCTATTCACTCAAAAACTGAGTAAATATGAAGGAAGACGAGGTGATGCAATGTTAAACCCAACAACACGGTTTGCGGTACTTCACACCAGGGCAGCTTCTAATGCTGTACAAAGCACAGGACCGTTCGTGTGTGGAGTACTGCAGCCACATTTGGGCTGGTGCTGCAAAATGTTACTTGGCTTCTTTGTATTCGGTGTAGAGGCGTGCGAAGAGGCTGATTGGCGACCCAGATTTAATTCAAAACCGTCTCCAAAGCCTAGACTAGCGTAGCCTAGCTAATGTAGATGCACTTTTCAAGTTTGTGAATGTGAGGCACCATGGACTATGTTTTTTTTATATATAACTTGTTTGACATTACGAGCATGGCAGTTGAGAGTTTGTCATGCTCACTCAAATGTCTTGCTGATGGTGGCGCGTGTTGTTGGATATGATCCCTTCAAAATGGTTGAGCTAAGTGGGGCTGATGCGCGCGTCATTCATGCTCGTGAACGGGGGCCGTCAGTGGAGACTGGTCATCCCTTAGCTGCCAGTGGGCTTAATTCATTTTCTATATTTTGATTAATTTTTATATTTATACATTGTGCTCACATGATAGAAGTAACAGAAATATGTAACGAAGAAATGTAACCCATATTATGATTTTAAAAGAGTGTCCATGGAGTTTCTTGCACGTTCTTCTCCATAGAGATCTACGCTTTGGAACGTGCAATTTAACTTCACTTTTCTTGGACTGACCGACATTGACTATTCAAAAGCACCAACGGTTGGTTAATTTGAAATAAACAATTTTGATTTTATTTGATTTGATTTGATTAGAGCACAAGCGTAGAGTAGTCAGCCTTTCGGTATTCCATAGGATTCATTCTGGTGAGTGTGCGAAAGAATTGCATGATTTAGTTCCCCCATCGGACGACCCTCCTCTTTCAGGGATTGGAACAATTTGCCAGCTTTGGTTTATCCAACGGACTCCAATTTGAGTGTCTCCAAGGCTACAGTGAATAGGCTCTTAAACTAGTGCACTTCCCATGAAAGCACTAGGTAGTAGCTCCTCGGTGGTAGGCCATAACATCGGCTGCCGGCAGAAGTTACCACCCACCAGACAAAGTCTTGCCGCCAAGCGATTCGTCGTGTTCCGGCATGATGTCTGGTGAAGCCGTACGTAGGACGGGTCTGAGCAGTTGTGTTGCGATGTGTGCCGGGTACGATGCGCCAAATGTTGTTGTATCGGGAGTTTGGTCGTGGAGAGTCTCCAGATCAATCTTCCTCTAGCGCAGCATCGTTTGGTCGTGTTGGTCTTGGGTTTAACATTGCATCATCTCGCTCAACTGCCGTCATCCTTCCTATTCCTAAGTTTTTTTAAGTGAATAGGCTTAATAAACCAGTGCGCTTTACCATCAACGATTGCATCACTGCTTACCATCAGGCGGGATTGCAGTCAAGGACTAGTTTATAATAATTTAAAAAAAAAGTGGCGGAGAAAAAGAAAGGCGGACGTTTTTGGGAGACTGTCTTATGTAATATTGACGTTCAAAAAGTGCTGATTCTCTCTAATTTGAATAAATGATTGTTTTGTTTTAATGCTCTACCGTCATATGGGTAAGCACAATATTATTAATGAGTTCACACAAAATTATAATCATATCGTTTTAAAACAGGTATCAATTAGTAGCTTAAGAATACAAATTAATGTGAAATGGAATAAATAACAGCAAAATGTCACAGTATTAATAATAGTGGCAAATGTCAACAGATTAAGGTCACTCATTTTTAAATTTTGTTTTCTTAATTATATACTAGTGCTTGACTGCAATCCCGCCTGATGGTAAGCAGTGATGCAATCGTTGATGGTAAAGCGCGCTAGTTTATTAAGAGTCTAATCACTCAAAAATACGGAGCGACTAGAAACTTAGAAAGGAAGACGGCAGTTGAGCGAGGTGATGCAATGTTCAACCCAACAACACGACCAACGATGCTGCGCCAGAGGAAGAATGATCTGGAGACCCTCCACGATCAAACTCCCGACACAACAACATTTGGCGCATCGTACCCGGCACACATCGCAACACAACTTCTTAGACCCGTCCTCCGTACGGCTTTACCAGACATCATGCCTGATGGTAAGCAGTGATGCAATCGATGATGGTAAAGCGCGCCAGTTTATTAAGAGCCTATTCACTCTAGCCTTGAAGACTTAAATTGTAGTCCGACGGAAACACCGCTGCTGGCAAATTGTTTTAGTCCCTCTATGTACCTACGCGGTATAAAAGATGAGTCTTAACGCTTCGCCCGGTTATAGTGGTGTCAACAACGTAAGGGTGGAAACTCGCCGTACTACGGGTCGTCCGATGGAACGGAGATGGGAGAATTAAGTAATGCAATTCCCGTGCACACTCTACAAAATGCATCCTATAGAACACCGATAGGCTGGCTACTCTACGTTTATGAACATCGACAAAAAAAAGAACACATATAAACTCAAAGACTAGCCTAGCCGGACCTCCGCCGGCCAAAAAAGACCAAAGAAGTGCTGTCTTGACGTTGTAAGAGATGACATGCGTGCCAACAATCTCACACCACAGGACGCTAAAGATCGCGCGAAATGGAGGAGAATGAGCAAGGAAGCGGACCCCGGACTCCAACGCGAAAGTCGCGGATGCAACCGGGACTAAACGCAGAGATGATAATCACTATACAATATGTAAACAAAACCCTGCCCGATCCGTGAAGGTATTGTTAGGTATCGATAACTGATTCTACTAATGCCCACAAAGACAGGCTAAACTTAAAAAAAAAATCCCCCTAAAAAAATAAATATTATTTCGCAAAAAAAGGTAACCTAATACATGTGCGATAAGCAACCCCTTCCACGGGCGGCGGGGGGCAGGGCACGCGGCACCTGTGACGTGGTCGCGTCGCTATTCGCTTATAATAATACCGGTGTTGTCACTTTTTTTAAAATTACCAAATTTCGGGGAAATTGGAATTAATTCCCGGGAAAAAAGGATTATTTCAAAATTCATTATTATTGTTACTATGATGATTATGTAAAATTTTATATTATATTTGGTCATGTGTTTACCTAACCTTTATTATCCTTATGGGTCGGACAGGGTTTTCTTTACATATTGTATATTATAAAACATGTAAACTATGTCCCTTTGTATGATTAAATCTTTAAAACTACACAACGGATTTTGAGGCGTAAATTAAAGAGGAAGTTTTATATGTATAACAGGGTTGCCAACCAAAAACAAAAATTCCTCGTACATGTGTAGCTAAAAATCTCGTATATTGATTTGAAACGTCGTAATAGTAATTATAATTTATTAAGAGGCAATGTACCCCTGCCAAACCAGAAAATCTTCGGCTGTGCGATTTATTACGTGTGAACTTCCTACAAGTTTTGATAGATGGCAGTGGTTTTTATGAATTTATAAAGGTGAATCACCTACGGTGATCCAAGATGGTCGTATAGCCTAGAGTCTGGTGAAGTAGCGAAAGCTTATTTGAAACTAACTACATAATCCATTAAAAAAATCGCATGGCAATAATATTATCAAAATCTCGTACATAATTGTACGAGGTTGATAGCGTCCTCGTACCTCGTACGGGAGACCACAAATCTCGTATTTGTACGAGGAACCTCGTACAGTTGGCAACCCTGATGTATAATGACATTCATTAAATTGTGGAGAAATACTATTATTTTTGAGGTTCCTAATGTGATATCAATACATAGTATAAAACAAAGTCGCTTTCGCTGTATGTCCGTATGTATGCTTAGATCTTTAAAACTACGCAACGGATTTTGACGCGGTTTTTTTTAATAGATAGAGTGATTCTTAAGGAAGGTTTGTATGTATAATAAATGCATAATATAGTAGAGAAACACTGAGAAATCTAAAAAGCGCGTTAAAACCGAACTACACGCGAGCGAAGCCGCGGGCGGAAAGCTAGTAATAATTAATTTTTTTTCGCGATTGCAGTGAAACGCACGCTGAACCCTACGAGATTTATCAAAATAATGCATTAAATATTGTACACATTCAAAAAGTCTACAAATAAGTCGACGATGGTATATCATCATCATCATCAGCCCCTACTCGTCCACTGCTGGACATAGGCCTCCTTCATGGCACGCCAACAAGCTCGATCCTGAGCAGCTCTCCGCCAGCCACTACCAGCCACCTTTTTTATGTCGTCGCTCCATCTCGCCCAAGGGCGTCCCACGCTACGTTTGCCGAGACGCGGTCTCCACTCGAGGACTCGTTTACCCCAACGGTTGTCGGTCCTGCGGCATATGTGACCAGCCCATTGCCACTTCAGCTACGATGGTATATGTCTATCTCTTATGGATATTCCTATAATAATATTTTTTGTAATTTACTTTTTACGACAAATACCGGCTAATTTTCGAAGCGATTTTAACCAATACAGCATTAACCCTTATCCAATTTAATACCTTAAATACATTATTGATTTAATATAGATCTATATCGCCCTTTACGGCATACGATTTAAATAAATATTTTCGAAGATACTACAAATATAAAAATTGCGGGGCGTCGCGTTTGTGGCGGTACAAGATGGAGGTTTCGCGGCGGTTGTTATACCACTTTCACAGTTTTTCTGTAGTGTATTTAGTATCAGCATTGCACACGTGCGAAGCCGGGACGAGTCGCTAGTAATAATATAAACTCAAAGGCAGCTTGCTTACAGTAGGTATCAACTTAAAAGATCTACATTTTTACACCAATACACATAAAATATTAATTTTCATTCAATTTCCATCATATTCCAAGTTAAAAACACTAATAATAGACACAAATTTTCCACTTCAACACAATATTAAATAACTTCGATCTATGTACATTATTATCAATGTACAAAATAATCATTACATGGCAGCGTCTGCTCACCGCGACGGGCGCGCGTCTACTGTTTTATCTGGAACTTATTCATATATGAATACATGATATAATGCATACATATTATACGTACATGATAGCCCCTGTGGCGTGGCGGCAGCGAACGCGGCCGCTGCGCAAGGAGGCGCGTGTTTGATCCCCGCCCAGTGCAAATATTTGTATGCATGAATATGAATATTTGCACTGGTCTGGTCGTGCCTCGGAAAGCACGTTAAGCCGTTGGTCCCGGTTGTCATACGAACATCTAATGGCAGTCGTTACGGGTTGTTGGAGCCCTCAAAAGTCCAACAATTGGTCTAGCTGCAATGCTTCGATATCGGCTTCGGGTTGTGGAGGTCAGACGGCAGTCGCTTCACGGAAAAAATCAAAGTTTAGCCAAAATCAGCAGTTAGACTGGTAAAGCGGACCCCAGACTCCAAAGCTGAAAAGCTTCGGATGCGACTGGGATTAACGCTGAGATGATGATGATGATAATATAAGTACATGTGTTGTGACACGGTAGGTGCAGTGGCGGAGCTATCGACTGTTGCGCTGCGTGTTCGATTCCTGCGCGGAACATATCTTTGTATGGCCTACAAGTAGTAGTCCCGCGGGTTCACCCGCGTAAGGCGTAGTAAGGTCATCATCATCAACCTTTTTATCGTCCCACTGCTGGGCACAGGTCTCTTCTCATACAGAGAAGGCTTGAGTGTAATCACTACGCTTGCTCAATGCGGGTTGGCGATTTCAGACTTAAAGTCCAGGTTTCCTCAAGATATTTTCCTCCACCTTGTAATCAATCATTAGTATCCAAGGTATACTTAGAAAGTACATTTAACTTAGAAAAGTTACATTGGTACTTGCCTGACCTGGAATCGAACCCGCACACTCATACTTGAGAGGCTAGTGTTTTAACCACGACGCCACCACGACTACTAAGGTGCGTATTACAGAACGTCACTCAAAACTCAAGCTTTACTTAGGTCTCGTTTCAAGCCATTTGATTAGTTGAAACTAGTTTTAAGTAATGTGTAATTAGAGATCAATACTTCAGTTACCTTCTGCAATACGGACCTAAGTAAGTAGTAATATAAAAAATAGATACAAAACCTATTCTTTTTTTTTATTAGTTATAAACTAGTGCTTGACTGCAATCCCGCCTGATGGTAAGCAGTGATGCAATCGTTGATGGTAAAACGCACTAGCTTATTAAGCCTATTCACTCAAAAAAACTGAGTGAATAGGAAGGAAGACGGCTGTTGAGCTAAATGATGCAATGTTTAACCCAACACCACGACCAACGATGCTGCGCCAGAAGATGATCTGGAGACCCTCCACGACCAAACTCCCGACACAACAACATTAGGCACATCGTACCCGGTACACATCGCAACACAACTGCTCAGACCCGTCCTCCGTACGGCTTCACCAGACATCATGCCGGAACACGACGAATCGCTTGGCGGCAACACTTTGTCTGGTGGGTGGTAACTTCTGCCGGCAGCCGATGTTATGCCTACCACCGAGGGATACCTGCCTGCCTTCTCTCGTGGGACAATATTATAGTCTAAAAAAATCAAAATCTAAAATAGAATACTCTTTATTATGTACACCAAAATGATTACAGAAACATAAATATAAAGATTTTACAATGGGTGACACAATGGGCGGTCTTATCGCTAAGAGCGATCTTTTACAGACCACCTTTGGATGGAATACCAAGGGGAAGGAGAGAGAAATAATGTAGGTAGTCTACAGGTGTACTATTTACATAGATTTGATTAGATTTGTTAAAGAAGAACTTGCAAAATACAAATATGCGAGGAAGTATATCTGCTAAGGAGAGATTGGTTGCTACGTTCATATGCGGCCGGCAATGGAATGAAACAGAGGTTACGCTGGTAACTACGCAAGGTAGGCAAGGTACGCTGCGCAAGGTGAAGGTTCGATCCCCGCGCAGTGCAAATATTTGTATGCATGAATATGAATATTTGCACTGGTCTGGTCGTACCTCGGAAAGCACGTTAAGCCGTTGGTCCCGGTTGCCATACGAACATCTAGTGGCAGTCGTTAAAGGGTTGTTGGAGCCCTCAAAAAGTCCAACAATTGGTCAGCTGCAATGCTTCGATGTCGCCTTCGGGTTGTGGAGGTCAGACGGCAGTCGCTTCACGGAAAATGTCGAAGTTTAGCCATTTCAATAGTTAGACTGGTAAAAGCGGACCTCAGACTCCAAAGCTGAAAAAGGTTTTTTTTACAAAAAAACAACTGACTTCCAAAAACCACTACAAAGTGAAAAATAACTAATTTCGGAAGTCGGTGTCTTTGGTTTTGTACCTATATTCGTTTTTTGACACCGACTTCCGAAATTAGTTATTTTTCACTTTGTAGTGGTTTTTGGAAGTCGGTTGTTTTTTTGTAAAAAAGTTTTTATTTTACACTTTTTAGTTGTTAAAAGTACCTACTATGTATTCAGTTGCATCCGGTCAGACTGGAAGCTGACGCAAATATAGTTGGGAAACGACGTAATTTTGTTTACTTTAATTTTTACCCGTAATCAACTGCCTATGGTGTTCATCATCAAATTTACTGTAGACCATTATTTTAACCCAATGGGTACAAAGGTCTCATCAATATAAATGAATGAAGTCCAACCACAAAGTAGCTACTGTAAACCGTTGAGGAGTTCCCGGAACTGGCCTTTGTCTTCATCATCAGAGCTCTTATGACAGTCACAACCCATCTAGGTGTAAAGTTCTTATCAATACAAATTAATCGAGTCCAAACACAAGGTGGCTGCTGTGAATTGCTGAGGAGTTCCTTCGACTGTCTCCCGGCTCCATCATCAGATCTACTCCAGACCTTTATTAAATTGTAGTGCTTTAAAATACTTAATGAAAATGCTAAGAATGCACTAGTCCCCCCCTGCAATTTTTGAAAGTTCCCCTTGTTTTCTCTGGTCTTCCACCATCAAACAATGATATCCTATCATGGGACCACCTTGGGAACGTCTTCTTTCCAACAGAAAAAGAATGATCAAAATCGGTTCATAAACGACGAAGTTATGCGCGAACAAACATAGAAAAAAAAAAGCATATATACGGTCGAATTGAGTAACCTCCTCCTTTTTGAAGTCGGTTAAAAAAAAAGCTTCGGATATGTCGCAGACAACGACGGCAGAGCGGTAGGGTCGCTCGCATCTTGATGTGCTGGTAAGGGTCCATTTCGTAGGTGAGTTTTGAATTAAAGCACGACCTGTCAGGGTCACCAGGGTATATCTATACCCTCCAGTCTTGACAATCACAATTTAAATAGGCAAACCGACAGTTTCGGTTCGGAGAAGTGCCTTGGCTCGCGTCTCGATGCAAAGTGCCCGTTCCACGAACCCCACTTTCCAAAGCGACTCTGTCCATGTGCCGCCATCACAAAATAACGTCACAAGCGTTTGCCCCCCTACTAGGTAAATCAACTGAGCAAATTTTTTCAAATAATTTCGACGATCTCCAATATATACGGTAAGTGTATCATACTAGTTTAAATAAATTTATAAAATGAAAAAAAAAAATCTTTAAAATCTAATCTTAAAACTCATTATTGGCCGATTATGTATATTTATTATACGTTTTGATATAAAAAGTTGATTATGTAATATTTATTGTACGTTTGATCTAAAAACTTACTTAAAAATACTTGTTTAAGAGGAAAAACTTATTTATTTCATCTATACTATCTATACTAATATTATAAGTGCGAAAGTAACTCTGTCTGTTTGTCTGGCTGTCTGTTCCCGCTTAAACCTCTCAACCGATTTTGATGAAATTTGGTACAGACAATCTTTAGATCCTGAGAAAGAACATAGGCTACCTTTTATCCCGGAAAAATTTGATGTTCCCGAGGGAAATCTAAAAAGCGCGATATAACCGAACACCACGCGGGCGAAGCCGCGGGCGGAAAGCTAGTAACACTATATTTAAATAACATTAGTAGGTATGTTTTGAAACAAAAAAACCGGCCAAGTGCGAGTCGGACTCGCACACCGAGGGTTCCGCCGTACAAACGTAGCGGTCTCCAAAGCCTGGAGCACAGGCGTAGAGTAGCCAGCCTTTCGGTCTTCTATAGGATGCATTCTGGTGAGTGTGCAAGGGAATTGCATGATTTAATTCCCCATCTCCGTTCCACCATCGGACGACCCGTCGTACGGCGAGTTTCCACCCTTACGTTGTTGACACCACTGCGATCCGGACGAAGCGTTTCGCTTCCTCTTTTATACCGTCTACATCGAGGGACTGGAATAATTTGCCAGCGGCGGTGTTTCCGTCGGACTACAATTTGAGTGTCTTCAAGGCTAGAGTGAATAGGCTCTTAATAAACTAGCGCGCTTTACCATCAACGATCGCATCACTGCTTACCATCAGGCGGGATTGCAGTCAAGCGCTAGTTTATAACTTATAAAAAAAGCGGTTTATTGATAAACAAAGTAGAAGTAAACAAAATCAACGAGAAAATGTCGAAAATTTTACTAATTTCGGTACACGTGCGAACAGCAACTCAGCGCTCGTGCGTATGGCGCACGGCTGCCGCTCGCTGTGCCGCGATACTCCTTCCCTTGACCAACCGCCTGCCTTCGCGCCAGCGGGCGGCTAGTTCTTGCGCGTTCGTTCGTTACTACTTACCCCGTCCCGCTTCGCCAGTAGGAAGCAAGCTGTCTGATAATCATTGACAACAATAGGAAATTACAATTAATGTCTTTGAATATATTTATAAGTACTAAGTATAACACAGTAGTTAGGACGCATTTACCTAGGTTTTATACAGAACTACATTCACCAAAATATTTAGATTGAATGACGATTGTGTTGGTCTTTGTTTTGGTTTAACTAGTTACTGTGCCTAAAAATTTTAAAAGGTTTCGGGTTTTTCTGTTAGGTTACCTTAAGCTATTGTTTCATACCAAAATTCAATATTCAATGTCAGCGGGAAGTAGTCTATGTTTTGATTCCTTTGCGAGTAGTGGCGAATTTCAAAATATGCGGTATGATTATAGGTAGGTACCACAGCATTTTGAATTTTTGCGTTGATTTAGAATTTTTCACATTTTAGAGGCAATTAGATTTAAGAAGTTTAATATCTCTACGCGTTCATGTGAAAAAGGGTAGGTAGTAAGTTTATAATTATTAAAAAAATATTTTATGTCATGTAAGCAAAAATAATATTTTAATATTATAAGTAACTTCAAATTTAGCATTTTCGCAATTTTTCCTTTTTCTGTCTGTTATAACGTTGCTTCGTGCTGAATTTCAAGATTCTGAGTTCACGGGAAGTAGGTACCTTGTAGGTTTTGATTCCCTAGCGTGTGACGGAAATTCGTCTAAGGTGTCGGTATAAACTGCTGTATCTTTTGATCGCGTTAACGTAGAAGTTTGATTTTTTCACTGCTTAAAGGGACAATAGACCTAGGTATTTGGTATAAATTTCAATTTGATACCTTTATTCTTTTGATACCTTTATTCGTGAGAAATAAGGTAGTAAGTTTCATTTTATTAAAATATTTTTATTATATTATACATATAACTAAAAAAATGTGATTTTCGCATTTTTTCCTATATTTGCATTATATGACAATGCTTCATGCCAAATTTCAAGATTCTGAGTTTACGGGAAGTATCCAGTAGGTTTTGATTCCTTTGCGAGTGTCGAAAATTTGTTGAAAATATCGACATAATCGGCTGTATCTTTTGATTGGCTTGGCTTAGAAGTTTGATATTTTCACAGCTTAAAGGAACAATAGACCTGAGTATTTCATGTGAATTTCAGCTTGATACGTCCACGCGTTCTTGAGATAAAGGGTCTTGACAGACAGACAGACAGACAGACGGACAACAAAGTGATCCTATAAGGGTTCCGTTTTTTCCTTTTGAGGTACGGAACCCTAAAAAATATCATTATCATTAGTTTTTTTAGGAACTTTTAGCTCTAAATGCACCTGTTGCGAAATTATGTATGTTGCAACCACCAGCTTCCCGCGATCTCGCGCATATTTGAATCGATTCCGTCAGAAAATCCCGATATATTTCGTAATTTTTTTTTTTTATACATTATAAACTAGCGCTTGACCGCAATCCTTCCTGATGGTAAGCAGTGACGCACGTTGATAGTAAAGCGCACTAGATAATGATTTAAAGAAGCCCGTGGAGTCTCTGCTCCGTTCTTTTCAATTTTATTTTAGTCATAAAGACCTCTCCCGCTCTGGGCGGAGCTGAAGGTGTCAGACTTTTACTGACTAAAACCCACCCATGTTCCTGCACTTGCCTGTGCGCCAGAGCCACGGTTTCTGTTTCGATGGGGTCTGTCAGACTCCTACTGACTAAAAACCACCCCGGTGTCTCTTCTATCACGAGCGCGCATGGGGCCGCGGGAGTCTAAATTCTTCCACGGCCCCACACTCTCGTGCCGGCCCGGTCTGTCCGGGCCTCGCGTCCTGCACGGGGTAGTGAGGTGGTACATTACCCAGTGCATCGCCCCTAAGGCACGTGCCGACAATCGCCCGCGCCTCTCCTCGGGGTCCATCGAATCACCATGTCCCTCGCCCCTGGACCCATTCATAGGGGGTGGAAGAGGGCGTTATCCGCCCTTCTTCGGCACCCGGTGCGTCTTCTGCGGTCCGGGAAGGGAGTTGAGATCTCCCTCTTCCGTTCCGCAGCTTCCTTCTGCGACATCACGCCCTCGCAGAAGGACACCACCACGTCCCACGACACTGGCAGGCATCGGTCTTCGTGGACCCCGTCACTTACTGCTGACATCTCTTTGAAACGCGTGTGAAACACAACGCGCCGTCGACTCGCGCCTGGTCCTTACCGGGCGGCGAGCTGCCCACTGTCGCCGCCCCGCAAATCCGCGCCTACTATGGCCGGGAGGTAAACTTCGATGTTGTCTTCTGACCAGGGCGTCTCCTGCGGTGGCTAGAAGCGTGAGGGCGCTAAGATTCCCGTTTCCTCACGCCCTCCGCCTCCTCTTTGCCAGCATCACGGCTTCGTAGGAAGTGACGGCCAAAAAGAAGACGTCTACTCAATTCGACCGTATATAAGCTTTTTTTATGTTTATTCGGATACCTTCGTCGTTTATCAAGCGATTTCGATAATTCTTTATTTGTTGGTTTCTTAATTTGGTTTCTAAATCTGTCAGATTTCCTTATGAGATTTTCAACTTTATCTTTAAAGCATTAAGACTCAAGGTTGATTAGGAATATCTGACAGTTTGGGGTAACTTGACCTGCTGTCGTCCGTACAAAGTTATTTTATAAAAATCGTTTCAATAGTTTGTTATTTAAACCAAAATTACGGGTAATAATTAAAGTAGGTAAATAAAATTGCGTCGTTTGCTTGCTAGCCTATTCTAACTATGTTGGGGTCAGCGTCCAGTCTGACCAGATGCAGCTGAAAGGTACATTTCACAACAAAAAGTGTAAATAAAACAACCGACTTCCACTAAAACACTACAAAGGTTTCTGAAGTAAATAAGACACTATGGCCATGACATCGTTTTTGCGATTTTAATAATTCAACAACATCAATTGCGTTATTTACGTTGGCAAGTAGACGTATTTTTGGTACATATGGAGCAATGGATAAGCAATATGCTTCAAAATGATTCAAATTAATTGTACTTTCTATGTATATTTATTTATTTAATCTTACACTTACTACCATTACCGGTTGCTTAACCTAATGCGGCAGCAAGGATACATTACCCCACCTTTGGAAACTTACACATACAGGATAAAATTTTATCCAGTGCGCAAATTTTGTCAACTTATAGCTAAATAAGTTTTATAGATAAAAATTTTATTACTTTGGTATGTTTTAGTACAAAAAAAATAGTTATTGATAACGAATGTTTATTATGAAATCGATGTTATGGTCACCGCACGCGGTCCCATTCACGGTCGGCGGAGTGGGGACGGCGGGAACATCACAGGACCCCCGCGCGCCCGCGCCGCCCGCATGTTCACTACGCAGCCATATGCTAATACTACGATATTGATATGAATAATTGGTGTCTCTCATTTGCTGATTTTAGGGCGGACAAAAACATGATTTTTTATTTTAAACTAATAATTCAGATTTGTTCTGTTATTAATTCTGAGCCATCCATTTGTTTTTGGGCACTCGAAAAAAGTTTCCCTGTATAGTAAATAAAATTTAATTAAAACAAATCTAATAAAATCTAAACAAAAAAATAAAAAACTTAAAAATAATATTTTTAAAAATAAAATTTAAACATCTTTTCAACTTTATATTCGATACAAAGTTTGTTGAGCAAACACCTTAAATAAAAGATATCTTGAAAAAAAAAAATATATCTTGGACACCAATGTTGCCATACGAACATCTAGTGGCAGGTTGACGAATTGTGACAGGTTGTTGGAGCCCTCAAAAGTCTAACAATTAGTCTTACTGCAATGCTTCGATGTCGCCTTCGGGTTGTGGAGGTCAGACGGCAGTCGTTTCACGGAAAATATCGAAGTTTAGACAAAATCAGCAGTTAGACTGGTAAAGCGGACCCCGGACTCCAAAGCTGCAAAAGCTGCGGATGCGACTGAGATTAACGCTGAGATGATGATGATGATGATCTTGGACACCAATGACTGATTACAAGGTGAAGGAAAACATCTTGAGGAAATCTGGACTTTAAGTCCGAAATCACCAACCCGCATTGAGCAAGCATGGTGATTATGTTCAATCCTTCTCTGTTCGAGAGGAGACCTGTGCCCAGCAGTGGGCAAATAAAAAGGTTGTTGACGAATTGTAACAATTTGGTGTAACGCATGGGCCTGGAGGCGCCCCAGTAGATTACATACTTTTATATATTTTTTTAAACATCAGCCCTACACTAGAAATTACTCCTGTATCGTGGGCGCGATCACAAGCATTTAAACTCATACAAACAGCCAGACCCGGAGCAATTATTTATAGGCCATACAAATATTTATTCCGTGGGGGAATCGTACCCCCCGACACGTAACGCAACAGTCGATGGCTCAGCCGCTGACCGTGTCTTCATAACTTGCGGATCCCAGGTCCCAGGTCAGGTAGGTCACAGCAAGAACAACTCCTTGCTGTGACCTAGGGTGAAAAGTTGGAATGCGGCCCTTTCCCGCTTCCCCGCGCGGCGCCCCGCATTCGCCGTAAGCACTGAGTAGCGATAGCATCTTTGTTACAAATGTCTAAATACAATTTAAATCTCCTGTTGTTATTACAGTTTGTGTAGAGTTTTTTTTTTTTACATTTTCGATGCGTTAGTGAAGCCTTGTTGGTTGCACCAATATTAGGTATATTTCAGTTCATATGTATCAATTTAATTGCAAAACGTCATGAGTAAAATGACCCTTTATCATCAAAACGACTTTCTTCGGTGGTAGGCAACAACATCAGCCGCCGGCATAAGTTACCACCCACCAGACAAAGTCTTGCCGCCAAGCGATTCGTCGTGTTCCGGCATGATGTCTGGTGAAGCCTCACGGAGGACGGGTCTGAGCAGTTGTGTTGCGATGTGTGCCGGGTACGATGTGCTTAATGTTGTTGTGTCGGGAGTTTGGTCGTGGAGGGCCAGATCATCCTCTGGCGCAGCATCGTTGATCGTGTTGTTGGGTTAAACATTGCATCACCTCGCTCAACTGCCGTCTTCCTTCCTATTCACTCGGTTTTTTTGAGTGAATAGGCTTAATAAGCTAGTGCGCTTTACCATCAACGATTGCATCACTGCTTACCATCAGGCGGGATTGCAGTCAAGCACTAGTTTATAACAATAAAAAAAAAAAAAAAATTTTTTTTTTTTTTTTATAATTATAATTTTTTCAGAAGGTGTATCCGAACGTCATAGAACGAGCTGCACAGTCAACTCGCACGAGTATTAATAAAGTCACCAACCTCTAGCCTCTCTGAGCGCATGCGCCGCATGCCTCCAGCTGTTCCTCTCAGCCAACGCAAGCGCGGTGTTGCCATGCGCGTCCAGTATACTCAACGACGCGCCAGAAGACAGCAGCGTTTTGACATTTTCAAAATGGCCACGTTCAGCCGCGATGTGAAGAGCTGTCTGTGGAAGATGAAATGGAATTAGGATCAATAACACAATTAGCAAGGATCCTGTAACAAGGTTGTATTTTACTAGTGCTTGACTGCAATCCCGCTTAATGGTAAGTAGAGATGCAATCGTTGATGGTAAAGCGCACTAGTTTATTAAGCCTATTCACTCAAAAAAAACTGAGTGAATAGGAAGGAAGACGGCAGTTGAGCGAGGTGATGCAACGTTTAACCCAACAACACGACCAACGATGCTGCGCCAGAGGATGATCTGGAAACCCTCCACGACCAAACTCCCGACACAACAACATTAGGCACATCGTACCCGGCACACATCGCAACACAACTGCTCAGAGCCGTCCACCGTACGGCTTCACCAGACATCATGCCGGAACACGACGGATCGCTTGGCGGCATGACTTTGTCTGGTGGGTGGTAACTTATGCCGGCGGCTGATGTTGTTGCCTACCACCGAGAAAATCCCGCTTAATGGTAAGTAGAGATGCAATCGTTGATGGTAAAGCGCGCTAGTTTATTAAGAGCCTATTCACTCTAGCCTCTAGGCTTGAAGACACTTAGGTACGTATTACAGAACGTCACTCAAGACTCAAGCTCTACTTAAGTCTCGCTTCAAGCCATTTGATTGGTTGAAACTAGTTTTAAGTAATGCTTAAACAGAGATCAATGCTTGAGTTTCCTTCTGGAATACGGACCTCAAATTGTAATCCGACGGAAACACCGCCGCTGGCAAATTGTTCCAGTCCGTCGATGTACGCGGTATAAAAGAGGAGGCAAAACGCTTCGTCCGGATCGCAGTGGTGTCAACAACGTAAGGGTGGAAACTCGCCGTACGACGGGTCGTCCGATGGTGGAACGGAGATGGGGGAATTAAGTCATGCAATTCCCTCGCACACACTCCAAAATGCATCCTTTAGAACGGCGATGTTCCCGTCTGACTACAATTTAAGTGTCTTCAGGGTTAGAGTGAATAGGCTCTTAATAAACTAGCACGCTTTACCATCAACGATTGTATCACTGCTTACCATCAGGTGGGATTGCGGGAAGAGTTTGTTTGTTTGTTTGAACACGCTATTCTCAGAAACTACTGATCCGATTTGAAAAATTCTTATAGGATAGCCCATTAAACCAGGAAGGTTTTAAGCTATATAACATGACGCTGTGACCAATAGGAGCGGAGCATAACATGTTCAAATTACTAAATCCACGCGAACGAAATCGCTGGCGACCGCTAGTTACAAATAAAAAGATTGACACTTGCAGCTGTCATCAAAAAGCAAATCAACCCACCTTCCCACCAGTAGCAGCATCAGACTTCGCATCGATCTCAGCACCCGCAGCGCATAACGCTTCCAAACATCTGCTGCGTTCAGCTAACGCAGCCGCATGCAATGCACTTCGGTTGCAGTGGTCACGAGCGTCAACTGCTTCACCGCTTGCAATCAGCTCTGTTAAGAGTTCCAAGTTGTCCCAGAGGGCTGCCTGGGAGTTGTAAAAAAGCAATTAATAATTATTTATTTATTCTTTCGCACACATGACATGTACAGAGGTGGACTTAATGCCTTAGGCATTCTCTACCAGTCAACCCCAGGTGGTGAAGAGATAAGATGGTAGGGGCTTTAGCTTGAAAGAAAATAGTAAAGGAAAAAAAGCCCTTATAGTTATTAAAAAATACTTAAATAAGCTAAATATACATACATACTATTACCAAAATATATACTTATAATATACAATATGTAAAGAAAACCCTGTCCGATCCGTGAAGGTATTGTTAGGTATCGATAACTGATTCTACTAATGCCCACAAGGACAGGCTAAACGTAAAAAAAAATCCCCTTAAAATAATAAATATAATTTCGCAAAAAGAGGTAACTTAATACATGTGCGGTACGCAACCCCTTCCGCGGGCGGCGGGGGGCAGGGCACGCGGCACCTGTGACGTGGTCGCGTCGCTATTCGCTTATAATAATACCGGTGTTGTCACTTTTTTAAACATTACCAAATTTCGGGGAAATTGTAATTAATTCCCGGGAAAAAAGGATTATTTCAAAATTCATTAGTAGGTATTGTTACTATGATGATTATGTAAAATTTTATATTATATTTGGTCAAGTGTTCACCTAACCTTTATTATCCTTATGGGTCGGACAGGGTTTTCTTTACATATTGTATACATAAAAAAACTAAAATTTGGGAGAGGGGTGTAGCAATAACTCTACGCTAGTTGTTGCGAAAATAACTCTGCAATTTCCGCTTAAATGCAAACCAACTTAATCCATACATATGTAGCAGTAGGTATTTACAAATGCTGCCACATGCGTACAATGCGTCATACTGATGGCAAACAGACATCCTTGCATCTCGCAAGCAGATTTCACCGTGCAACTTGCATACATATGTATACAACGTCATTTTTTGTTTATGCGAAACCTGAATATATGTAGTTTGTACAGAATAAGCAACTGAATCGATTGCCAATCATTTTTACACCATGTTATATTTTTTCCCAAATACTTTTAGAAATTGTTGCAGTGTGGTCACCGAACCTGCCACGCAGCTTACGGTAGATCATAGTACTGCGTACGCCTGCACAACAGCTGACACCACAGGTCAACGCACAGCACGCCCACTCGAGCGGAGTTTGGGGGGTATTTTCTTATGATGTCGTCACATTCAACTATCCTCAAGGAACCGTACAGATAACCAATTTTTTTTATAATAAAACTCACTATTCACTCATATAAACTCAACATATAATTTAGGAGCAATATACTATAAGAAAAAACAGTCTACATTTTCCATCTGTTTTTATAGTTAATTTTTTTCCAGTTTAAATCTTTTTTTAACTAAATATTTTTCTAGTATTGTATTCTGTACGACAATTAGCAATTAATAAAATATTAATTAAGCAGATGCGACGGATAATTTACAGTAAAAATATTTTTTTTTTATAGAAGTTTTCATGACGTCTTTTAACGGTTTTTTCTGCGTTCTGAATATTTTTCTTACCACAGACATATTAACACAAGGCCTTGTACCACTTTACACATTCACAACATACGATTGCAACATTTTAAACCGCAAGATACCGAAATTTAACTTACCGTTAACGGGGTATTGACAACTCAAGTTTTATTAAATAATTCAGTTACCTGATGCAGCAGGCGGCCTTGGAAGTGGTCCTCGTCTGGAGACAGATCCATTTCTTTAGTTTTTAGAAGAAATCTACAAGTAGCACAGACATTTCCGGCCTAAACAGCCGCTCAAGCGTTACAAAAAGACTGCAAATGAAATACGGCGTTACACACCATAATGTTCACTAAAACTACACTTAAAATACACAGTTATGTGCGTCAGGCGCTTTTTTCTTTCAGCATTGCGGATGGAAAACCTTAATTAATGCGAAATTGCAAATTAATCGCGAATTAGATTTATCGATTTGTGTGATGACAGCTGTGAGCTGATCTGACTGACTGACAAACGTTTGACACCTGTCAAATGTTTACGTTTACGCTAAACTGGTAAGAAAATAGAAAACAATTGGAGACAATATTTATAATTATCCTTCTCTGTATCAGAGGAGACCTGTCCCAGCAGTGGGACGATAAAAGGATGAAGATGATAATTATGTCTGTACGTAAAGAATTCTTTAACGTATTAAAATCATGAAGCAGGTGAATCGCAGATGAAGTTTAATACAAATACAATAGTTGTTAGAGACTTGTTTTCTAACTCGTGCGAAGCGAAGTTGCAGTAGGCCTTGTTACTGATATTTTTTTGTCTATTTATTGATACTTACATGTTTTTAAATCGAAATTAATCTTTCGCATAACTTTGTGACAACGTATAATTTTGTAGGTAATTGACCATTAATATCGGATTAATTAAGTTAGGATTATTAAGTTATTTTTGAACGATCGAATTTCTACTTTTTTCTTTTTGCATTGCCAAAGTCTATGGTAACCTACTATAGTGTTTTTCATAAACCTATTTTTATCAAACTACCCTCCACAGAGTACATTATATACGTATAGGGTACTACCATCTAAATATGAATATAATTTACAAACATTGTTCGGCACTAATCATTATCGGTGATTTAAAATATAAAATGGCTCGTAGTTATACCAGTTACGATGAAGATTGGCAGAGAAGGAAGGCAGTGCCGATCAAAGGTCTTTTCCACGACATACCGAGTAAGTTAAAACTACCTTATGCCTTTATACTTAATAGGTAGTAACGCGACAGCCTCCGTGGCGTAGCGGTAGCGGTCGCGGCCGCTGCGCAAGGTGGCGCGGGTTCGATCCCCGCACAGTGCAAGTATTTGTATGCATGAATATGAATACTTGCACTGGTCTGGTCGTGCCTCGGAAAGCACGTTAAGCCGTTGGTCCCGGTTGCCATACAAACATCTAGTGGCAGTCGTTACGGGTTGTTGGAGCCCTCAAAAGTCCAACAATTGGTCTAACTGCAATGCTTCGATGTCGCCTTCGGGTTGTGGAGGTCAGACGGCAGTCGCTTCACGGAAAATGTCGAAGTTCAGCCATTTCAGCAGTATGACTGGTAAAAGCGGACCCCAGACTCCAAAGCTGAAAAGGCTTCGGATGCGACTGGGATTAACGCTGGGATGATGATGATGACTTAATAGGTAGTAACGCAACTTGAGCATTAAGGGGCTCGTGGCTAATAATAACCATACAGGTCGATTCAAGGTTGAGTTCGTAGCTGCAACTCGACCTTTCCACTTGTCGACTAACTCCGCTGAGACTTACCGTGATAATGGAAACCAGCCTGAACAACTATTGCGATGAGGGAAATGTAATGTCAATTTAACTTATGGCTCATTTACACGCTGTTAAGTAACAAGTATCAAGTGATTAGTAAAATCAAGGTGTAAACGGTCTCACTTAACAGCATCAAAATTATTAAGTATATTGTCAAAACTCAAAAAATGGTAAAAAACCAAAGGTACTTTATAAAAAGTGTTAAGTACAACAGGGAAAGATTGAATTTGCTGAAACAATTAGAGGTACAAACGGTCTCACTTAACACTAATCACTTAACAGCATCAAAATTAATAAGTATATTGTCAAAACTCAAAAAATGGTAAAAAGCCAAAGGTACTTTATAAAAAGTGTTAAGTACAACAGGGAAAGATTGAATTTGCTGAAACAATTAGAGGTATAAACGGTCTCACTTAACAGCATCAAAATTAATTAGTATATTGTCAAAACTCAAAAAATGTTAAAAAGCCAAAGGTACTTTATAAAAAGTGTTAAGTACAACAGGGAAAGATTGAATTTGCTGAAACAATTAGAGGTATAAACGGTCTCACTTAACACTAATCACTTAACAGCATCAAAATTAATATGTATATTGTCAAAACTCAAAAAATGGTAAAAAGCCAAAGGTACTTTAAAAAAAGTGTTAGATTGAATTTGCTGAAACAATTAGATATGTACTCTTATAACTTAGAGCAAAGTGATAGGAGGTACAACATTGAAACAGAGTCATTGCAATCTGAACTTGACCATCTGCAAGATAAACTTATTTCTATGACTAATAAGTATAATACCTCAGAAGACTGAGAGAATATATGTTGGCGATGAATGAGCTGGTTAACTTACAAAAAACCAAATGTGAGTGCGGTCTAACATTGAATGTGCTTACACCGGATCATTCGTTGATATCATGTGATACCACCTTGCCACAGCCCTGTGTTAATGTCGTAGTTCCTTCTGCTAATATTGCCAATAATCTTGATAATCTTAAACAAAGCTTGACTAATGATGTTGTGTTGTTCTGTGATGAGATAGGTAAGGGCTTGGGGCGGTTGTTGACTGATGAATGTCCGGGTCTCTCAATATTGAACTACTGTATGCAGTGACGGATTAACCCGTAATCAAATTAAGCAATTGCCTAGGGCATCACGTCTGGGGGGGCACCAGAACAAGCACAAAAAAGTCCATCCTGAGGGCATCACGAATCACGTCCTCACTCTCACGTCACCAAAAACCACACCAAAACAGTTTCTAGGACTAATTTGAAAATTCGCGCGTTTTAAGTTGACATAGAGTCCGACCTAGAGTCATAACCCCGCACCCGCTTGCCCACTCGCTGCCCGCTAGTGCATTCGGCAATTCGAATGTACCGGAATATGCGGTGCGACTTTGATTCTTTGGGCCGTGGAAGAATTTAGACTCCCGCGGCCCCACGCGCGCTCGTGTTAGAAGAGACACCGGGGTGGTTTTAGTCAGTAAGAGTCTGACAGACCCCGTCGCCTACCCCAGGGCGGCGGACATCCATTGAGCATTTCCACACCGGAAAAAAATAAAATAAAGGTACACGTAACTGTCAACAACTTCGAGAACAGAGTCTCCAATCTTTATTCCTATAAAGATGGACATACAACATGGGCGTTAGACATGACTGGTCTTGTCCATGTTCATTTTAAGACCGACTCGCTCGAATGCTCTGCTGAGGTCTTCGAGCATTGTACTCAGGTCCTCCGTGGTCTCAGCCATGGCTAGGATATCATCAGCAAACCGAAGGTGTGTCATAAACTCGCTATTGACATTGATGCCCAGTCCTTTCCAGTCCAGAACCTTGAAGACATCCTCCAATGCAGCGGTGAACAGTTTCGGGGAGATAACATCTCCCTGTCTGACACCACGCTGCAGAGGTATTGGTTTCAAGGTCTGATCCTGTATTCGGACTGACATGGTGGTGTTTTCGTACAAACCCTTCAGCGCTTAATATACCGATAGTCTATTTGGCACCGCTGGAGAGACTGCAGTACAGCCCAGGTCTCGATCAGGTGTATAAAATAATACATGATGATAAAATTGAATCAGCTTACCCTAATATGGAAACAGATCCCTGCGTATATTTTTATCGCTTATGATTTCAAATTGCTCAGCGGAGCGTTCTTTTACAAAATTAAAATTATTAAAAAAGGACAAAGATGATACAAGAAAGGCTCGATTGTTTATCGATATTATACATAGAGTCCGATATGATAAAAACATTACACTTTAATACTATCTTGCGTGAATCCAATGCCCGAAAAAGCCGCAAGGCGCATTTCAATAAATAAATAAATTATGCTTCAATTGGTTTTTATTGTTGTCGCGCCTACTCTACTTCTAAGGTACGTTACATCTGGGCACGCCACAATAGCGGCGGTAAGTCCCCTCTTTGAGGAGTGGCTAGAGAGACGCCACGGCGCCCTAACCTTCCGCCTGACGCAGGTCCTCACCGGACACGGTTGTTTCAGGAGGTTCCTGTTCCGTATTAGGCGGGAGGAAACGCCAGGGTGTCACCATTGTGTGGATCGCCATGAGGACACGGTGGAGCATACGGTGGAGGTCTGCCCGGCTTGGGTGGAGCACCGCCGTGTTCTCGTAGCGGCGATCGGTGGCGATCTCTCGCATCCGACCCTGGTCCAAGCCATGGTCCGGAGCGAGAGTACATGGCAGGCCGTCACCTCCTTCTGCGAAGCAGTGATGCTGGCAAAGGAGGAGGCGGAGCGCGTGAGACAGCGGGAATCCCAGCGCCCTCACGCCACTAGCCGCCGCAGGAGACACCCTGGTCGGGAGACCACACCGAACTCCCAGCCACCGTAGGCGCGGGCCTGCGGGCGGTGAGCAGTGGGCAGCTCGCCGCCCAGTAAGGACCAGGCCCGAGTCGAAGGCGCGTCGTGTTTCACGTGCGCCTCAAAGAGATGTCAGCACATCGTGACGGGGTCTACGAATACCGATGCCTCCTGGGTCAGGGTTGCGGGTTGGTTAAACAAGAAACCGTGGCCGTGGCCATCGCACAGGCAAAAGAAGAAACACGGGTGGGTTTTAGTCAGTAAAAATCTGACACGCCCTTCCGCTCCGCCCAGAGCGGGAGAAGTCATTTGATGATTTCCCACCCCAACAAAAAAAAAAAGAAAGAAAAACATCTCTGATGAGATGTTTTTCTTTCTTTTTTTTTGTGAAACGAATGTTTTTAGGCGGTAAAGGTTTAAAGACAGATTCTAGTTGACCTTGACATACGGATAGGGGGGCCCACAGGCGTGGATTGCTTAGGGCATCAAGTAGTCTTAATCCGTCACTGACTGTATGCCTGGTTGTTCTTTTTATGGAATTATCCAAAAAAAATTATTAAATGTAACCCAGGATACAACATTGTTAATTTTTGTGGGCAGTAGGGGAAATTTGAACAAATGAGAACTGCTTAAGTGTTGTGAATTATTAAGCAATCTGAATATTGGAAAGGTTGTCTTGTTTACATTCCCTTACAGTGACCAGTTGCCACAGGAAGAAAATAGGATTAGATTTGAACTAAATCTGACAATGTCCAACTTGACATTTAAGGGTCCGTCCTGTTAATCTGCTCATTTTGATCAATTTTGTTCCATGATTGTGAGAATATGTTACATAATATTAGTAAAATTATGTATGATATGGATAGTACAACTCTTCATCTAGCTGCTAGCTTGACTACTTTTTTCAAGAAACTTCATAATTAGTAGTAAATCTACAATTTCCGATACTCTTTTTCTCAAATTTCACGTTCGAGTGAAGTTTGACCATAGTTTCTGAAGAAACTACAAGCAATTTTGCCTATAAAAAAGTACTATCCACATCAGCATATAACTATCTTGCTGCTAGCTTGACCACTTTTTCGAGTTTATTTCATAATTCAGCCAAAAAAGAAGATAGAAATGAAGAAATTCAAGGGAAAACTGCAGCCAAACAAGTATGGTTTTTTCTATAATAAAGCAACTTTTTTTAAAAATTAAAAATGCCGCATTAATTTTAAGGTATTTTTATAATAGAAACAAAAGTTTATTTTCTAAAAAAAATTTTTTTTCATCATGAAAATCAATGTCAAAATCTACTATATTTACGAGCGCGCCAACGCAGCCAGCTCAGTGGTAACTCGGCTAGCGCAAAGAGAGGACGTATCACCATAGATTAATATAAGTACTAACGTACGTATCACCATAGAATAAAGAGGGGAAGTAGGTTATCTGCGACCCAATCCGCGATTTAATTGCCTACTGTCTTAGGGTTGACAACTGTCCGCGCTTCGTCGGTTACGGTTGTCGCCCAAACCGCTAACAAATATTTATAGACTAAGAGCTTATGTTTAAATTATTTGCTTAGTATTTAGTTTACATATACTAGTCAGTTTTTTTTTTGTAATTTTTATTTTTAGTTTTGTACACATAAAGAACCATATTTATTTTTATTTTTAATTAATACAAATATAAATAACACAAACATAACATCTATTGAATCACACATTTAATACAAAATTACAAATTAGCTACAGAAAAATACCTACTTTCTTCGGTTTCGACTATTACGAAACGCGTTGTTATTAAACTTTAATGTGTAATATATCCGTATCCTTGTAAATAACTTTTAGAAATATAATTTGAAAAATATAAGTCTTTTATTTGTTCATAAATAGACATACCAACTTTGCAGTTTATGTGATCATTTTTTAAAAGCTAATGTGCCGAAAAGCCGTGACGCGCGAACCTCGTTCCGTGCTAGCCGCGACTAGCGCAGTCATAGGCACTCTAATATTGTGTTTAGGTGTGCGTGCGGCGACGCATAGATACTATGGCGCACACATACAAGCCGCGCGCGGTCCGTTTGTATGAAGATAACGTACTTCCCTCTCTTTATTCTATGATTCTATGGTATCACTTTGTGTCCCAAGAGCTCGCGAGTTTTACGTAGGTTAATGTAAAAAATTTACTGCGACTACCACAACTTGATCCTTTAATTATTTTTCTTTCTTACTAATATTATATTAGTTGTGAATTATATTAGGATATTTACGACTTATCCCTTGGATTGCTTTAACTAATTTTTAACCGACTTTAAAAATGAAGGAGTATATTTCTTTGTAAGTTCGTAAATTTTTCCATCATTTGTGAACCAATTTAAAAATATCTTGGGTTTTTTAGTCAATGTCACGTCAATTTATTTAACTGGTGGAAAACTACAGCCGAAGCCACAATGATAGAAGCTTGTAAGGAAGAGGCTTCTATAGCTCTCGAAAGTGGCAATGTAAGTCCATCAGGTATACCAACTATAGCGTAACAGCTGATGCTGCTTGGGGAAAACGTTCATACAAAACAAATTTTTCTTCCGCAGCAGGCGTTGGAGCTATAATAGGGGTGAAAAGTGGCAAATTATTACATGTTGGTATTAAAAATAAATACTGTGTTACATGTTCCCGTGCAGCTAATAAAAATATTACACCCCTGAAACACCGGTGTAATAAAAATCATACTGGCTCTTCCACTAGTATGGAGAAATCAATAATCGTTGAGGGATTTAGAGAATCTGTGAAAACACATAATTTGGTGTATGCAAAACTTATTGCTGATGGTGACTCAAGTGTGTATAAAAACATATTGGAAAGCAGGCCATATTCAAACGTTACGGTTGAAAAAGTGGAGTGTTCCAATCACTTAATGCGCAATTATAATGGGAAAAATTTAAGTTTGATGAAAGATACGTCCATCCCATTAAACGAACGCAAGCTACTACATTCAGATCGAGTGAACCGATTACGCATTGCTGTGAAAGCATTCCGAGGAGCTGAAAATGTTCCATTTACTGAGCAAATCAAAAACTTACAAAAAGACATTATCAACAGCCCAAAACATATTTTTGGAGACCATTCAGAATGTGAAAACTATTACTGCACAGACAAAAAAACAACTTTTGCCTATTGCCCGAAATTGTCGATCCAAGAAAATCTCGTTCAATGCCTATACGAGACACTTCATTTTAAAATAATAGGAGGCTAATGCAGCTAGGTCCTGAAGTTCATCTAAGAGATTTCTTTAATTTATTCTTACGGTTGCTTTACAATTCTTTGATAAATAATATTTTAAACATGTTTTTATTTTATATATCGTTTACCTAAATACTGGAAATCTGTCTAACTGGAGGTATCTATCGTATTCCTAAATGTTGCATCCGGTTTTTCTCGGTGGTAGGCAACAACATCAGCCGCCGGCATAAGTTACCACCCACCAGACAAAGTCTTGCCGCCAAGCGATTCGTCGTGTTCCGGCATGATGTCTGGTGAAGCCGTACGGAGAACGGGTCTGAGCAGTTGTGTTGCGATGTGTGCCGGGTACGATGTGCCTAATGTTGTTGTGTCGGGAGTTTGGTCGTGAAGGCTCTCCAGATCATCCTCTGGCGCAGCATCGTTGGTCGTGTTGTTGGGTTAAACATTGCATCACCTCGCTCAACTGCCGTCTTCCTTCCTATTCACTCAGTTTTTTTGAGTGAATAGGCTTAATAAGCTAGTGTGCTTTACCATCAACGATTGCATCACTGCTTACCATCAGGCGGGATTGCAGTCAAGCACTAGTTTATAACTATTAATAAAAAAAAAAAAAAAAAAAAGGTTAGACTGGAAGCCGGTCCGAACATAGTTGAGAAAAAGGCTAGGCAGATGATAATGATATTGTATATGTAGGTACTTACACTACACTTTAATATTAGTATCCATAAACTAATTATTTAGTTATTGCAAAACTCAAAAGGAAAATTAATTTATTTATATATACTTACTAGAGTAGGTAGGACATAGATATCGACGCTTGAAAGGCAATCATATCTTCTTCTTCTTCAGCCTATAGATGTCCACTGCTGGACAAAGGCCTCCCCCAAGGCTTTCCACGCTGACCGGTCTTGTGTTGCCCGCATCCATCGGCTTCCCGCGACCTTCACCAGGTCATCGGTCCACCTTGTTGGGGGCCTCCCTACGCTGCGTCTTCCAGTACGTGGCCGCCACTCCAGAACCTTACTGCCCCATCGGCCATCGGTTCTACGAGCAATGTGCCCTGCCCACTGCCACTTAAGTTTAGCGACTCGCAGAGCTATGTCGGTGACTTTGGTTCTTCTGCGGATCTCCTCATTTCTGATTCGATCACGCAGAGAAACTCCTAGCATAGCTCTTTCCATTGCCCTTTGTGTGACTCTGAGCCTTCGTATGAGGCCCATTGTGAGCGACCACGTTTCAGTTCCATATGTCATCACTTGCAACACACACTGGTCAAAGACTTTAGTTTTGAGACACTGTGGTATCTTGGACGACGAGAAGATGTAGCGTAGCTTCCCGAACGCTGCCCAACCGAGCTGGATTCGCCGAGACACCTCTTTCTCGAAGTTGGACCTACCTAGTTGGACTGTTTGTCCCAGGTATACATACTCGTCAACAACTTCGAGTGCAGAGCAACCAACTACAATTGGAGTGGGTGCGACATGATAGTTCGACATGGTCTTCGTCTTATCCATGTTCATTTTTAGACCCACTTGTTGGGAAGCTCTGCTGAGGTCATTGAGCATTTTGCCCAAGTCTTCCAGGGTCTCAGCCATGACCACGATATCATCTGTGAAACGGAGATTAGTGATGTACTCGCCGTTGATGTTGATGCCAAGTCCTTTCCAGTCCAGGAGCTTGAAGACATCTTCCAACGCAGCAATGAACAATTTAGGAGATATGAGATCTCCTTGTCTCACTCCACGCTGCAGTTGGATCGGTTTCGAGTCCTGATCCTGGAAACGGACTGACATGGTGGCGTTTTTGTACAAACACTTTATCACCTCAATGTATCGATGGTCAATTTAGCACCGCTGGAGAGACTGTAGCACCGCTCAAGTCTCAATCGAATCGAAGGCCTTCTCATAGTCCACAAACGCCAGCATAGTGGTTTGTTATACTCCTCGGACTTCTGTATAACTTGCCGCAGCGTATAAATGTGGTCTATGGTGCTAAAGCCTTTTCGGAAGCCTGCTTGTTCGGGAGGCTGGAAGTCGTCGAACCTGCGAGCGAGACGATTCGTGATGACCCTAGAAATCTAAGCGACAAAAATTCGTAAATTGAGTTATATACACCATTCGAAACGCCAGATTTTTCTGCGTCGTTTGGTGTATAATTGTATATAACTCAATTTACGAATTTTTGTCGCTTAGTTATGATTGCCTTTCAAGCGTCGATATATTATCGCGTAATAATTATGTTAACCCTAAAATTTTGTTAATAGATTTCTAAATGTGAGGAATATTAAATTAAACTGATTACTTATTCTAATGTTTCATTTTACCGTATATGTTTTTATTTCTTAAATTGCCTATGTAATAAACTATCATTACACCATATTTTTTTAATGTCAAAATGTATCAATATTCATCTAAATTGTGATAAATATACAATGTGCACTCGTTTCCGACTATTCACAAATCATACTTTATATAATTTAGAATAATATCTTCTAAAGGATCAAAAATGTTTAAGCGTTCACTAAGCTCGATATTTACGCGCGTGTGCGTCTAGCTGCTAGAACGATGCACACAAAGATAACATCGCAACGATTTTACCTAAACTGTAGCGAGAGAATTTTGTGCACGGACTCTTAACCAATTTGAATGAAATATGACACACACATGTAAGCTAATTTCCTAATAGGTTAAATTTTTTTGATACATATACAACGTGTAACATAAAGGGTATATACATACCAAGAGTATGGCATCTTTCCATGATATCAAACGATATAGGAAGGGTTTCAACTCCAAATAAAATACTCAAAAATTTCATAACAAATTTATGGTTTCGTGTGTTTCTTAAAACCAAATCATAACGGACGTGGCACCACACTACATACGTTAATAATTAATCGTTACACGTCACGTTACTTGCCAAAATCACGATAAATGTCTTCAATAACTCTGTGCGCCTAGTATGGTAGTAGCCTATCACAGGCGGTGTTTTCCTCATAACTTCCTACATTAAGAGATAGGTTTAAAAAAACCCTTCCGATATCGTTTGATATCATGTAAAGATGCCGTGCCCTTGGTATGTATATACCCTTTTTGTTACACGTTGTATATTATACTTAGTCTAAGTATACTTGAAAGTATTACAATGCATGTGTGCAGTTGATTTGAAAGAAATTAAAACACGCAAAATTGTATTAACAAATGCCTCAACTTTATTCATTGGTTGAATTCTATTGGACAGAGAGGCGCAGTAAAACATCAAGTTTGTCTGTTTAGCAGAGTTTACTGAGTTATTTATTTAGTACTCACAAAAATGGCGTTCACACAAAAGGGCACGGACGAACAAGAGAAAGATCTAGAACTACCATACACTAAGTAGAGACAAACCATAGTGTAACAATATTGCCATAGTTTAACATTGCATTCTACAAATTTCACAAAATGTGTTTAATACCTGGATTTCATCCATCTTCCTTTTATTGTATCACGTAAAATTAATGCCGACTTTTTAATGGTTTTTTCGAAATACCAAGTTATTATGCATGTTATTTTGGTGATTCTATTGAAATATTCTGCAATAGGAAGTGTTAATAAATAGTTAGCATGTAAAAGTCGATAATCATGTAAATAACAGGAGATTTGTAAAACGTGAGTAGTGATAACCCTAAATTGGTTTGTTTACCTATATTCTTTATGGAGCTAGGCGATGGTATAGGTTTAAAGTTCTTATCAATACAAATTAATCAAGCCTAAACAACATAGCTGCTGTGAATTGTTGAGGAGTTCCTTCGACTGTCTCCCGGCTCCATCATCAGATCTACTCCAGACCTTTATCAAATTGTAGTGCTTTAAAATACTTAATGAAAATACTAAGAAATGCACTAGTCGCCCCTACGATTTTTGAAAGTTCCCCTTGATTTCTCTGGTCTTCCATCATCAGACCCTGATGTCCTTATCATGGGACCACCTTGGGAATGTGTCTTTCCAACAAAAAAATAATTATCAAAATCGGTTCATAAACGACGAAGTTATGCGTGAACAAACATAAAAAAAGAACCATATATATACAACGTGTAACAAAAAGGGTATATACATACCAAGGGCATGGCATCTTTAGATGATATCAAACGATATAGGAAGGGTTTCAACTCAAAATAAAATACTCAAAAAATTGGTACCAAATTTTCGGTTTCGTGTGTTTCTTAAAATAAAATCATAACAAACGTGGCAGCACACTACATATGTTAATAACTACTCGTCACCAGTCACGTTACTTGCGAAAATCCGATAAATGTCTTCAATATCTCTGTGGGACTAGTATGATAGTAGCCTATCACAGGCGGTGTTTTTCCTCATAACTTCCTAACATAAAGAGATAGAATTAAAAAACCCTTCCAATATCGTTTGATATCATGTAAAGATGCCATGCCTTTGTTATGTATATACCCTTTATGTTACACGTTGTATAATACGGTCGAATTGAGTAACCTCCTCCTTTTTGAAGTTGGTTAAAAAAATACCGGCAAGTGCGAGTCGGACTCGAGCACGAAGAGTTCCGTACCATTATCTTTAAAAACAGCAAAAATATCACGTCTGTTGTATGAGAGCCCCTTACAATATTTTATTTTTAGTGTTTGTTGTTAAAACGGCAACAGAAACACATAAGTCTCTGAAAATTTCAACCGTCTAGCTATTACGGTTCATGAGATACAGCCTGGTGACAGACGGACGGACGGACGGACAGACGGACAGCGAAGTCTCATGAATAGGTTTCCGTTTTACATTTAGGTACGGAACTCTAAAAAAAAGGTTCCAGGCCGAGTAAGCCCCATTTGGTTAGGCTAAGGCCTTGTCAACACTAAGCTCGATATTTACGCGCGTGTGCGTCTAGCTGCTAGAACGATGCACACAAAGATAGCATCGCAACGATTTTACCTAAACTGTAGCGAGAGAATTTTGTGCACGGACTCTTAATAATAAAATATTACATTTAATTGACATATATAATTATTTTAAGAAGAATTTGTATTTGACAAGAGATGGACAAAAGAATGATAAGTATTATCTTTATAATTATTATAAAAGACAGATAGCTGTGTCGCTATCATATTTTTTTTCTATTACAGCCAAGAATTTGGCTAAACAACTTGCTTCTTTTGAGCAATGCAATGACATTTTAATTAATTCTGCCAATAATTTGGTATCAGTTGACATTATTAATAATTTAAATTAGAAATTAAGACAATAGAGCCAACCTCTAGTTGTAATAATACACAGGATTACAAAAACCACTCGGCCGGTTTAAGATCAATAGATAATATTAATTTGGTGCATCAAAATATTCAAGGATTTATGAACAAAGATTTAGAGGTAGATTTATTCATGAACCATTATAGTATTGATATTCTTTGCATAACCGAACATTGGCTTTTTTTTTTTTTTATCAATACATAGTATAAAACAAAGTCGCTTTCGCTGTATGTCCGTATGTATGCTTAGATCTTTAAAACTACGCAACGGATTTTGACGCGGTTTTTTTTAATAGATAGAGTGATTCTTAAGGAAGGTTTATATGTATAATAAATGCATAATATAGTGTTCGTTCCCGAGGGAAATCTAAAAAGCGCGATATAACCGAACTCCACGCGGGCGAAGCCGCGGGCGGAAAGCTAGTTATTTATAAACTAGTGCTTGACTGCAATCCCGCCTGATGGTAAGCAGTGATGCAATCGTTGATGGTAAAACACACCAGCTTATTAAGCCTATTCACTCAAAAAAACTGAGTGAATAGGAAGACAGACGGCAGTTGAGCGAGGTGATGCAATGTTTAACCCAACAACACGACCAACGATGCTGCGCCAGAGGATGATCTGGAGACCCTCCACGACCAAACTCCCGACAGAACAACATTAGGCACATCGTACCCGGTACACATCGCAACACAACTGCTCAGGCCCGTCCTCCGTACGGCTTCACCAGACATCATGCCGGAACACGACGAATCGCTTGGCGGCAAGACTTTGTCTGGTGGGTGGTAACTTATGCCGGCGGCTGATGTTGTTGCCTACCACCGAGACTAAAAAAGTCACCAGTTCTTCTTCAATTTTAAGAATCACCAGGTTGGTAATTCGTTTAGCAGAATAAATGCTATACATTGTGGCTCATTAATTTTAGTTAGTAACCGGCTCAAATTTAAAAACTGTAAAGACATTTTGGGCCTGTCTGTTGAACGAACAGCTGAAATTGCCTGTAGGTATAGAGTTGGAGGCATTGATATAATATTAAACAGATATGATATATGAATGTACAGAATGTGGATGCGAATGTAAATGGGAAGAAATGTAATATAATGTGGATGTGAATGTGAATGTTACTTACAAGCTATGCACTCACTTAAATACTATAGCTATGTCTAAATAATAGTGGGGTGACCAATCGGGCGCCCTCGATGCTGATTCGTTGATCGAGGGAAGACGTGGCGTATGATTGGTCAGTGAAGAGTACCCGCCAATTCAGTTCACTTGCAAGGCGGTTCGGTATGGTTTCACACGCTCCCACGCACGTGGGTCCCCAGATGTGCTTCCGGAGTTCCGGGGTGAGATTTATTAGGCACCCTCGCTCCAGGCGGTCGAGACCCTCGGGCTTTGTGTTCGAGACGCACGCCATGACTTCCGCGATCCTTGTGTGATTTATTTGAACCCTTTCGCGGAAGGTCGTCAATTGTAATGTAGCATGTGTGCGGCTGCTGCTACAGTGCTACAGTACATACGTACGTTTGGCTAAGGGGGGAGCCCTTAGCGAAACGTACGTAGCGTGCAGGCGTCTTGACGATTCTGCCTGACCTGGTACGGTGTTCCCTCGTATGCTGGGCTGGGAGCAGGCTGGATTGCTCGTCTGCGGTCGCTGCAGGTGCTGGAGTCTTGGCTGTGGTTTGCTCGTCTGTGGTAGCTGCAGGTGCTTGATTGGTCTCGCTGTTCGTATGCTTGGGATCAACTTCTGTGTTGATAGTGTACGCTGGTTTGAGGCGATCGATCGATATGTTGCTTGATCGTCCTGGTAGTTGTATTGTGAAGTACTTTTCCTTGCGTTCGATGATCCTGTATGGACCTTGGTATGGATGCTGCAGAGGTTTGCGGACGGTGTCATCGCGTAGAAACACGTGGCTACATGTTTGTAGATCGTTGTGCACGAACATACAACGCTTGTTTGCATGCGATTTGTATGTGGGTGTGAGCTTCGTGATGATGTCGTGCAGGTGATTAACGTAGTCGTGGTCCATCGTCGGTGTGGCTGGAGTTGGTGATATGAAGTCACCTGGTAGGCGTATGGCTTGACCGTAGGTGAGTTGCGCTGCGCTTGTGTCAGAGTCGGAGCGGATAGTGGCTCGTA
Source organism: Sesamia nonagrioides (assembly GCA_017933935.1). Lineage (NCBI taxonomy): Eukaryota > Metazoa > Arthropoda > Insecta > Lepidoptera > Noctuidae > Sesamia > Sesamia nonagrioides. The sequence continues at coordinate 203,822 of JADWQK010001785.1, forward strand.
GACCCATTAAAACAGTTAACACCACTACGATCCGGACGAAGCGTTTCGCCTCCTCCTTTATACCGCGTACATCGAGGGACTGGAACAATTTGCCCGCGGCGGTGTTTCCGTCGGACTACAATTTGAGTGTCTTCAAGGCTAGAGTGAATAGGCTCTTAATAAACTAGTGCGCTTACCATCAACGATTGCGTCACTGCTTACCATCAGGCAGGATTGCGGTCAAGCGCTGGTTTATAATATTTAAAAAAAAAAAAAAAAGACAACTCGTAGACCCTTGTTGCTGTTTTCTAGTCTAGCCATGAATGCGGCTTTTAATGTTCTGTGCCAGCGTTCGACGATTCCGTTACTCTGCGGGTAGTACGCAGTAGTACGGGTTTTGTCTGCACCGAGTAATTGTGCTAGGTCTTTGAATAGTCGATTTTCAAACTGTCGTCCTTGATCAGTTGTGATTCTTATTGGACAACCGAAACGGGATATTCAGACTTCGTAAAGCTTTCTTGCGACGATTTCAGCGGTTGTCTCTTAAAGTGGTACAGCTTCGGGCCATCGTGTGCACCGGTCGATCATTGTGAGCAAGTATTTGTGTCCACATGCTGATGTAGGTAGCGGTCCAACGATATCAACGTGAATATGTTGAAATCGTTCGCTCGGTGGAAATGTTGCGATGCCACTATGATTGTGTTGTTGTACTTTGGAGAGCTGGCACGAATTGCATGCTTTAGTCCACTCACCGATGTCGGTATACATTGAGGGCCAAAAGAATCGCTCTTGCATCAGCTTCCATGTAGTTCGTACTCCTGGATGACTTGGGCTGTGCACGGCGTTGAAAGCTATGCGACGAAAATCAGTTGTTGGATATGGACGAACATGTGACGTTGATGTTTCACAGAATATTGGCTTGTTGGTACCAGGTAAGATGATTTCCTTGAGTTGTATGTTGATCTGTTGAGATAATGTAGGTATACAACTTTCGTTTTCTTGAGCTTGAGATAACTCGTCGTAGTTGATAGGTGATGGCGTGTCGATGGTCTCGACGCGCGATAGTGCATCTGCGACAATATTTTGTGCCCCGCTCATGTGTCGGATGTCAGTAGTAAACTCGCTAATGAAGAGTAATTGCCGGATTCGCCGTGGTGTGTCGTTATCAGACGGGGGTTTGCGAATAGCGTAAGTCAGCGGTTTGTGATCGGTATAAATGATGAGCTCTTTGCCTTTTTAGCGCGTAGGTGGTGTTACGTAATTAAAACTCGAATAGATAGAATGTTGTATATTGCACGTAAGTGTAGGGTACAATGTATAATATAAATTGAATAATTACAAGAGTGCGGACGTGACTATGTTACAACAGAATGTACAGACTGTGAATGCGGATGCGTAAAATGTACAATGTAAAATGTGTAATGTGTGGCGATAATGTTGTCTATTACAAGCTATGCACAACCTTAAATACTAAACAATAACACAGCTATCTCTAAACCATAGTGGGGTGACCAATCGGGGCGTCCTTGATGCTGATTCGTTGATCATGGGAGGACGTGGCGTACCATTGGTCAGCGTAGATAGCGCGCCAGTTTACAGTCACGTGCTAGGCGGTCGCTATGGTTTCACATGCTCCCAAGCACGTGGCTCCACAGATGTGCTTCCGGAGTTCCAGGGTGAGATTTAATAGGCACCCTCGCTGTAGGCGGTCAGGACCCACGCTCTTTGTCTTCCGAAATCCTTGTGTGACTCTGGTGTGATTCATGTGAACCCTTTCGCGGAAAGTCGTCAACAGTTGTGGCATCTGTCTGGCTGCCACAGTACTCCGATTTATTTGGACCATTTCGCGGAAGGTCGTCCATTGTTGTGTTGTAGCAGTCTGCTACAGTACTCCCCCCTTAGCGCGAAACATACGTGGCGTGCGAGCATGTGAAACCATAGATGTGCTTCCGGAGTTCCGGGGTGAGATTTATTAGGCACCTTCGCTGTTGGCGGTCAGGACTCACGTTCTTTGTCTTCCGAAATCCTTGTGTGACTCTGGTGTGATTTATGTGAACCCTTTCGCGGAAAGTCTTCAATAGTTGTGGCATCTGTCTGGCTGCCACAGTACTCCAATTTATTTGGACCATTCCGCGGAAGGTCGTCCATTGTTGTATTGTAGCAGTCTGCTACACCTTCAAACATTTTTTGAAAGTGTTTTACTGCCATAAAAATTTAAAGCAGTTCCCGATCATTTGTACTATATTTCTTTTGTGTTTCGGAGAATTTTTTTGAAAAATATCCAAGTGGCACCCATTTTTCTTTGTTTCGCAATTGTTGGAGGGACGCCCCGGGGCAGGTCACAGAAAAGGGCGACCCGGTCCTCGGCCGCATTGGATGGGTAAGACGATAAAGCAGCGTCTATTATGCTCTGTTTGCACAACTCAAAGGCTTTTGTTGACTGATTGTCCCACTTTACTTCCGCTTTGTCTCGTTTTTTAGAATCATGAAGGAATGCGTGGAGTGGCGATTGGATGTCGGCTGCATTCGGAATGATGTCGCGGTAGAAATTTAACATCCCCATAAATCTTCGTAAGGCTTGAATGGTTTTCGGTTTAGGGTATTCTATTATTGCAGTAACTTTACCTTGAAGTGGCTTGATTCCCTTGCTTGATACTTCGTAACCTAGGAACTTGAATGTTTCGCTGCCGAAGACACACTTTAATGGATTTATAGTGACACCATACGTGTCTAATCGGCGTAAAACTTCCTGCAGATCTCCGATATGGCTTGCTTCACTTTCAGATGCAACGATGACATCATCGATGAATGGAAATGCGTAGTCTATTCCGTTGAGTACTTCGTGTATGAATCGTTGGAATGTATGTGCGGCATTCTTGAGACCTGGGCACATTCGTGGAAATTCGAATAAACCGAATGGTGTTGTGATCGCTCTCTTCTCGATATCGGGTTCGAAGATTGATAATTGTGAATAGGCTCGGTTTAAATCGAGAGTGGAGAAGATTTTCTTGCCGTGAAGCAGGTAAGTAAAATCTTTGAGCCGAGGAACTGGATAACGATCGGGTTTAGTGACGTCATTGAGTCGTCTGTAGTCACCACAAAGTCGTAAGTCGCCGTTTTTCTTAGGGACGACATGTAGCGGACTGGACCAAGGGCTTTTGCTTGGTCGGCAAATTCCTTGCTGCATCATGAGTTCGAATTCTTTCTTCACGAGCAGGTAGCGATGTGGAGGAAGAGGTCTGCACTTGCTGTACACTGGTGGGCCAGTAGTTTCATTGTGGTGTTCTACCCTGTGCTTGGGAGTATCCTTCATCCATGACGGTCGCAGGATGTCAGGAAACTTACTGAGGAGCTGGTGATACGGCTGTTCCATGTCGATACTTCGAACTGTGGGTTCAGCGGAATGAATGACTGATGCTCTGACGGTCATATTGGTAACTTTTTCGACGAGACGTCGGCCGGCTATGTCGACAAGAAGTTGATGACGTTTCAGAAAGTCTGCACCGAAGATAGGTTTGCTGACGGAAATTCATCGTCGCTTGACGATGAATTTTCCAGGTGTACGGCCGTCGTAGGTTGAGATCCAGTTGTAGGGTTTTCTCTCCGTACGTGCCGCGTACAAACAGAAATCGATTTGTTTTGCTTTCCCGCCTTTGGTTCTCGGTATCACGGAAACGTTTGCGCCGGTATCAATTAAAAATGACAGACGCGAATTCTTATCTGTGAGAAGTGTTGTTCGCGTCAGTTGCCGCCTCAACCGACGCAGGCGTTAGTTTTCCGAATGGTCGCTGTTGCTATCGAAATTGCACGGAGGTGTACATTTGCGCGCCTTTACCGAACTTGCGATGATAATAACACTTAAGTGATTGTTCTGAATACTTGCGGTTGCTATTATCCTTGCTTGTTGAACGCGATCTTGAACGCCGTCTGTCGTATGGTCTGTGTGATCTGGGTCTGGGTTCCTGCCTGTTCTTGAGTTCAGCTAGCTCCAGAGATAACTGCCTTATTTGTTCATGTAGGGCTGTCATACCGCTCGTGTGTGTAATCTGCGCGACCTGGTTAGGTTGCGCAATACTGTCTATGACAGTGTCTGCCACTTGCGACAACTTTTCTAAGTCGGTTATGTCGCTTACGGTGAGAACAGCGCGTACTGAGGGTGGAAGTAGCTTGGTCCACATGATACGCAGTGTACCGTCGGGAATTTTCTGTCCGGCTAGTTCCCGCATTTTTCGTAACAGCTGTGAGGGTTTCTGATCTCCGAGTTCCATCTCATCCATCAGCTTTTGCAGCTTCCGGCTCTCGGATTCCTCGTAGACGCTGATGAGTCTGGCCTTCAGAGTTTCGTACTTGTTCTCAGAGGGCGGTTTAGCGATAATGTCACTTACTTGTTGAAGTGCGTCCAGGCCTAGTCGGGCGATAGCTGCTTGATAGCGCGCGTCATCACCTTGCCTCTGTGGCGCCATTACTGCTTCGAAGTGAGTGAACCATAGTCTGGGATATGCTGGCCAAAAGTCAGACAGCCGTGCTTGTAGTGTGAGCGTGTCGACTCGCCCTTCTACCTGTGGTGCGTTGCTGGTCGCCATCCTGAGTAGACTCTGCTGGTGTAAAGTTACAATACCGTGAATATAGCCTTTTGAAATCTTAGTGGTGAGACCCGCTTGTGGGAAGCCACTAGAATGTGCTAATCACGAGTATCGTCACGTCGGTCTTGTAATCGCGACGTTTCGAATTAGAAAATATTCAAAACTATTTAAACAAGTTTGTTATATGGCCAAGTCACGTTACTTGATTTCAAAGATAAAAAAAACAGTAGTAAAGTAATTAAAACGCCTTGGAAAATTATTAGTGAAACGGGAAGGTTCAGTGATAGAAAATAGAAATACTGAGACATTAAAAGACAAAGACATTAAAATTATATTTACAATAAATCTCTTTGCTATAGCCTGTCTATTAATGACAACTTAATAAAACCACACAAGTCGCTAAGGCATTTGAAAATTTCTATTCGGATATTCCTGTTTCAACTACTAAATCCCTAAACTCATCACCATCTATGCTCATCACCTTCTGTAAGTCTTCGACCAGTGTGTGTTGCCAGTGATGACTTATGGAATCGAGACGTGGTCGCTAACAATGGGCCTTATAAAAAGGCTCAGAGTCACTCAAAGGGCAATGGAAAGGGCTATGCTTGGGGTTTCACTGCGCAATCGAATCAGGAATGAGGAGATCCGTAGAAGAACGAGAGTAACTGACATAGCCCGAAGAATTGCAACACTAAAGTGGCAGTGGGCTGGACACATTGCCCGTAGGACCGATGCCCGATGGGGCCGACGGGTTCTCAAGCGGCGACCACGCACCGGAAAACGTAGCGTGGGTAGGCCGCCGACAAAGGTCGCGGGAAACCGCTGAATGCGGGAAGCGCAGGACCGGAGGAGGCCTATGTCCAGCAGTGGACGTCTTTCGACTGAAATGATGAATGTCTTTGCTTAAAGAAAATGTTAATTTTGAACATGTTATCAGTAGAGATATAATTTAACATTTTTCACACTCTAAATATAAAAAAGACTGCTGACCTATGGGGTCATTCAGTGGAAGTTGCTAAGTCTATTATTGATATTGTGGCACCCACTCTAGCTGTTATCTTTAATGCTTGTATTGGCTGTGGAGAGTTTCCCGATCTCATGAAAACTAGTACCCCAAAAATTATACACCTATTTCTGTACTACCTACCTTTAGTAAAATTTTTGAGAAATTAATTTTAAACCAAATGCTAAGTTTTTTTAATAAACATAAATTATTACATAGCAAACAGTTCAGTTTTACAAGGGGTCGTTCAACTACTGATGGCCGGTGTTGAACTTCTAGGTCATATCTATAATGCATGGGAGGATAAATGCGATGTCTTGGGCATCTTTTGTGATTTGTCCAAGGCATTCGATTGCGTTCTTCACGAGACGTTAATCAGGAAACTCCGCCACTACGGGATCCAGAACTCTGCACTGCATCTTATTACATCTTACTTCAATGGTAGGATTCAAAGCGTTGACGTTAATGGAAAAAGATCTTCCGGATCTTTAGTAACATGGGAGTCCCACAGGGGTCAATTCTTTGTGTCTTTTTGTTTCTTATTTACATCAATGACCTGCCGTACCTCATAAAGGATAATCACAATATAGTGTTGTTTGCAGATGACACCTCACTTTTATTTAAACTTAAACGTCAGCAGCAGGTTACTGACGATGTAAATAGCGCGATCTCCAAAGTAGTCCACTGGTTAAATGTTAATAATTTACTCATAAACGAGAAAAAACCAAATGCATTAAGTTTACTCTATCTCACGTTAGGCAGGTGGAAACTAAAGCGTTGATAAAGGGCGAAGAATTAAAATCTGAAGACAGCACAGTGTTCTTGGGTATAACTCTGGATTTGCAATATAAAATAATAATACAGTGATGTCCATAATATAAATACATACTAGGAACAGGCACAAATTTATTGTACCTACAACAAGGCTCAAGAAAATAGGTGGCTCTTTTATATGCCAATGTATACATTTTTACAACAGACTTCCAGAGGTGGTTCAAGATCTGAGCCTGAATAAATTCAAATCCTTCATTAAACGTAAGTTGTGTCAGAAAGCATTTTATAGCGTTAAGGATTATATTGAGGACATAAAGGCTTCGGCTTGAGCTGCGTCCGATCTATACTTCACGGATTGTTCTTTGATTTTTCCTCTTGTAGTTTTAATTTGTAATTGTTTGTTTTTCTTTTTACTCAAAGTCAGTACACACTATGTAGCCAAGCATATTGTACGTTGCGGAATTGCATCGCTGACAGGGGTGTTCGGCACTGGTGCAGCTACACAGGAGCTAAACTTAGTATTTGGGAACACTGTTGGAGCTGCTGAACCTTGGACAAAACTATTTTTGCATTGTGTAGATTCAATTTCTTATTATTGTATAATTGCATGGCACACGTGTGATCACAGTGTACCTGTAAAGCATGTATTTGTTGGGTTAGTCTTTTTTTGTTGTTGTTTTTTTTTTTTTGTGTGTTTTCCATAATGGACGCTCTTAGCGAACAATATATTTCTGCATCGTTCTCACACGGTTGATTTAAAAATGAATGATGTAAACAAATATTTGTATCAATAGCTTGATAAATTTAAAAGAGTGTCCATGGAGTTTCTTGCCCGTTCTTCTCCATAGATACCTACTCTTTGGAATGGGCGACTAGCTTCACCTTACTGACTGACCGACCTTCTGTCAAATCAAAAGTGCCTGTAACTGGTTTATTTGAAATAAATGCTTTGATTTGATTTGATTTGAGCGCGATCGTGTACACGTTGTTATTTACTAATCAATTGACACTTTACACATCTTTCCACACAATTCGTTCATTATTAAATTTAATTTTTAAATGGGCTAATCCCTCGGGCCTCGTGCTTTAACAAATCCAAGTGACAAAGGCCAATAGGTTGGTGCCAGACGAACAGGGTCTTGATGACTGCCATAACAGCAGCCGTGGTCGATAGTCGACGACTGTCGTTTATCTGCGCAGTGATTCAACTCTATCATCATTAAATGATCAAACTCCCGACACAACATCATTTGGCACATCGTACCCGGCACACATCGCAACACAACTGCTCAGACCCGTCCTCCGTACGGCTTCACCGGACAGCATGCCGGAACACGCCGAATTACTTGGCGGCAAGACTTTGTCTGGTGGGCGGTAACTTCTGCGGTTTTGCCGGTAGCCGATGTTATGGCCTACCACCGAGAAATTAAATGCAATGCATCACTAATGCTTGGGATTGACACTATTGACATCTCACTCTACGCTTCACTTAGCTTTTCTCGGTGAGTTTTCTGACAGAATCGATCGGCTGCAGTTACTAACCATGTCGTCGACCTAATGCCGTTTCTCTACAAGAGCCCTTTAACCCCAAGGATTTGTTTCGAACGACTTTTTTCAGTTGAAAGTTATAATCATCATCATCATCATAATCAGCCTTTAGTGTTCCCACTGTTAGAAAACAGGCCTCCTCAAGGTGAGAGGGACTAACGCCCAGTGTGGGTTGATAGTATGTCACATGTCTCAGATATTTTTTTTGCCTCTAGGACATGCCGGTTTCCTCACGAAGTTTTCCTTCACCGTTTTTTGAGCATTAGTGATGAAATAACACACACAAAGTAAAGCGCCTGATGGGATTCGAATCTACGACCTACAACTTATAAGTCGTGGCCTATACAACTAGGCCACCGTTGCTCTAAAAAAAAAAACTGAAAGTTATAATAATGTCACTATATCATGTTCATTTCTTGCAGTACTGTCTCCAGTTACGGAGGAATCCAACGACTCGTCCCAAAATAATTCTGTTTCAAATGAAGAAGTATTCCACTCTCCACCGAGACCATACAGTCCACTACCACCACTCATTATAGAGGAAGTTTCCGTAGCTAACAAACATGACGAGCCAGAAGAATATTACAGCAAATTATGTAAAAAAATGAAAAGGGTATACAAAAAGCTTTTTATTGAAAATCGAAATCCCAGTAGCGTTGATTCTGGTTCAAATTACAGTAATAGTAGTAATGATGACAGGGAAAATATTGGCGATGTCTCAGATGAAAGTCTAGATTTCCGGTTCCTAGAAAATAATTCTCCAGATAAAGGTAATTTCGATTCGGTCATAGAAGATAGAGAGCCAAGACAGAGTTCCGCTTCTAGTAAATCTAATGAGTATGGAGCTGATTTTGAATCGACGGACACTGTAATTATTAATGTGGTTAATTATACGCCATCGAACACAGATGGCATAACGATATCAGATGAAGAAGAATCAGATAATGAAAGTAGGGATGAAGATCCTAGAAGTTCGAGTCGACCAAGTGAAAACGAAGAAATTAGTAGAGACGAGGAATCAAATGAAAACGAAGAATCTAGTAGAGGAAGAATAGATGATCCAGAATTTATGGGAAGAGAAAAATCTCATCATTCAGAGGATGAAGAAAGCAGTCAGAAAGAAAGTTCAAGTAATGAAAATATTAAAGAGCATAAAACACCTGAAACAAATCAAATTGCAGAATCTGGTACAGATTCAGAATTTAGTGAAGAAGAACCTTATTATTCCTCAACAGATGATGATGAAAAGGCTAAAAGTAAAGAATCGAATGAAACAGAGGAGAAGCAACAACCAAATAATGTAACAAAAAGAAAACAAGATCTGTTTGGAAGCAAATTTGGAGCGGAGGAATTTGAAACACAAAGTTTTTCAGAAAGTAGTTCTAGCGAAGGTAAGCTATGGTGTTTACGCTATTAGGTTACCAGATTACCAGCAGTGTAACTTTCTAACTAGAGTGAAGTGATCGTGGAGTAAGTTGTCATTTCAACTAAGGCCGGGTTTCTACTGACGTGGAGCGGGGCGGAGAGTGCACGAATTGACCTATCACTATCCTCGAAATCTCCGCTCCGCTTCAGTGGAATCAGCACGAGCGTGCTGGAGCAAAGCTGAGCAGAAATTCATAATAAAAATACAGCGAGGCGATGCGATGCAGAGAACAGCGGGGCGGTGTATGACTTGCGCGCAATGCCTCTGTTATCATCTTTACGTCATTAGATGCATACGTATCAAAACGACTGAGAAGTTCTAAGGTATGCTCCGCTCTACTCCGTTCGATTCCACTCCACTCCGCTCCGCTTCAGTGAAATCAATGACCTCTTTTCACCGCTCTTCACCGCTCCTCTCCCTCAGCTCAGGTCCGCTTCCGTGGAAACACTGATCACTTTCACCGCTCTTCGCCGTTCCTAATGCTAAGGGTTTGACACTATTGACAGCTTCACTGAACTTTGAAAGGAAATGTTTCAGAAATGTATGGAGCCTGGGCCAGCAAATTGTACATTTAATGCTAGGTATAGTTACGCTATAGTTAACTGTTTTTAATGTTAATTTCCCATATTTTGGCTTAGTTTTTATACAGATTCAAATTAACTCAGCCAAGGACTGCAACACAACTACTAATAAATATGGTGGTCAGCAATAAGCGAAATAAGATTTTGACAGTGACATTTGATTGACGTGTCATGTATCTAAGGCTATCGTATCTATATTATCTACCATATGACTGCAAAATATAACAAAACATGAATTCCGAACATACGGCCCATTAAATAAACACAATCAACTTAAATCACTGCTCGACACGAACACAACAGGAAAATAGAATTGTCAAAGTCTCAAATCAAACGTCATAACCACTGTCATGGCTACCTTAATAAAGGGTTGTCTCACTAAAAAACGTTTCAAATAATTAATTATACAACGTGTAACATAAAGGGTATATACATACCAAGGGCATGGCATCTTTAGATGATATCAAACGATATCGGAAGGGTTTCAACTCAAAATAAAATACTCAAAAAATTAGTACCAAATTTTCGGTTTTGTGTGTTTCTTAAAATCAAATCATAACAAACGTGGCAGCACACTACATACATTAATAACTACTCGTTACCCGTGACGTTACTTGCCAAAATCCGATAAATGTCTTCAATATCTCTGTGCGACTAGTATGATAGTAGCCTATCACAAGCGGTGTTTTTCCTCATAACTTTCTAACATCCAGAGTTAACAGAGCATCCAGAGTTAAGTTAACATCCAGAGTTAGGATTAAAAAACCCTTCCAATATCGTTTGATATCATGTAAAGATGCCATGCCCTTGTTATGTATATACCCTTTATGTTACACGTTGTATACAATATGTAAAGAAAACCCTGTCCGACCCATAAGGATAATAAAGGTTAGGTAAACACTTGACCAAATATAATATAAAATTTTACATAATCATCATAGTAACAATACTAATGAATTTTGAAATAATCCTTTTTTCCCGAGAATTAATTCCAATTTCCCCGAAATTTGGTAATTTTTAAAAAAGTGAGAACACCGGTATTATTATAAGCGAATAGCGACGCGACCACGTCACACGTGCCGCGTGCCCTGCCGCCCGCGGAAGGGGTTGTGTACCGCACATGTAATAAGTTACCTTTTTTTGCGAAATAATATTTATTTTTTTAGGGGGATTTTTTTTTTGAAGTTTAGCCTGTCTTTGTGGGCATTAGTAGAATCAGATATCGATACTTAACAATACCTTAACGGATCGGACGGGGTTTTCTTTACATATTGTATACTTGTATTTTCATTCAAATTCATTTAGCAGTATTTTCTGAAAATCTTTTATTTTTTTCGTTTTTATCTATAAAGCGTACATCGTGGTGGCCCAAAAATGAAACATCTCCTTTCACAAAATGAAATCGATCGGTTGTTCATGTTACTCAATGCTATCCAATTTTCCATCGGTGTAGTGAAAGAAAGAGGCATCGGTTGATTCTACCAACTATCGGCCGATTTCAGTAACCTCCATACTCTGCAAGATTATGGAGCGTGTATTGAACTCGCGCCTCTTGGCTTACCTGGAAGGCAACGATCTCCTCAGTGACCGGCAGTACGTGTTTCGACGCAATCGGTCAACTGGGGACCTACTAGTGTATGCCACTCACTTGTGGGGCGAGGCCCTCGAGAGAAATGGGGAAGCGATCGCCGTTTCCCTTGACGTCTCGAAGGCCTTCGACCGGGTATGGCACGCTGGCCTTTTGGGTAAGCTTCCAGCGTACGGCATTTCCGCGGGCCTGACTGGCTGGGTAAAAGACTTCCTGACTGAACGGTCCTTCCGAGTTGTTGTCGACGGATGTTCATCGGAGCCCATGTCGACCAATGCTGGTGTTCCTCAGGGGTCTGTTCTCTCTGCAACTCTGTTCCTGCTGCATATTAACAATCTGCTTATGCCCGGCATCTATGGGTATGCAGATGACAGCACAGTTGTAGAGAGATACCTGCCGGAAGCTCGGGCTAGTAAGGAATCATTCCGGTCTGAAAGAGAGGCTATGGTAGAGCGTATGAGTGCTGCACTACAGGCAGTCTCCGAATGGGGCAAAGCCCATCTTGTAGCATTCAATGCCGCCAAAACACAGGCGTGTCTTTTCACCGCCAAAAGGAGCCCGTTCACCTTGGCTCCTACTTTTCAGAATGTACCCTTGGAGTGCACCGACCGCCTTCAGCTTTTGGGAGTTGAGATTTCCTCGAACCTTAACTTTGGGCGGTTCATTGAGTCCAAGGCCAAGGTGGCTGCCAGAAAACTTGGCGTCATCGCAAAGGTCTGGCGGTACTTCACACCGGGGCAGCTTCTAATGTTGTACAAAGCAAAGGTCCGCTCGTGTGTGGAGTACTGCAGCCACATTTGTGCTGGTGTTTCTAAGTGTCACCTGGCCACTTTGGATTCAGTGGAGAGGCGTGCGAAGAGGCTGATTGGTGACCCTGATTTAACTCGAGATGGTCTCCAAAGCCTAGAGCACAGGCGTAGAGTAGCCAGCCTTTCGGTGTTCTATAGGATGCATTTTGGGGAGTGTGCGAGGAAATTGCATGATTTAATTCCCCCATCTCCGTTCCACCTTCGGATGACCCGTCGTACGGCGAGTTTCCACCCTTACGTTGTTAACACCACTACGATCCGGACGAAGCGTTTCGCCTCACCTTTTATACCGCGTACATCGAGGGACTGGAACAATTTGCCAGCGGCGGTGTTTCCGTCGGACTACAATTTGAGTGTCTTCAAGGCTAGAGTGAATAGGCTTTTAATAAAGTGCGCTTTACCACCAACGATTGCGTCACTGCTTACCATCAGGCGGCACTGCGGTCAAGCGCTAGTTTAAGTATATTATAATTTAAAAAAAAATCTCTCCTTTCCATTGGTATTCCATCCAAAGGTTGTCTATAAAAATTGCTCTTAGCGACCATTCTATTACAAATTTCTCAGTAGTAATACAAAGTTTCAAAGGCTTGTTAATGAAAAAACATAGGGAGGAATTTTTTGAAATTTCTGATAACACGTTACATTTTGTTGGACCAAAATCATGGTCGTGTATTAAGCATGTACTTACTTTTTTATCCATCCATACTAATATTATAAATGCGAAAGTAACTCTGTCAGTCTGTCTGTCTGTCTGTCTGTCTGTTACGCTTTCCCGCTTAAACCTCTCAACCGATTTTGATGACACAGATAATTATCTTTAGACCCTGAGAAAGAACATAGGCTACCTTTTATCCCGGAATAATTTGATGTTCCCGAGGGAAATCTAAAAAGCGCGATATAACCGAACTCCACGCGGGCGAAGCCGCGGGCGGAAAGCTAGCAATTTATAAACTAGTGCATGACTGCAATCCCGCCTGATGGTAAGCAGTGACGCAATCGTTGATGGTAAAGCGCACTAGTTTATTAGGAGCCTTTTCAATCTAGCCTTGAAGACACTCAAATTGTAGTCAGACGGAAACACCACCACTGGCAAATTGTTCCAGTCCTTCGAAGTACGCGGTCTAAAAGAAGCGAAACATTTGGTCCGCATCGTAGTGCAACAACGTAAGGGTTGATACTTGCCATACGAAGGATCGTCACAAGACTGGTCAGCGCGGAAAGCCTTGGAAGAGGCCTTTGTCCAGCAGTAGACATCTACAATATGTAAAGAAAACCCTGTCCGACCCATGAGGATAATAAAGGTTAGGTAAACACATGACCAAATATAATATAAAATTTTACATAATCATTATAATAACAATACTAATGAATTTTGAAATAATCCTTTTTTCCCGGGAATTAATTCCAATTTCCCCGAAATTTGGTAATGTTAAAAAAGTGACAACACCGGTATTATTATAAGCGAATAGCGACGCGCCCACGTCACAAATGCCGCGTGCCCTGCCCGCGGAAAGGGGTTGCATACCGCACATGTATTGTAACCTTTTTTTTGCGAAATAATATTTATTTTTTTAGGAGGATTTTTTTTAAAGTTTTGCCTGTCTTTGTGGACATTAGTAGAATCAGTTATCGATACCTAACAATACCTTCACGGATCGGACAGGGTTTTCTTTACATATTGTATAGGCTGAAGAAGAAGGAGAAGGATCGTCCGATGATGGAGCGGAGATGGGGGAATTAAATTATGCATTAGGGTATTTTACAAAAAAAAAAAACTAATTAGTCCGTCAGTAAGATTTCCAAAAAATACTAGACACGTATTTTTTCTTTTTTCATATAAACAAAAAATGAAGACGACACAGCGCGTTGAAAACTCGTGTGGCGTCACTGCACGCTACACTTTTTAGCGAGCAGTGACGTCACCAGCCACCACTCCTGATCTTTGATGCCTTTTATTTGTCAATTTCTATTGATTTGATAAAACATAATATACGTATCCAATATTTTTCTATAATCTTTTTTTTTTAATAATTATAAACTAGTGCTTGACTGCAATCCCGCCTGATGGTAAGCAGTGATGCAATCGTTGATGGTAAACCCACTAGTTTATTAAGCCTGTTCACTTAAAAACTAAAGAATAGGAGGGATGATGGCAGTTGAGCGAGGTGATGCAATGTTAAGCCCAAGACCAGCACGACCAAACGATGCTGCGCTAGAGGAGATTGATCTGGAGACTCCACGACCAAACTCCCGACACAACAACATTTGGCGCATCGTACCCGCCACACATCGCAACACAACTGCTCAGACCCGTCCTCCGTACGGCTTCACCAGACATCATGCCGGAACACGACGAATCGCTTGGCGGCAAGACTTTGTCTGGTGGGTGGTAACTTCTGCCGGCAGCCGATGTTATGGCCTACCACCGAGAAAAATGACGGACTAATCTGAATCTGAATGACGAACTAAATGAAATCATTTTTTTTACCCAGGAATCATCCCTATTCCCCTCGCACACTCTTAAAAATGCATCGTATAGAGTACCGACAGGCTACTGCTGTCTGCACTACTCGAGTATTAAATTAATATGTCCAATATAGCGACACATTGTGTGATTCTCGGTGGTAGGCCATAACATCGGCTGCCGGCAAAAGTTACCACCCACCAGACAAGGTCTTGCCGCCAACCGATTCGTCGTGTTCCGGCATTATGTCTGGTGAAACCGTAGGGAGGACGGGTCTGAGCAGTTGTGTTGCGATGTGTGCCGGGTACGATGCACCAAAGGTTGTTGTGTCGGGAGTTTGGTCGTGAAGAGTCTCCAGATCAATCTTCCTCTGGCGCAGCATCGTTGGTCGTGTTGGTCTTGGGTTTAACATTGCATCACCTCGCTCAACTGCCGTCATCCTTCCTATTCCTAAGTTTTTTAAGTGAATAGGCTTAATAAGCTAGTGCGCTTTATCATCAACGATTGCATCACTGCTTACCATCAGGTGCGATTGCAGTCAAGCACTAGTTTACAATATTTAAAAAAAAGTGTATTACATTTAATTGGCCTCAATGGGCCTCATACGAAGGCTCAGAGTCACACAAAGGGCAATGGAAAGAGCTATGCTAGGAATTTCTCTGCGTGATCGAATCAGAAATGAGGATATCCGCAGAAGAACCAAAGTCACCGACATAGCTCTGCGAGTCGCTAAACTTAAGTGGCAGTGGGCAGGGCACATTGCTCGTAGAACCGATGGCCGATGGGGCAGTAAGGTTCTGGAGTGGCGGCCACGTACTGGAAGACGCAGCGTAGGGAGGCCCCCAACAAGGTGGACCGATGACCTGGTGAAGGTCGCGGGAAGCCGATGGATGCGGGCAGCACAAGACCGGTCAGCGTGGAAAGCCTTGGGGGAGGCCTTTGTCCAGCAGTGGACATCTATAGGCTGCAGAAGAAGAAGAAGACATTTAATTTATTTATTTATGTTGATTCCAGGTCCAACCTACAGGCAAATTACAACCGCAGCTATGGTCCACTTTGATGGATCCCCTGATGCTGTAGAACGAGAGAGTCAAGTTTACGAAGATTCAGTCAAAAGTCCCATACTTTCTTCAACTAGGTTCCGAAGAGTGGTGGTCAGACGGAATGTTAGTGTTGATGATATAAGAGAAACTTTCTCAGTATTGGATAAAAATGCAGGTTTGTAATTTATGTTTCAAATGTATGGACATCAGCAGTTCAAGCTACCTTTTTTTTTGTTTTTTTGACGCTGTGGTAATGCATTTACGCACCATGCCCGGAAGGGCGATGTGATGCGTGGTGTGATGCGTGCGATGTGTGGGACTCGCCCAGCCGAAGCCGGGAATACCCACTAAACCCACAGCGGCACATCGACATCGCCTGAGTGGCGGGGTCGTGGGAAATGGCAGAGCCTGTCTACCAATCCCCCGCCGGCGATTCCCACCTATAAGGCGGGCCCACAGTGGTCCCTCCGTAGGGAGGGGCCGGGCTGGGTACGTATTATTGTGCGAGAAGACGCAGCAGCCAAGGGTTTTTTAGCGAGGTGTCCTTCCTCTTAGCCCCACTCGAATGCCCGGAGGCAAACGGGGCCCCCAGCTCCTCTCAATGAGGAGACCGGTTTGCCCGACGGTGACCCGGAGTTCGGGTCACGTCAGCCACCTGGAGTGGTGGCCGACCCGCCGCACGTGTGACCGCCGAAGCGGTCCCCACTTCTGGTTTTGGTCCGCGCCGGTAAACCGGTAACCCCCATATCTGGTGGCCGTTCCCCTATCCGCCACCTGGGGACGCGTCCGATCCACCAACCAACCCAATCAACCTTGAGCCTTAACGCTTTAGGGATAAGGTTGAAAATCTAATTAAAAAATTGATACATTTGCAGTAGCTTGATATTCTGTACATGTTATCAACACGCTATCAACAGCAATGCATTGTTAGTGCAGAGGTTAAGTTAGTTAAGCTATTGACTGACCCGCTGCGTGTTGCGGCTTAGTTTTTTTTTTCTATGTATTATAAACTAGCGCTTGACCGCAATCCCGCCTGATGGTAAGCAGTCACGCAATCGTTTCTCAAAAAGCGTTGATGGTAAAGCGCACTAGTTTATTAAGAGCCTATTCACTCTAGCCTTGAAGACGCTCAAATTGTAGTCCGACGGAAACACCGCCGCTGGCAAATTGTTTTAGTCTATTTTTTTTTATATAAATTATAAACTAGCGCTTGACCGTAATCCCGCCTGATGGTAAGCAGTGACGCAATCGTTGATGGTAAAGCGCACTAGTTTATTAAGAGCCTATTCACTCTAGCCTTGAAGACACTCAAATTGTAGTTCAACGTAAACACGGCCGCTGGCAAATTGTTCCAGTCCTTCGATGTACGCGGTATAAAGGAGGAGGCGAAACGCTTCGTCCGGATCATACTGGTGTTAATAACGTAAAGGTGGAAACTCTCCTTACGACGGGTCGTCCGATGGTGTAACGGAGATGGGGGAATTAAATCATGCAATTCCCTCGCACACTCACCAAAATGCCACCTGTAGAACACCGAAAGGCTGGCTACTCTACGCCTGTGCTCTAAGCTTTGTTAGCTAGGCCTGTACTATAGTTTCCCGCACGGAAGGAATACAGATTTGTATGACCTGCAAGTAGTTGTTCCAAGTCTGGCTGTTTTTGTATGTGTGAGTTTATATGGTTGTAGACGCACCCACGATACAGAAGAAATTCCTAGTGAACTGGAACAGTGGCTAAAAAGCTGGCAGCATTGGAGTATTGCCTTTCTCTTCCTCGCGTCGTATTCCTCATTGCTGAGAATCGTAAAGAACCCGTCGAAGAAACCGTTCCCTGATATTGTCCCTTCATTTGTAATAGAGGATCTAGTGTGTTGTCGTGGTTAAAACACCAGCCTCTCAAGTATAGTATGTAAGGTTCGATTCCAGGTCAGGCAAATAAGTACCAATGTAACTTTTCCAAGTTATATGTACCTACTTTCTAAGTATATCTTGGACACCAATGACTGATTATAAGGTGAAGGAAAACATCTTGAGAAAACCTGGACTTTAAGTCTGAAATCGCCAACACGCATTGAGCAAGCGTGGTGATTACGCTCAATCCTTCTCTGTATGAGAGGAGACCTGTGCCCAGCAGTGGGACGATAAAAAGGTTGATGATGAATGTGTTCATTGTGATCAATTTGTATTAAATTGGCGTATACCGCGAGACAGAGACTTTGAGATTTGTCTGTTAAGGCTTCTGATACGGGAAGCGTCATTTGGGGATTTTAAGACAACCTTCCGTTTTTCTTCCATTAGCTGACGGGTGGGACCGGAGCTCTTCTTCAAGACTTTGAGATTTGTCTGTTAAGGCATCTGATACGGGAAGCGTCATCTGGGGATTTTAAGACAACCTTCCGTTTTTCTTCCATTAGCTGACGGGTGGGACCGGAGCTCTTCTTCAAGACTTTGAGATTTGTCTGTTAAGGCATCTGATACGGGAAGCGTCATTTGGGGATTTTAAGACAACCTTCCGTTTTTCTTCCATTAGCTGACGGGTGGGACCGGAGCTCTTCTTCAAGACTTTGAGATTTGTCTGTTAAGGCATCTGATACGGGAAGCGTCATCTGGGGATTTTAAGACAACCTTCCGTCTTTCTTCCATTAGCCGGCGGGTGGGACCGGAGCTCTTCTTCGAGACTTTGAGATTTGTCTGTTAAGGCTTCTGATACGGGAAGCGTCATTTGGGGATTTTAAGACAACCTTCCGTTTTTCTTCCATTAGCTGACGGGTGGGACCGGAGCTCTTCTTCAAGACTTTGAGATTTGTCTGTTAAGGCATCTGATACGGGAAGCGTCATTTGGGGATTTTAAGACAACCTTCCGTTTTTCTTCCATTAGCTGACGGGTGGGACCGGAGCTCTTCTTCAAGACTTTGAGATTTGTCTGTTAAGGCATCTGATACGGGAAGCGTCATTGGGGATTTTAAGACAACCTTCCGTTTTCTTCCATTAGCTGACGGGTGGGACCGGAGCTCTTCTTCGAGACTTTGAGATTTGTCTGTTAAGGCATCTGATACGGGAAGCGTCATCTGGGGATTTTAAGACAACCTTCCGTCTTTCTTCCATTAGCTGACGGGTGGGACCGGAGCTCTTCTTCGAGACTTTGAGATTTGTCTGTTAAGGCTTCTGATACGGGAAGCGTCATCTGGGGATTTTAAGACAACCTTCCGTCTTTCTTCCATTAGCTGACGGGTGGGACCGGAGCTCTTCTTCGAGACTTTGAGATTTGTCTGTTAAGGCTTCTGATACGGGAAGCGTCATCTGGGGATTTTAAGACAACCTTCCGTCTTTCTTCCATTAGCCGGCGGGTGGGACCGGAGCTCTTCTTCTGTCCTTTTGAACGGAGGGTTTTGTAGAACTTGGATCCTTCCTTTTGGATAGTTTCAGTCGTCCACATCTACGCATTCACCCACGCATTCGAAGCGATTTTGCAGTTCGATCAAAAAACTTTCGGGGTTTTGAATTTGGGTTGACGCTGGACGGAGTGTAGACTACATTAATGGAGAGGGGCTCGTAACCTAAATAAGAACAGTTGCATGAATCAATCAATTAGGTAAAGGTGGTGTTTTTGGGATGGGAAATCATCAAATGACCTCTCCTGCCCTAGGCAGAGCGGAAGGGCGTGTGTGACTTTTACTAACTAAAACCCACTCTTGACTTGCCTGTGCGCCAGGGCCACGGTTTTTTTTTTTTTTTAAACAACCCGCATCCCTGACTCAGGATGCATCAGTCTTCGTGGACCCCGTCACATAGTGAAGGTGGTTTGTATGTAAGCAGACCTGTGCCCAGCAGTGGGACGATTAAAAAAGTTGATGATGATGATCCAGTGTGCAGTGAATCAGATCAGTATTCAGTCTATCTTGTTGAGCTGCGGCCTCCAGATCATTTGCCATCATCCTTGCTAGTAACGTTTAAGTTTGCGGTTTTTTTTTTTATTGTATGCTGTTAGTTCTTGGGCCAAGAAACTAGCGACAGCCCTCAGGTTACTGAAGAGTCGACTAACTGCTTGACGATATCTCGAAAAACCAAATGGGCACTCGGACCCCATGATTCAAGTGTTTCAACCCCAATCTGCTCGAACATATCACCAATCAGGTCAGAATATTTTCAGAAGTTACCACCCACCAGACAAACTCTTGCCGCCAAGCAATTCGTCGTGTTCTGGCATGATGTCTGGTGAAGCCGTACGGAGGACGGGTCTGAGCAGTTGTGTTGCGATGTGTGCCGGGTACAATGCGCCAATTGTTGTTCTGTCGGGAGTTTACGGAGGGTCTCCAGATAAACCTCCCTCTGACGCAGCATGGTTGGTCGTGTTTGTTGGGTTTAACTATGCATCACCTCGCTCAACTGCCGTCTTCCTTCCTATTCACTCAGTATTTTTAAGTAAATAGGCTTAATAAACTATCGCGCTTTACCATCAACGATTGCATCTCTGCTTACCATCAGGCGGGATTGCGGTCAAGCACTAGGTTGAAAAAACTGCTGTGCCTTCGCTAATTACTATAAAACAATACTTTTCAGATTCAAAAACTACCTCATCATTCAACACTAATGAACGTGAAATAGGAAGTGCTCGATTAGCTGGTAGAGGCAGAGAAAGTAAAGAAATGGACATCCCTATACCAGAAACTACAAGGGATAACGTAAAGGAAGCTGGTGCTCCTCGATTGGACGGACCAGAAGAAGACGATGAAAAAATTACTACTCCTCAACCAGAGTTTGCTGACAAAGACGTCGAAGGAATGGAAAGTCCTCAACCAGTAGCGACAAATGAAGAAACTGAAGATATAGGAATTCCTCTACCGAAAGTTACTGAGGAAGACATAGAAGAATTGGATACTCCTCGATTAGACGGTCTTGAACAAGATGATGAAGAAATGAGCACTGAACCAGACTCTGACGAGGAAGACGTCGAAGGAATGGGTCCTCCTCCTATTGAACAAATGAGAACTCCTCGAGCAGATTCATCTCACGGAACAATAACCGCCACACATCGAAGCTATTCTGAATCAACTAGTGAAAATACAGCAGTCCAACAAGAACATAAATCTCTGACGCCATCTACCCAAGATGGCGGTGACCACAATATGTCAGAACTTCAAACTTCAAATGACATTAATGAAATTTTGACTTCGATAATCAATGAGAGTCATAATAAACATGCAACTCCCATCTCTGAGAGGAAAAGGAAATACGTAGATAAATCTGTTCAGACAGTACAGGCGAGCAGAGTGACGTGGGAAGAAATGCGCGGGAACTTCTTTGTAGGAACACCAAAGATATTTCGGCTTTGTGCATGTGCCGATCATATTTGTTAACAAGACAATGAAATGGAACGAAGTTCCATGTCTTGCCACAAGCACTGCACACTTGGCAAATGAGGATTAGGCCGAATAAACTGTAGGTATGTGATTAGTTTTAACAAAAAAAAAATACGCAAAAGTAAATTTCATTGCAACCCAGTGTTCCCACGAGTGCAATTCCCGACTTTTTTTTAATAAAAGTATCATGTACTTAAGTATTTACTTTTTTGTCATAAGCAGCAAGCTTGAAGAATGATTATTTATTATACTTTTTGCCCCTTATCGTTTATATCTAGAAAGATTTTTTTTACTATTAATTAGTTTATAAATAGTTAATTTTTGTTTACGGAAATATGTAATAACTTTTGTTTATATAATCATGTTTAAATTGCAGCACATTTGTGATATTTTTTATTTGTTTAATGTTTCACAGAATAAATATTTGAAAAAGCAATTTTTATAAAAGCATTTTCACTATTTGCCTATATCCAAAGATTTGTACCCTGTGTCTGTATATTATCTGCTAGCTGCCTCAATATGGTTCATGATACATTCAGTAAGGCCTACCTTCAAACCCAGTTCACAAACCGCCTTTCTCTAATCATTTCACCTCCTTTTCTATGGCATCCCTCAATATAGTATACCAAAACCAGACCGAACGGACCAATGGTCGGTCCAAACGATCCCAACTAGTCGCAATCATTTGAGAAATTTGTGTTCACCGATTAGAGGGCAGCTATGCCTTATACAGTCAAACCAAGAGTATCTAGGTACGGACAACAGCAGGTCAAGCCATCCCAAACTGTCAAATATTTCCAATCAACATCTAGACCCTTAATGCTTTAGAGATAAAGTTGAAATTCTAATAATGAAGTCTGGAGTCTGACAGATTGTAGTAGCTTGATATTGTGCTGTCATCAGTACTTAATATTCTATTGTTACGAATGGACCTTATGTCGATGGCATAAGGTTCAATATCGCGTGACATGCAGTGTGTCACTTTTAAGTCCTATTTCCCCAGATCTAGACATTTTCTAGGTACAATAATAAAACGCATTACTAGACTTAGGATGGCCTATCGAATGGTACAGGTCTCAACAGTTTTGTCAACAAAGTGTCGACATCGAAATTTCTAGAAACCCGTTTCCGGGAATTACCCTAGGTACTTCCGAGTGACCTCGAAGTTATGTGCTATTATTATTACGTCTAGAGGAATCTAGAATGTTCGATCAGCTGGACTATATATAGCACCGTGACGCCGGCACAGAGTCAGTCTACATTCGACTAGCGATACGAAAACAGCGACAGTTAAGAAGCGATAATTGAGAATACCTACCGCGACAACTGTAACGAGAACTGTAAGTACTATGTGAAGAAACATCTGTAGCGTTATTGTGTGTTTACAACACGGACTTCGTGGACCTAGGGGAAGACTTCGGTGCAACGTCAGCGACATTCTACTTGTCATTGCCTACAATCGACTGTACCTTCGTTGCCAATAAACTTCGTAACCCTTAACCGTTCTCTCACCATTTACTTTTTGTTTTTGTGAAGTCGTGGTGGCCTAGTGGTTAAAACATCAGCCTTTCAAGTATGAGTGTGCGGGTTCGATTCCAGGACAGGCAAGTACCAATGTAACTTTTCTTAAGTTATATATAGTTTTGGCTTTTGGCAACGAAGATACAGTCGATTATAGGCAATGACAAGTAGAATGTCGCTGACGTTGCACCGAGGTCTTAACTTACACCACGAAGTCCGTATTGTAAACACCCAATAACGCTACAGATGTAACTTCACGTAGTACTCACAGTTCTCGTTACAGTTGTCGCAGTAGGTCGTTCGTTCGTGGTCCTCTCTGCGACCCCGAGTTGGGGGCGCGAGGAGACGGTTTGGGGGCTCCTTGATGGCCCCATGACCGTGGAGTCGGTCTCTCGGCCTCCAGAAATGAAGACCCGTCATTGGGTTGCACCCTAGGGGTGCTGTTCTTCCGTCTTCGCACACCTAAGTCGACGCCGCGAGGGTGTGCCTTCCCTCCGGCGGTGGACGGTGTGCTTTGTTGTGTGTGGCTGTAGGAGCGCCTGAAGTGTTTTACGACGCCCGTGCGATCAGACCCCTACCAGGTTGGATCACGGGTTGCCCCCGTGAAGGCCCAGCAAGAGTCGATCAGCGACCGGGCGTCGGCTTTGGTTGGCGCTCCGCTACAGCGGGTGATTACCCCGACCCCCTAACAGCTCAACCAGCTATGTACGGTAGGCTGCGAGGGTACGGGGGGTAGTGTGTGTTACGAGCGGTTTGTAGGTGTGTATTCACCGCTCGTGCGGTATTCTGAGTGTGTACCTGCATGTGGAGTAGTGCATGTGTGTTCGTCGTGCGCATAGCGCCTATATAAATACAGTCCGCAAATGCGCACGGCGGCGTCGTGTTGCGAATGAATAGTGTCTATCCTTGTCTGAGTAGGTCACGTGTATTTGTGTTTGTGACCTACCCGGGTGTCATGTCCGGTAGCGCGACGTCTGCTATGAGGTCGCGCGGGTATCTCTTCTTATCGGGAGGCCTCGCGTGCCAGGGCGCGATGTCTTGGATGTGATGGAGCTCGGAGGTGCTGGCACGCGAGAACATCCCCTTCGCCAGGCGGATTACGAAGTCGTCGATGCTCTCGACTCGCAGGTCCCTGCTAATGACCGAGTTCCTCACGTACCGGGGAGCTTGGACGATCTGACGCAGCGTGGTGTTCTGCTGCGTCCGGAGCTTTTTTCTATGTGTCTCGGCCGTGAGGGCGAGCCAAGCCGGGGCAGCTTATGTGAGCTGCGGCCGCACGTAGGTTTTGTAGATCCCCAGCTTGACTCGCGTGGAGAGGCGTGACGAGAGCACCGGGCGCAATAAGTTACGGCTTACCTTAACCCGCGCGACGGTGTCGCAGACGTGCGGGCCCATGGTGAGCCGGCTGTCGAGTGTGACCCCCAGGTATTTGGCGGTCTTGGTCCACTCGACCTCGGTCCCCATGAGCTGAAGGTTCGGTGGATGACGTCCGCCTCGTGCCGTGACGATTATGGCCTGCGTCTTACCTGCGTTCACCGACAGTCTCCACTTGCTGAGCCAGTCGGGGAGGTCGTCCAGAACGCGCTGTATTTTGATGGCCGCGTGGTCAGCCGACAGCGACGTGGTGATGTACGCGGCGTCATCTGCGTACAGCGCGAGGGTTGCATTGTGCGTGGCGGGGATGTCGTCGGTGTATACCGAGTACAACGCAGGCGAGACGCAGCTTCCCTGCGGCACGCCCGCTCCAATGGGGCGCGCGCTCGATGATACGTCCTCCACCGATACCTTGAATGTCCTGTCTTTCAGGAAGGAGGAGACCACCTGTATCAAGCGACGAGGCGCGGTGGTCTTGGTCAGCTTGTAAATAAGGCCGGCGTGCCAGACCCGGTCGAATGCCTTTTCCATGTCGAGGAATACTGCAGCGGCGTACTCCCTCTTGTTCATGGCCGCGGTGAGTGTGTGCAGTACCCTCGACAACTGGAGCGTCGTACTGTGTTCCGCCCGGAAGCCAAATTGTTCCGGGCGGGGCGTGGTGTGCGGCAGCAGGTGTTGCAGCAGTAGCGCCTCAAACACCTTGGAGGTTGTGGAGAGGAGCGTGATCGGCCGGTAGCTTTCCGGCTTTGAGACGTTCTTCCCGGGCTTGGGCAACATGATCACCTTCCCCTGCTTCCAGCAGTTGGGGAAGGTTCCGGTGCGGAGTATGCCGTTATATTATAGGCGCGCTATTGCCGCCACCGATTTCGGTGGCAGGTGTCGGAGGGCGGTGTTTGTAATTCCGTCCGCACCGGGTGCCTTTCTGGGCTTAGTGCTCCTTATTGCCCCCAGTACTTGGCCCGGGGAGAAAACTATGGGGTCTTCGTCTGGAGCTACCGGCGTCTTGAAGTACTCTCCAAGGTGTTGCTCCACTGCTGCGACATGGTCCAGGGCGTCTGTCGGGTTCGGCGTGAACTGACGCTCCAGATGTTCGGCGAATATTTCGGCCCGGTCGGCCGCCGTGTAGCGTAGCGCCCCGTCGCTGTTGCGTAGCGGGCGCACCGGGGCTGGGGTATTCTTTAGGCGTCGGCACAGCCGGTGTACCGACGCCCAGTCGCCGTCTGTCGAGTCTATAATGTACTCCCAGCTCTCCGATGCGTGCGCGTGTAGCTCGGCCTTAACCTTGTCCGTGACACGGTTGAGCTGGTTCTTAATGGTGGGGCATCTTGTTTGTTGCCACCGCCTGCGCAGACGCCTCTTGTCGGCGATCATGTTGGCGATGTGAGCGGGGAGCCTCTGGTAGCGCCCCTGTGACGCGGTGGATGTGCATGTCGCCGCTTCCAAGGCGCTCTTGATGCAGGCGGTGAGCCCCTCGGCCAACTCGTTCACGTCCAAGGCGTCGGCGACGGGCCGAGTGGGCGTGGTGGCCTCCATTACCTTCCTGAATTTGTCCCAGTCCGTGTGTCGACGTGGCGCCGGATGGGCAACTCTGGTGGTGTGGTCAGTCAGGCGGACGAGCACTGGCTGGTGGTCGGACTTCAGCTCGTCGTCCAGCACCTCCTGCGCGATCTGGCAGGTGAGGCCCTGGTGTACGACGATGTCCAGCACATCGGGTGTATGTGCTACGTTGTCTGGGTAGTGGGTCGGCGTCTCCGGTCCGGACACGTCGTATCCTTTGGCCTCCGCGTCGGCGAAGAGTCGTCGGCCCTCCTGGTTAATGGTACCGCTGTTCCACGCCGGGTGCTTACAATTAAGGTCGCCGGCGATGATGGTAGGATGTGGTGAGGCTAGCAGCGTGTGTATGTCGCTTGTGTTGAGCGGTTTCTGTGGCTGCTTGTATGCCGCGTACATACACACGTGCCTGCCGGCGACATGCAGCTGCACACCCAGCGCTGAGATGCTGCTGAGTGTTGGGGGCGGTAGCTCCTGGTGGACGACCCTTCGCTTCACCAGCACCACCAGGCCTTGGGAAATCCTGTGTCGCTGGCTGTTGGTCTCATTGTATTGCCCATCCTTCTGGTAGACGTGATAACCTGGGAACTTGACCGTGTCCCCAGGTCTCAGGAGCGTCTCGCTGATGAGCGCCACGTCGATGTCCTGTTCCTGCAGGAGAGGACGGAGGAGCACGACCTTCTCCCTGAGGCCGCGGGCATTCCAGTGAAGTATTCTCACCGGCTTAGACATGTCTGTTTAACATGATCAAGTCTGTTATGCCGGTGAGAACAACTGGCACCGGGTCCTGACCCCTGCTGAGCGCCAGCAGGATGTCCTGAAGGACCCGGAGAGCGGCCTCTATGATTGTAGACCCGGGGTGCCCTTCCCCGGGTGCGCCCGCCGACAAGGCGGTTTGTTGTTGTGTTTGTTTTGGTGGAGGCGGCCGACTACGCCTCTCCTGAGCGGAGCTGCTCGGCGCGGGGCCGCGGACCACCCGACTCAAATTAGATTGTGAGCTTTTGGTCGGCGGGTGGGAGAGGTCGTCGGTTCTAGCCTGTTTAGGCCCCGCCCCCTTCTGTGGTGGTACATTCACTGTCACATTGACAGTGGCGGGGTTGGCAGCGGCGTTCGTCGTGTTGACCTTTCCCCTTTTGCCGCCGCGTCCTTTCCTCCTCCGTCCTGAGGAGGTGGTGGCCGTGTTGCGCGCTGGTGGGTCGTTTGCGGCCGCCATCAGGGTCGCCGACTGGGTTTCCCCTAGCGGCGTCGGCTGTAACGGCCTCTCTGCGGCCGTGTTTGACCGGCGCGTGTTTCCGGTGATGGCGACCGTGCCCGCTCGCTTGTTGCGCACCTCCTTGCGCATTACGGGGCATTTGGTGTGGTTTGCGGGGTGCGCCCCCCCGCAGTTGATGCAGGTGGCGGGCTCCTCCCTTGGCCGCGGGCACTCTCTGGCCACGTGACTCCCGCCGCACCTGACGCAAGCGAGCGGTCTGTGGCACTGTTCAGAGGAGTGCCTGAACTGCTGACATCTGTGGCATTGTGCAGGCCCCCTCTTGCCACGCCACGCCTCGATCCTTACACCGGGCATGCAGAGGATCTCCCTTACCTCATAGATGCCCGGCAGAAGGTTCGGAGTCCTCTTGAGTACGGCGTGGAAGATACAGCCGGGTCGTCCTTGTCGCGCCTTGATGACGCGAACATACTCCGGCTGGAACCCCAGCGCGCGTAGGTCCGCAGTAGGTATTCTCAAAGATTGCTTCTTAACTGTCGCTGTTTTCGTATCGCTAGTTGAGTGTAGACTGACTCTGCGCCGGCGTCACGGCGCTATATATAGGCCAGCTGATCGAACATTCCAGATTCCTCTAGACGTAATAATAATAGCACATAACTGAGAGGTCACTCGGAAGTACCTACGGTAATTCCCGGAAACGGGTTTCTAGAAATTTCGATGTCGACACTTTGTTGACAAAACTGTTGAAACCTGTACCATTCGATAGGCCGTCCTAAGTCTAGCAATGCGTTTTATTATTGTACCTAGAAAATGTCTAGATCTGGGGATATAGGGCTTAAAAGTGACACACTGCATGTCACGCGATATTGAACCTTATGCCATCGACATAAGGTCCATTCGTAACAATACCATAAATGAAGACCAGAAGACGCAGCGTAGGGAGGCCCCCAACAAGGTGGACAAATGACCTGGTGAAGGTCGCGGGAAGCCAATGGATGCGGGCAGCACAAGACCGATAATTGTGGAAAGTCTTGGGGAAGGCCTTTGTCCAGCAGTGAATCTCTATCGGCTGAAGAAGAAGAAAAAGAAGTGCCCTTAGTACTTGTAGCAATCGTCGCATAGTCCGTGATGTTTGTGTATGTGAGTATATATGTTTCTAAACGCATCTACAATACAGGAGATATTCCTCGTGTGGTGCAAAGGTTTTTTTTTTATTTAAAAACAAAACCGATTGCATCACTGCTTATTATCAGGCGGGGTTGCGGCCAAGCACTAGTTTTTTTAAACGGATGCCCCACACTAGGACAGCCAGAACCGGAACAACTACTTGTAGGTCAAACAAATATTTGCTCCGTGCGGCCTTGCGGGTAACGAACCCGCGACACGCAGCGCAGTAGTCGATCGCTCAGCCACTGCGCTAACTGTGTCGTCAAAGTTTATAATATATACTACCCGTGCGCGATCAATTGGGACCTGAGTGCACACTATTTTAATAAAATAGGACCCTAGGTATTTAATTATGTATCACCGAAAGTGTTGACTATGGTTTTGTAATGAATAAAAATACAATGTTTAATTTTATACATTTATCTATTATTTACATTATCTCATCTCTCAACGTCACCGCACTCAGGTCCCAACTTATCGCGCACGGGTAGTATGTGAATAAAAACTGCTTAACACAAAACATCTGATGTGAAATGAAACGTAATTTCTAAAACGTCATATTTTTTTACTGAGTGAGGTTATGTTGTCAAATCCTAATTCATAGTTTTTGTTATTTTATGTGCATGAGTTCTTTTATTTTCTAAAGAAATCGTCAATTTAAGAATTCAGTAAACGATTTAGTTACTTAAAATGTCTTTATCAGTAGGCCCGATGAAGGAATTAGACGAGAAATTCATCGATTTAATTGGAAAATTTGTCTCGGATATAAAAACTGGGTACGTTAGCTATTTTCTTCATTTTATTACATTTCTATTTATTAATATTATGTTTTTTTCTATGATAAGCTCACTATTTGAATGTCTAGTTTATATTACATTGTTTGCAATATTATTTTAAGCGGTTTTTAATCATGTTATCATAGAATTTCGTATTAATGATGCTGTCCTAAAAACTCTATAAATATTGCATCAGAATTCATAAAATGCAATATGTCAACAAAAATGTAGATTGCTTGTAATATGCTCTTTACAAAAGTATAGGCGCTCAAGTCGAAAAATATCATATGTTCTATGTAAAAAGGAATTCTTGCTTTCCTTCTTTATGTTACGTTTTATATATTAATTAGTTTCAGCTCGCGACTTTATCCTTATAATTTTCTTTGTTCCCCAACCCACACTATCGGACACATTTGTTGTAAAAAGTAAATGACAAAAAAAATTACTGTGGGATATCCAGAGATAGACAGACATACAATCATGGACTTTTTTGTAGACCTTTTCAATGTGTACGATATTTAGTACATTGTTTTGATAAATCTCGTGGGGTTCAGCCTGTGTTTCACTGCAAATGCGGAAAAATGTAATCATTTATGACATCACATAGAAACCTCAAAAATAATAGTATTTCTCTATTATTTAATGCATGTTATATAATGTATGTTTAGTCCTGATCCTGAACTAATATTGTTGTGTATCAATTTTCATTTGTTTTGAAATAAATGGCTATCAATGTTTCCATTTGATTTAATAAAGATGTTGTGTTATGTTTACAGGAAACTCCGTGGCTCCAACAACATTGCGCTGTCGATGGTCACGCTGCTAGAGACTATAATCACTGACTCTCAGAATGCCACTGCATAGTACGTATTGAATTATTTGTTAACCAATGTATTTTTTGTTTAAGCAAAACCCAATTTTTTTTTATTTTTTTATCTGCGATCAGTCTTATGGACTGTAATCAGATGTGTTGCAGTGATTGGAAGTTTTGGTGAGTTAAAGCCACTGCCTTAACTCTCCTTAGTCAAACAGCACATTTGCTCTTTTCAGGCGATTGATTCTGTTTCGCATTAGAAGCACTCTTGTCAATGGGTTGGGATGGAGCTTTAATCGTTCAGCATAGTTATCTGAGTATTGTTGGGCTTCTTCAATGACAGTCTTCATATTTAGATACTCATGTATCTCAGTGTTACGTGTGAACCAAGCTGCACCACTTATGGTCCTGAGAATGTTGTTTTGGGCTCTTTGGAGGCGAAACCCAAATGAAGCTAACTAAAACGTAGGTTTTTTTTTGTTGAGTTTTTGGCTTGGTTTCTCAGAACTTTGAGCCATTTCTTCGTTGTAATCATGTTTTCTTTCGTAAACTACCGTAACTTTTTTTTTTTGTTCATCCATTGAAAATCTCTACCAGACCGTCCTCCGTCTGGGGGTCGACGGAGGGTGTGCCGGGCTCTCACCGGCTAAAACCACTGGAGCGTTCCTCTTCTTGCCTATGGCCAGGGGTGCGGGTTCTAGTTTGCTATAACGCCGCATCCCCGGCAGGCCTTGACCCGCCGCGCGCGAGATCGGCGGGTCACTCTTCCCCCCCTCCTTCCATCAGGTAGGCGTGTAGGAACAGCCACTACACGCCTACTCCGGCCCTAGCGACGGGCGACGGACTCCCCCGGTCCTCGGCCCGTCGGTCTCTCGTTATGGAGGAAGCGGATCGACCTCGGCTTCCCTCCTCCTCCGGCCAGCGCGCCGTCGGCGGGACGGGAGAGTGCTCAGTGCCTCCCTCTCCCGTTCGGCAAACTACCGTAACTAATCTAACTTAACCTAACATGAACCAACTAGGAGGAAGGTCTGTGACAAAGCCATGATGTGGCCACTATGCTATATTTCAATGTTCTTTGTGAATTATTCACTGAATGCGCCTTTTACTACATAACAGGGTTCGAAGGATATATATCAATTGATATATATCATGATATATATCCGATATATATCTGATATATATCAAACCATTTTTTGTGATATATATCAAAATTTATGGTATGTTGCATTTAAGTACTTTTACCGAGGCGCTGTTGGCATATTCGTCGTTTTTCTGTCTTCAGACCGTAATACTTGGAATTTACCAAGTAGGTACTGCAATCAATAATAATAGTGCAACGTAAAAGAGCCAAAATAATTTTCAATTCTATCATCTGCAAACATACCTACACCTTAAAAGTGAAGTGTAGTGTTAATCCTTTAGGAATGTCAACAGGCGATTTGGCAGTTCTAGCTGACTAGAAAAATACTAATTTATTATTTGATTATAACTCGACTAAGTACAAATATTAGGATTTTTAAGATATTTTAATTTTGTTTCCCTAATATTTATAGACTTTGTTTTCTCAGAAAAAGATGGTTATATTTAGTTGATTTTTGTGAACTATAAGATTTTATGTTTATTTTGTTAAATAAAAATATGTTGTTTTTATTTTGTAATCAATTCATAATAATAAACTGTCATGTGCCTGTGGAAATCGTATAGGTAGTAATAAGATAATAAAATGAGTCTTAAGAAATGGATATAAATATCGGATATATATCCTATTTTGGATATACAACGTGTAACATAAAGGGTATATACATAACAAAGGCATGGCATCTTTACATGATATCAAACGATATCGGAAGGCTTTTTTAATTCTATCTCTTTATGTTAGGAAGTTATGAGGAAAAACACCGCCTGTGATAGGCTACTATCATACTATTCGCACAGAGATATTGAAGACATTTATCGGATTTTGGCAAGTAACGTGACGGGTAACGAGTAGTTATTAACGTTTGTGATGTGCTGCCACGTTTGTTATGATTTGATTTTAAGAAACACACGAAACTGAAAATTTGGTACCAATTTTTTGAGTATTTTATTTTGAGTTTAAACCCTTCCGATATCGTTTGATATCATCTAAAGATGCCATGCCCTTGGTATGTATATACCCTTTTTGTTACACGTTGTATATCGGATATATATCATAAATATCCGATATTTTGATATTTATTATAAATATCGGATATTTTCGAACCCTGCTACATAAATCACGCGTTTTTATTTAGTAAACAACAATATAAATAAATTAAAATTCCAATGAAAAATGAGAGTGACACTTATCTTAGCTTTCCCGCCAAAACTCTCTAAAACAAAAAAAAACGTAGCTCATAATACGAAACGTATGTCATTATTGAGGATTATATTCTTGTAGTTTTTATATATCCTGTTTTTTCTTTTTCATATTACTGTTTGTGTTTATTGAAACTGTTCTCTCACCATTTACTTTTTGTTTTTGTGAAGTCGTGGTGGCCTAGTGGTTAAAACATCAGCCTTTCAAGTATGAGTGTGCGGGTTCGATTCCAGGTCAGGCAAGTACCAATGTAACTTTTCTTAAGTTATATGTACTTTCTAAGTATATCTTGGACACCAATGACTGAAGGTGAAGGAAAACATCTTGAGGAAACCTGGACTTTAAGTCTGAAATCGCCAACCCGCAAGCGTGGTGATTACGCTCAATCCTTCTCTATATGAAAGGAGACCTGTGCCCAGGAGTGGGACGATAAGAAGGTTGATGGTGATGATTGTTACGTTTTTATTTTTATTGTCCTACCGTTTCGGTGTCACTTGTAATTGGGTTGTATCCTAAAAAATAATTAATGTCCATCAGATAGATTTATAAAAAATATTAAACACGTATTTTTTTATTTTTTCTTTCATTCAAGTACTTAGGAAGATATATTGATTTGAAATGTCGCATGACGTCACGCCGTGGTACAAAATATACCACAGCGTGACGTAATTAGCCCCCACTCCGTAACTTTAATACGCTATATCTCAGTAGCTTTTGGCAATTTCTACAAAATTAAAAATATGGGACTTATTTTTTTTTTTATTATTAAGGGTGTATCTGACATCGACGCACAAACGAGTACCATGGATCCAGTACATGATTCTGAGCCCCCCAGTGGTGGAATTTTTCGTCGGCTTTTTCATGATTTAAAAAAAAATATATGTAGTTTTTTTTTCACTTCAGACCATTCACAATTGCTGTACTTTTATAACCCAATAATATTTTAAAGTAAAAATTAAGTAATTCGCTAATTAGCTGATTTAATAGAGTTCACATCAGGGATCAACGTCATACCTACAAAACCGCACGGCGGCACGCTTGCAACGTTCAAAAGCCAAGCCGACACTTTTTTTTAAACAGTGTGTATTCTGTAACCGTTCATTAACGACATAAATGACTATCATAATTTTATTAGTGGCATGCGGTCTAGCCTTTTCGCGAAGTTTGCGTTACGATGTCAGATACACCCTGTATATAAGACGAACTAATTATTTTTTTGATTTTCATACCTTGGATACATCCCAATTGTTTGTTGCATCGGGTGACGTCTTTACGTCGGCGCTGGCTGTCGCTGAAAACCAGCGCTGGACTCTGTTTTGCATAGGGTCGTAGCATAATGCTGAGCGACAGCCGTTTTGCTTGTATGTGACGTGTGTTTCCCTCAATTATTTGTTACTTTTTGTGTTTTTGTAAACTTTTTTTTAAATTAAATTATAAACTAGCGCTTGACCGCAAGCCCGCCTGATGGTAAGCAGTGACGCAGTCGTTGATGGTAAAGCGCACTGGTTTATTAAAAGCCTATTCACTCTAGCCTTGAAGACACTCAAATTGTAGTCTGACGGAAACACCGCCGCTGGCAAGTTGTTCCAGTCCCTTGATGTACGCGGTATAAAGGAGGAGGCGAAACGCTTCTTCCGGATCGTAGTGGTGTTAACAACATAAGGGTGGAAACCAGCCGTACGACGGGTAATAAGAAAGTGTCCTAACATAACTTGTACGTACTTTCTGTAGCGAGCTATGCGGAGCGGTTCGAGCAGCTGGTCGACGAGTCTCCAACGCGTTACCTCACGAGCTGGTTGCTGCTAATGTCGCCCGGAGAATGTTGAGAGCCATTCGCGATGAGAACAGGTTGCATGCTAATCAGGTAAATCAAGCTTTCATACTTAAGGTAGATACTTTTTTTTTTTAATCATTTTAAACTAGTGCTTGAGTGCAATCCCGGCTGATGGTAAGCTGTAATGCAATCGTTGATGGTAAAGCGCGCTAGGTAATTAAGCACTTAAAAAAACTTAGTAAATAGGAAGGAAGACGGCAGTTGAGCGAGGTGATGCAATGTGAAACCCAACAACACGACCAACGATGCTGCGCCAGAGGGAGACTGATCTGGAGACTCTCCACGACCAAACTCCCGACACAATAACATTTGGCGCATCGTACCCGGCACACATCGCAACACAATTGCTCAGACTCGTCCTCCATACGGCTTCACCAGACATCATACCGGAACACGACGAATCGCTTGGCGGCAAGACTTTGTCTGATGGGTGGTAACTTCTGCCGGCGGCCGGTATTATGGCCTACCACCGAGTGATACCCTAAAATAGCCCACAAAATTTTTCGTCATTGTCAGTCTATAGGATGCCCCTACTCCTGAAACATAGACCTCCTCTCGGTGAGAGGGAGTGGTCCGTAATCTACCATGCGGGTCCAGTACGGGTTGGTACATGTCACATGTCTTCCAAGTTCTGCCTCTAGGACATGCCGGTTTCCTCAAGATGTTTTCCTTCACTGTTTTGAGAGCAGTGCTGATGAAATAATTTATACAAAGTAATGCGCCGCCACAATGTCCGTCCAAGTCCAGAACCAGCAGACTATACATATCCCTCTTAAGCGAGGAGTGAGACAAGGGGACGTTATTTCCCCCAAATTGTTCTCCAATGCCCTCGAGGATATGTTTAAGACGCTGGATTGGCAGGGTCGGGGCATTAACATCAATGGCGAGTACATCTCACACTTGCGATTTGCGGACGATATCGTCATCATGGCGGAAACGCAGCAAGAGCTGGAACAAATGCTGGCCAACTTAGCTGACTCCTCCCAACGCATCGGTCTCCGGATGAACTTAGATAAGACCAAAATAATGTTCAATGAACGGGTCACTCCGGGACCGGTTGCCGTAAACGGAATGCCACTCGAAGTTGTTTCAGAATATGTGTACCTCGGGCAAACGTTGCAATTAGGGAAAAACAACTTCGAGAAGGAGGCAAATAGAAGGATCCAGCTGGGATGGGCAGCGTTTGGTAAACTTCGTCGGGTATTTTCGTCGCCCATACCCCAATGTTTGAAGACAAAAATCTTCAACCAGTGCGTCCTACCCGTCATGACTTACGGAGCCGAGACGTGGACACTAACGGTCAGACTAGTCCATAAGTTTAAAGTCGCTCAGCGAGCTATGGAGCGGGCTATGTTGGGCGTCTCTCTGAAGGACCGCATCAGAAATGAGGTGATCCGACAGAGGACCAGAGTCACCGACATAGCTGAGAGGATTAGCAAGCTGAAGTGGCAATGGGCTGGTCACATATGCCGCAGGACCGACAACCGTTGGGGTAAACGAGTCCTCGAGTAGAGACCCCGTCTCGGCAAACGTAGCGTGGGGACGCCCTTGGGCGAAATGGAGCGACGACATCAAAAAGGTGGCTGGTAGTGGCTGGCGGAGAACTGCTCAGGATCGAGCTTGTTATCGTGCCATGAAGGAGGCCTATGTCCAGCAGTGGACGAGTAGGGGCTGATGATGATGAAAGCGCGTGTTGGGGTTCGAACCTACGACCTACAACTTGTACTTACGTCGCGGGCGATACCACTATGCCACCGCTGGTCTCCTGACTTCTGAGAGACGAGGCTGACTTCTGAGATACGGCAGAAATGAATATTTTTTTCTAACATTATAAACTAGTGTATGACCGTGCTTCCGCCTGATGGTAAGCAGTGATGCAAACATCAGGTAGGATCGCGGTCAAGCACTTGTATTTTTTTGTACATTGTGTTCAGTCTTGCATCAGCCATCAGCTCATATATCCTAAACTAGCTTTCCGCCCGCGGCTTCTACCGCGTCGAATTCGGTTATATCGCGCTTTTTAGATTTCCCTCGGGAATATCAATTTTTTCCAGGATAAAAAAGTACCCTATTATTTAATCCGGACTTCGAACTTTACGTCTGCAAATTTTCAAAGCAATCGGTTCAGTAGTTACGGCGTGAAAGCGGAATAAACAAACAAAATCACTTTCCCATTTATAATATTAGTAAAATATGTTTTTAACTAAAGTCCTGACCGCCAAAACCTAATTTTGAAATGGAAGATAGTTTGAGCTTGTCAGTGTGGAGGCATGAGGAACAGGGATTAAAATTCACTCATCCTTTATGACCAGACGGGTATTGTGTCTGGCGGGCACTTACCCAATGGTTCATGTTGAGAAGTTGTTAATGGTGCATGCTAATAGCACGGTAAACTCTGTTTGCGAGATGTAGAATTCGGGTGACGTCAGTATGACACGATGTTCATTTGTGGCGTTTGTAGGTACTGCTACATCAGTTTCTTCTTTATGTTTCAGAGTGTGGAAGCTTCAGGAGAGAGCTTGCAACGCCTGGTGTTAGCGGCAGGAGCCCGGCGCGCCACGCTGGGTTCCGCGCACCAGGACCTCAGAGAACCACTGAGGGATCATATAGCTGAGGTGGGTATGCTGTGTTAATGTAGCTACAATTATTCAGCTAAATGAAATAAAGAAAAGGTATTTTTCTATGACCATTTGGTAATTTGCTTAATACATAACCATAAGTCATATGTCAATAGTACTCATTCCTGCCAAGTCGTGTTACAATGACCATTTCCACATAATACAATGAAACTTTTAATTTTTTTTTATGGCTGTGACATCAAAAATCAACATATGATTATGCCCAAAGGTACGCGTATTTGCGTCATGTCTAAACATCGCATGTTATTAGGCTGTATGGATCAATTGCCTTTGCCTTTCATTTGTGGGATTATAACAATAAATCAACATTGCGCGCGTCATTTATTTTCGCGCCATTGTTAACTTTTACCTGCGTATATTTCAAGGTTGTAGAAAAAGTTTGTATGCCACTGTCGCAAACAGCTATTGTAATACTCGTGCTGAGCTATTGTGTATCACAAACTATCACTCATATTACAATAGCTATCATTGCTTAACAGTGGCATAAATATTGTTGTGCGCCGTAATATCATCATCATCCCAGCGTTAATCCCAGTCGCATCCGAAGCCTTTTCAGCTTTGGAGTCTGGGGCCCGCTTTACCAGTCCAACTGCTGATATGGCTAAACTTCGACATTTTCCTTGAAGCGACTGCCCTCTGACCTCTACAAACCGAAGGCGACATCGAAGCATTGCAGTTAGACCAATTGTTGGACTTTTGAGGGCTCCAACAACCCGTAACGACTGCCATTAGATGTTCGTATGGCAACCGGGACCAACGGCTTAACGTGCTTTCCGAGGCACGACCAGACCAGTGCAAATATTCATATTCACGCATACAAATACTTGCACTGTGCGGGGATCGAATTCGCGCCACCTTGCGAAGCGGCCGCGTCCGCTACCGCTACGCCACGGAGGCTGTCAACGTAATACACACATAAAAAACAAAAAAATATATATAAAAAAGTGTGTGCCCATGTGGTAGAATAATACCAACCCATATCCTCTGGTGGGTGTCTAGAGACGCGACTAAAGGAATTCTCACCAGGGTAGCGGGTAGCAACGCTTCTCCTGTGGAATATCAAATTATTGCAATCCCAAACCCAACGGATAAGCTGGGATTGTTACAATTATAAACTAGTGCTTGACTGCAATCCTGCCTGAATGTAAGCAGTGCACTCAATAAAACTAAGTGAATAGGAAGGAAGACGGCAGTTGAGCGAGGTGATGCAATGTTAAACCCAACAACACGACCAACGATGCTGTGCCAGAGGGAGATTGATCTGAAGATCCTCCACGACCAAACTCTCAATACAACAACATTTGGCGCATCGTACCCGGTACACATCGCAACACAACTGCTCAGACCCGTCCTCCGTACGGCTTCACCAGACATCATGCCGGAACACGACAAATCACTTGGCGGTAAGACTTTGTCTGGTGGGTGGTAACTTCTGCCGGCAGCCGATATTATGGCCTACCACCGAGAAAAAAATTTCGACAGATCGAACTACTGAGTACTGAGATTAAATCTGTTGAAATGTTATTTTGAAATAATAAATCTTTTATTTATTTTATAACGAACGGTCATATTTATTTCACAAATAGCCAAGGCACAAGGAGGCGCGGGTTCCATCCCCGCGCAGTGCTAATATTTGTATGCGTATATATTTGCACTGGCCTGGTCATGCCTCGGAAAGCACGTTAAGCCGTTGGTCCCGGTTGCTATAGGGACATCTAAGGGCAGGTTGTTGGAGCCCTCAAAAGTCCAACAATTGGTCTAACTGCAATGCTTCGATATCGCATTCAGGTTGTGGAGGTCAGACGGCAGTCGCTTCACGGAAAATATCGCAGTTTAGCCATATCAGCAGTTGGACTGGTAAAGCGGACCCCAGACTCCAAAGCTGAAAAAGCTTCAGATGCGACTAGGATTAACGCTGAGATGATGATGATGGTCCTCTTTATTTCACAAGACCACAGACAAGAGAAAATGTATGGTTACACGTACATAGAAAAAGAATATAACAGATTTAAAAATCATCTTTCACAGCTTCGCGGTGAGTTAGAATCAAGCATATCCAGCATATGCGGGCAAGCTAAGGAGCACGTAAATGGGGACGATCTCATCCTGACATACGGCTCCAGTGCCGTAGCTGAGCGGTTCCTCAGAGCAGCCGCGCATCGAAAGTACAAGCTGATTGTAGCAGAGGGGCCCAAACAGAGTGAGGTAAGTAAAGGAAATTAAAGGAAAAGGCTATATTCGAAAAAAAAAGTTATTGTTTACTGTTCTTTATTAACGTACTAGCGGCCGCCAGCAACTTCGTTCGCGTGGAGTTATGCTCCGCTCCTATTGGTTACAGCGTGATGTTATATAGCCTAAAGCCTTCCTGGATTAATGGGCTATCCAACGCAAAAATATTTTTTCAAATCGCACCAGTGTAGCTACCATGAATTTTCATTACGAGACTCGATCGTTGATATCGAACGCGTTTGGCACTCTCGTTGGTTGAGAGTTGTTACAACATTGAAGCGGGACAATCGATGAGTCAAACGCGCTCGATATCGACGATCTAGTCTCTCAATGTAAAGTCATGGTATTTACACAGTAGTTCCTGAGATTAGCGCGTTCAAACAAACTTTTCAGCTTTATACAGAGTGGTGCTGACAATACGACAATAAATTAAACATCGTGTACCTCAACACATTCTCAGTCTACCCATAAAAAATCATATAAATATATCCATTAGTTTAGTCACAGGAAATTATTTTTTATTTTCCACATTTTCTACATGATGTACAAACTTAAGTTCTTACAGGAAGCTCTTACAGGTTAATGACCGCCGCATCCTGCGGTGCCAAACTTCAATAATAACGGCGCGAAAAAAGCAAGTCGATACAGGATCGCGCTGTCGCCGAAAATATTGGTTCACTGACAGAGGTCAGTGAACCAATATTTTTAAAGGATGTTCTATTCCGTTTGCAGTTTTATGCGATTTAGTTTGTTTGAAATTTCCTTTTTTTTTTATTTTTGTTGTTTGTTTAGGATTATTCCTATGAACCAGCATTGTTCGTGTTTTCATTTATTGTCGTATTGTCAGCATCTATAGATGAGTCGTTACACACTATAAGGGGTGATGTCAACACATCGTGACGGGGTCCACGAGGACCGATGCCTCCTGGGTCAGGGTTGCGGGTTGGTTAAACAAGAAACCGTGGCCCTGGCGCACAGGCAAGTGAAGAAACACGGATGGGTTTTAGTCAGTAAAAACAACGATTGACGGCACGGCTGACGCAGTGGTTAAGCGAATTACTGCTGCGCTGCGTGTCGCGGGCCCGATTCCGAGTTTTTCTGGGTCTGGCTGTTTGTGTATTTGAGTTTATATGTTTATAAATGCACCCACGATACAAGAGAAGTAGAGATGTTTCCTGGGTAAAAAAAAATGATTCTATTTAGTCCGTCATTCAGATTATAGAAAATGTTTTTTCTCAAATACTCGACAGCCTCCTTGGCGTAGCGGTAGCGGACGCGGCCGCTGCGCAAGGTGGCGCAGGTTCAATCCCCGCACAGTGCAAGTATTTGTATGCATAAATATGAATATTTGTACTGGTCTGGTCGTGCCTCGGAAAGCACGTTAAGCCGTTGGTCCCGGTTGCCATACGAACATCTAGTGGCAGTCGTTACGGGTTGTCGGAGCCCTCAAAAGTCCAACAATTGGTCTAACTGCAATGCTTCGATGTCGCTTTCGGGTTGTGGAGGTCAGACGGCAGTCGCTTCACGGAAAATGTCGAAGTTTAGCCATATCAGCAGTTGGACTGGTAAAGCGGACCCCAGACTCCAAAGCTGAAAAGGCTTCGGATGCGACTGGGATTAACACTGGGATGATGATGATTCAGATTATAGAAAAATATTGGATACGTATATTTTGTTTTATCAAATAAATAAAAATTGACAAATATAAAAGGCATCAAAGATCAGGATTGGTGGCTGGTGACGTCACTGGCCGCTAAAAAGTGTAGCGTGCAGTGACGTCACACGATTTTTCAACGTACTGTATCGTCTTCAATTTATGCTTAGGTATATGAAAAAAGAAAAAATACGTGTCTAGTATTTTTTTGGAAATTTGACTAACGGACTAGGTAATTAGTTTTTTTAATCAACTACCCTATTGATAGTGTGGGGCAACAATTTTAAAAAAAGAAAGGTTTACACGCCCATCCGCTCCGCCCATAGTGGGAAAGGTCATTTGATAATTTCCCATGCAGAACAAAAAAAAAGGCTAGAGTGAATAGGATCTTAATAGACTGCGCTTTACCATCAGCGATGGTATCACTGCTTATCATCAGGCGGCATCTCATTTTTTATGTTTTGTAATTTCAGAGCCACGCCATGGCTAATCGTCTGAGCGCGGCCGGCGTCCCCGTCACTGTCATCAGCTCAGCTTCCATCTACGCTGTCATGTCTAGAGTCAACAAGGTTAGTTCTGGACGAGAAATATAACTGAAAGGAAGAAAACTCAGGCTTTGGAGACCATCATCATCATCAACCTTTTTATCGTCCCACTGCTGGGCACAGGTCTCCTCTCATACAGAGAAGGATTGAGTGTAATCACCACGCTTGCTCAATGCGGGTTGGCGATTTCAGACTTAAAGTCCAGGTTTCCTCAAGATGTTTTTCCTTCACCTTCAGTCATTGGTGTCCAAGATATACTTAGAAAGTACATATAACTTTTAGAAAAGTTACATTGGTACCTGGCCTGGAATCAAACCCGCGCACTCATACTTGAGAGGCTGGTGTTTTAACCACTAGGCCATCACGACATGGCACGACACGGCTTTGGAGACCGTTTGAACTAAATCTGGGTCGCTAATTAGCCTCTTCGCCAGGGAGGCCATGCCATCCCTGGATGACAGGCTAACCAAAAGATTGCTGCGCCTGGATAGGAGGAACCTACG
Organism: Sesamia nonagrioides; assembly: GCA_017933935.1. Taxonomy (NCBI): domain Eukaryota; kingdom Metazoa; phylum Arthropoda; class Insecta; order Lepidoptera; family Noctuidae; genus Sesamia; species Sesamia nonagrioides. Next base: position 245,134 of record JADWQK010001785.1, read on the forward strand.
ATTGATGACGGGGATCATCACGGGCCACTGCTCGCTGAGCATCTCCACACTATAGGCATAACAGACAGCCCTCTGTGCAGAGCCTGCATAGAGGCTGACGAGACAGTTGAGCATGTACTCTTCGAGTGTACAGGCGTTACCCAAATTAGAAACGAAACCATAGGAGCACCAAGATCTTACACAGATGTTCTCAACAGGCTAGGAGACCTGATGGGCTTCTGGAGGGAGGTGGGCTGGTTGGAATAACTGCCAAAGGCCGCCATGGTCCACGCACAATGGTCCGCTGGAGGGACTGAGTGCGGAAACCAAACCAATAACATAGAACATAGCCTCTTTGCACGCCTCTCCACTGATTCCAAAGTAGCCAGGTGACATTTCGCAGCACCAGCCCAAATATGGCTGCAGTACTCCACACACGAACGGACCTGTGCTTTGTACAACATTAGAAGCTGTCCTGGTGTGAAGTACTGCCGGATCATTGCTATAATATCAACTGATGTATGTGATCTGACCAAGATTCTGAATCCTGAGACTGAGACCTCTGAGTTTGTTTCGATTTTTATTTTTACAACATTATTGTTTATGCGATACCCAAAACACGTGTCCAATATTTTTAAGTAAACAATCTATGTCCAAAATTTCAAAAAGATATCATGAAAAACCACAAAGTTATGAGCTTGTTATCCTACTTGGTTGTCCCAACAAAAATATGGTCAACGCTCCGCTCTGACGGGCGAGTGGTGCCTTGACCTGTGGCGTCAGCTTTGCGCGGGCGTGCGCAGTACTATGATCTACCGTAAGCTGCGTGGTGCGCTCGGTAACCACACTGCAACAATCTCTAAATCTATTTGAAAAAAATATAACATGGTGTAAAACTGATTGGAATCGATTCAGTTGCTTATTCTGAATAAATTATATTCAGGTTTTGCAAAAAAACAAAAACTAACGTTGGTTACAACGTTGTGGCTCACGCGCCTAGTACTATGATCTAACGTCAGCTGTGTTGTGCGCTCGGTAACCACGCTGCAACAATTTCTAAATATATTTGGGAAAATATCTTCTTACAGGTCGTAATAAGCGTGAACGCGGCCATGGGCGGCGGTGCCGTGTTAGCGGAGGCGGGAATGCACGCCGTCACGCAGGCAGCCAAACACTACTGTGTACCGGTGAGTTGTTATCTATACTAATTAAGCCTCAACCATGGGCATACACAGCTTCTAGCCTGGGGGGGGGGGGGGAGCAAGTCAAGCCTAGCGTGGGGCACCTCAAATTTTTAGAGTACGCACGAAGATAACCCATCTTTATGCGCTGTAGTCGTACGCGGTTTTTTTGGCAATTACACCGTACATTTTGTTAGTCAGACTCCGTGGCGTAGCGGTAGCAAACGCGGCTGTTGCGCAAGGAGGCGCGGGTTCGATCCCCGCACAGTGCAAATGTTTGTATGTATGAATATGAATATTTGCACTGGTCTGGTCGTGCCTCGGAAAGCACGTTAAGCCGTTGGTCCCGGTTGCCATACGAACATCTAGTGGCAGTCGTTACGGGTTTTTGGAGCCCTCAAAAGTCCAACAATTGGTCTAACTGCAATACTTCGACGTCGCCTTCGGGTTGTGGAGGTCAGCCGGCAGTCGCTTCACGGAAAATGTCGAAGTTTAGCCATATCTGCAGTTGGACTGGTAAAGCGGACCCCAGACTCCAAAGCTGAAAAGGCTTCGGATGCGACTGGGATTAACGCTGAGATGATGATGATGATTTTGTCAGTGACTACTGCGTGGTTTATTTAAAAGTTAGAGACAAGTCCTCGTTTATACTTTCTTTAGTAATTAGGGGAGTTCATCCAAGTTCTGCGAGCTTTCCAGGGAGGGGGGCAGCTGCCTCCCCGGCTCGACCGAGATCTCGGCGTCGGCATTCTCGGCTTCAAATCCTACCGAGAAATTCATGTCGGTTCTCGGCGAATTATAGCCGAGATTCTCGGTCATGACCAAGACTTTAAGCAGCTTTCTTAGAAAAGCAATTTTTTTTTATAATTATAAAGTAGCGCTTGACCGCAATCCCGCCTGATGGTAAGCAGTGACGCAATCGTTGATGGTGAAGCGCGCTAGTTTATTAAGAGCCTATTCACTCTATCCTTGAAGGCACTTAAATTGTGATCCGACGGAAACACCGCCGCTGGCAAATTGTTCCAGTCCCTCGATGTATGCGGTATAAAAGAGGAGGCGAAGGGTTTCGTCCGGATCGTAGTGGTGTTAACGACGTAAGGGTGGAAACTCGCCGTACGACGGGTCGTCCGATGGTGGAACGGAGATGGGGGAACTAAATCACCAAAATGCATCCTATAGATCAGTCAACAGTCTCGGTGGTAGGCCATAACATCGGCTGCCGGCAGAAGTTACTACTCACCAGACAAAGTCTTGCTGCCAAGCGATTCGTCGTGTTCCGGTATGATGTCTGGTGAAGCCGTACGGAGGACGGGTCTGAGCAGTTGTGTTGCGATGTGTGCCGGGTACGATACGTCAAATGTTGTTGTGTCGAGAGTCTTCAGATCAATCTCCCTCTGGCGCAACATCGTTGGTCGTGTTGTTGGGTTTAACATTGCACCACCTCGCTCAACTGCCGTCTTCCTCGTAAGTGGTGAATAGGCTTAATAAACTAGCGCGCTTTACCATCAAAGATAGCGTCACTGCGTATCATCGGGCGGGATTGCGATCAACCACTAGTTTATAATAACTAAAAAAAAAACCGACCAAGTGCGTGTCGGACAAAGGGTTCCGTACCATTGATTTATGAAATTAAAGGATTTAAGTTATTTGTATGAAAGATTACGCGGTAATAAGCGATTTACGAGGTATTTAAAAAAAAAGTACTTACTAGATTTCGTTCAAAACAATTTTCGTTGGTAGTTTTTATAGTAATATATGTACGTGTGTTTTTTTTAGATTTTTCATTTTCTTAAGTTAGAGGTGGGGGGGGGGGGAGGCAACTTTTTTGTACTTTGTAAGCGTCTGTCACGCAAACTATTCGGTTTAAAAAAAAAGTATTTTAGAAACCTCGATATCATTTTTGAAAACCTATCCATAAATACCCCAAACGTATGTGTTTGATGAAAAAAAAAATTGAGTTTCTGTTCTAAGTAGGTATGGGGAGCCCGCAATATTTATTATTATTTTTTTTATTTTTGCATCAAAATCTTAATGCTGTTCACTGACTACATCTACCTACCAATTTTCAACAGTATAGCTCTTATAGTTTCGGAAAAAAATGGCTGTGACATACGGACGGACAGACAGGCATGACGAATCTATAAGGGTTTCGTTTTTTGCCATTTGGCTACGGAGCTCTAAAAAAAGAACATCCGAAGGTGGTTACTCTACGTCTATGCATGTGCGTCAGGCCATTTTGAGTTAAATCTGGGTCGCCAATCAGCCTCTTAGCACGGTCTATTCGTCATCATCATCATCATTTCATCCGAAAGACGTCCACTGCTGGACATAGGCCTCCCCCAAGGTTCTCCGCGACGACCGGACCAGCGCCTTCCGCATCCAGCGGTTTCCCGCGACCTTCACCAGGTCGTCGGTCCACCTTGTCGGGGGCCTACCCACGCTGCGTCTTCCGGTGCGTGGTCGCCACTCGAGAACCCGTCGGCCCCATCGGGCATCGGTCCTACGGGCAATGTGTCCGGTCCACTGCCACTTTAGTGTTGCAATTCTTCGGGCTATGTCGGTGTATTCGTAACAATGTTTAATACGATCCACAGGTGCTGGCGCTGGCTCCTCTATACAAGCTGTCTCCGATACACGATGTGAGCCATTTCAACGCTCTCACGGCACCACACACTACCCTGCCTTACGAGTAAGTTATTCTCCATCATCATCATGTGCCTAGCCCTTTTATTTATTTAAACAACAATGACACATAAAATATTTGCTCGGTTGGTATTTAAAACTCGCGCGAGTTGACTGTGCACCTTGCTCTGTGACGTCATTCGGACGGTACGGTTTGTAAAAAATGAGAATTATGGTAAAAAAATATAAATTACATTTTTTTTATGTTAATATTGTTGTAATAAAATAAGAATGCAGTATATTATATCAGCGAAAATGTGGTTTTATTTTTAAAGACAAAAGAAACATTTTTCACATCATGACAATATTGCAAAACCTAATTAAAAAGTAAATTGTGTTTCCAGCTTAAACTAAATGAGGTGGAATTACATTGTCATATTCTAACAAATATAAGTTCGTTTTGATGATAAAGCATCATAATACTAAATTATTTTATTCATGGCATTTTGGTGTTACCAACAGGCGTCGAGAATGTAAAAAAACTTAACAAACCAAAAACTCCACAGAAACAGTAAAAACAACAGGGAATTTAAACTGTATTTAGACAATTGTAACAAAGATGCTATCGCTACTCAGTGCTTACGGCGAATGCGGGGCGCCGCGCGGGGAATCGGGAGAGGTGTCGCATTCCAACGAAGTGCACAGTTAACTTGCGCGAGTTATAGTTGATAATAACTCTTTACTTTGCTATCATAATATAATATTATTTCTCAAAGTTTTTTTTGTCAGTACGTCATAACTTCCTACATACTTTATCAATATACAATATGTAAAGAAAACCCTGTCCAATCCGTGAAGGTATTGTTAGGTATCGATAACTGATTCTACTAATGCCTACAAAGCCGAGCTAAACTTAAAAAAACCCTAAAACAAATATTTCGCAAAAGGAGGTAACTTAATACATGTGCGGTAGCAATACATGCGCGAGCGAAGGGGGGTAGGGCACGCGGCACGCGCGGGCATTGCATCGTAATAATGCAGTCGAAAATAGTGTTGTCACTTTTTTTTTTAAATAGCAAAATTTGGGAAAGTTGGAAATAATTTGCGGAAAAAAAAGATTATTTCAAAATTCATTAATATTGTTACGGTGATGAATATGTAAAATTTCATATTGTTACGAATGGACCTTATGTCGATGGCATAAGGTTCAATATCGCGTGACATGCAGTGTGTCACTTTTAAGTTCTATTTCCCCAGATCTAGACATTTTCTAGGTACAATAATAAAACGCATTACTAGACTTAGGATGGCCTATCGAATGGTACAGGTCTCAACAGTTTTGTCAACAAAGTGTCGACATCGAAATTTCTAGAAACCCGTTTCCGGGAATTATCGTAGGTACTTACCTGGCCGGTGACCTCGAAGTTATGTGCTATTATTATTACGTCTAGAGGAATCTGGAATGTTCGATCAGCTGGGCTATATATATCGCCGCGACGCCGACACACAGTCAGTCTACATTCGACTAGCGATACGAAAACAGCGACAGTTAAGAAGCGATCTTAAAGAAGACCTACTGCGACAATTATAACGAGAACTTCGAGTACTACGTGAAGTAACATCTGTAGCGTTATTGTGTGTTTACAACACGGACTTCGTGGACATAAGGGAAGACTTCGGTGCAACGTCAGCGACATTCTACTTGTCATTGCCTACAATCGACTGTACCTTCGTTGCCAATAAACTTCGTAACCCTTAACCGGCATTTTAGTACCCCTAGCCCGTAACAATATTTTATTTGATCATGTGTTTACATAATGGCTTATTTTATTTTATTATCCTTATGGGCCGGACGGGGTTTTCTTTACATATTATGTATACAATATGTAAAGAAAACCCTGTCCGACCCATAAGAATAATAAAGGTTAGGTAAACACATGACCAAATAAAATATGAAATTTTACATAATCATCATAGTAACAATACTAGTGAATTTTGAAATTATACCTTTATCCCGCGAATTAATTCCAACTTCCCCAAAATTTGGTAATTTTTAAAAAGTGACAACATTATTTTCGTCGGTATAATTCTGAGCGAATAGCGATGCGACCGCGTGCCGCGTGCCCTGCCCTTCTTCGCCTGCGGAAGGGTGTCCCACCGCACATGTTTTAAGTTACCTCTTTTTGCAAAATAATATTTATTTTTTTAGGGGGATTTTTTTTAGAGTTTATCCCGGCTTTGTAGACATTAATAGAATCAGTTATCGATACCTAACAATACCTTCATGGATCGGACAGGGATTTCCTTACATATTGTATAATGCACACGCAAAAGAGCTTTCCTCTATTATTGTATATGTGTATCCTTTGTTGGAGATCGCAATATACAAATATGATTTAGAATTATCATAATGAATTTATATAATTTATAATAAATGAGTATAATTTACGATATAGAATATGATACTAGTATGTTTTTATATGTTCGCTCCTAAGGCGTCACGAGATAGCAAATGCCAACATGCACGTCTACGCGCCGATGTACGACTTTGCGCCTCCAGACCACATCACCCTGTTCATCACCAATCTGTAAGTATCATCACCAACCCCTGTTCAGCTTCCACGACTTGACAACTCTGAATACTAAGAAACAAACAGTTGTATGACCTACAAGTCATTATAACTTCAAATCAAATCAAATCAATGCCTGCCGGATGCTCGAGCTAGTAGGGAATCAATCCGATACGAAAGAGAGGCCATGGTAGAACAAACGAGTGTTGCACTGCAGGCAGTCTCCGAATGGGGCAATGCCAATCTTGTAGCATTCAATGCCGCCAAAACACAGGCGTGTCTTTTCACCGCCAAAAGGAGCCCGTTCATCTTGGCCCCTACTTTTCAGAATGTGTCCTTGGAGTGTTCCGACCGCCTTCAGCTTTTGGGAGTTGAGATTTCCTCGAACCTTAACTTTGGGCGGTTCATTGAGTCCTGAGCCAATTAATTAATTCCCCCATCTCCGTTCCACCAGCGGACGACCCGTCGTACAGCTGGTTTCCACCCTTACGTTGTTAACACCACTACGATCCGGACGAAGCGTTTCGCCTCCTCCTTTATACCGCATACATCGAGGGACTGGAACAATTTGCCAGCGGCGGTGTTTCCGTCGGACTACAATTTGAGTGTCTTCAAGGCTAGAGTGAATAGGCTCTTAATAAACTAGTGCGCTTTACCATCAACGATTGTGTCACTGCTTACTACCAGGCGGGATTGCGGTCAAGCGCTAGTTTATAATTTATAGAAAAAATAAACCAGTTACTAGCAACTTTTGAATTGTCAGAAAGTCGGTCAGTGAGTAAGATGAAGCTATTCGCCCATTCTGAAGAGTGGAGAAGAACGTGTAAGAAACTCCATGGACACTCTTTTAAAATTATCAAGTTACTAGCTTTCCGCCCGCGGCTTCGCCCGCGTGGATGTCGGTTATATCGCGCTTTTTAGGTTTCCCTCGGGAACATCAAATTTTTCCGGGATAAAAGGTAGCCTATGTTTTTTCTCGGGGTCTAAAGATTGTCTGTCCCAAATTTCATCAAAATCGGTTGAGAGGTTTAAGCGGGAAAGCGTAACAGACAGACAGACAGACAGACAGAGTTACTTTCGCATTTATAATATTAGTATGGATTGTTTCAAATATTTGGTTACATCATTCATGTTGAAATCAACCGTGTGAGAATGATGCAGAAATATAAAGGGTGTATCTGACATCGACGCACAAACGAGTACCATGGATCCAGTACATGATTCTAAACCCCCCAGTGGTGGAATTTTTCGTCGGCTTTTTCATGATTTAAAAAAATATATATGGAGTTTTTTTCACTTTAAACAGTTCATAATTACTATAATTTTACAACCAGATTTAAGATTTTAAAGTAAAAATTAATTAATTCGCTAATTAAACAAAAAATCACAATGAAAACAAAACTCGAAAAATTATCTTATCAGCTGATTTAATAGAGTTCACATCAGGGATCAACGACATACCTACAAACCCGCACGGCAGCACGCTTGCAACGTTCAAATGCCAAGCCGACACCTTTTTTCAAACACTGTGAATTCTGTAACTGTTAATTAACGACACAAATGACTATCATAATTTTATTAGTAGCATGCGGTCTAGCCTTTTCGCGAAGTTTGCGTTACGATGTCAGATACACCCTGTATTGTACGCTGAGAGCGTCCATTATGGAAAACGCAAAAAAATAAACAATTCAGAAATTAAAATAACCCAACAAATAGATACTACTTAGAAAAGTACTACTAGTAACTATGAACTTTCTAAGTATATCTTGGACACCAATGACTGATAAAAAGGTGAAGGAAAACATCTTGAGGAAACCTGGACTTTAAGTCTGAAATCGTCAACCAGCATTGAGCAAGCGTGGTGATTACGCTCAATCCTTCTCTATATGAGAGGAGACCTGTGCCCAGCAGTGGGACGATAAAAAAGTTTATGATGTCAAGTAGTTATACTGGGTTTGGCTGTTTGTGTATGAGAGATTGAATTACCGCGAGGTGTTCCATGTCGGGGAAGGCATACATACGCAACACTCTGATCCGAGGGCGAGACACCACTTGGATTTAACTCCAATGATCCGGGGAGGAGGCACCACAATGGGGCTCACTCCCCCCTGACCCGAGTGGAAGACATCACAGTTTTCACTCATCCGATGAAGAGGCACCACGCGGTGTTCACTCCACCTCTGACCCGAAGAAGAAGCACCAGGCGGGGTTCACTCCATCTCTACATATATTTGTTCCGTACTGCCCCTGTAGCCAATGTAACATAGCTTCGTAGCGAAGCGAAATCGAATACCAAACCAACCAATGGCGGGAACGATTGACCACGTGATTTAACGAGTCGCGTGATCAATCGCTTTCGTTATTGGTTGGTTTGATATTCGATTTCGCTTCGCTACGAAGCGTTGTTACATTGGCTACAGGCCCTGGTACCAATCGTGTCGTCAAATTATATTGTATTTATAAACAAACCATTTTTTTAATGTTTCAGAGGCGGCAGTTCTCCATCCTACATGTATCGTATGTTATCTGAACTTTACGATCTAAATGACTACGTCTTGTAGCTGACTTCGGGCGTCTTCGTCCAACATCGGGTGACTTCGTACTGACTTGAAGATAGTTTTTCATTTTAGTACGATATTGTGCGATTTTGTAGGATTTCGGTGGAATCATTGACTACGCTAGGATATAGTGATCCCGATTCTATTGATAGCAAACTAAACTAATTTTAATTTCATTACATTTTTTTCATTAAGAAAGGGACGGAAGATAAAATTTTAGTCCTGTCAAATTAAGATACTCCATAGACAGTTTCATCGACATATACAAATGGACATGCCGTACGCGTATAATCTGCAGTAATTTTTTTGATTGAATAGAGTGAGAGAGATGGCCTATGCTTTCGGTCTAACACTATCTCTTTCCTCATAGATGATTGATGATTTTGATAGAGATAAAAACAGACGAAAGTTACCACCCACCAGACGAAGTGTTGCCGCCAAGCGATTCGTCGTGTTCCGGCATGATGTCTGGTGAAGCCGTATGGAGGTCGGGTCTGAGCAGTTGTGTTGCGATGTGTGCCGGGTACGATGCGCCAAATGTTGTTGTGTCGGTAGTTTGGTCGTGGAGGGTCTCCAGATGAATCTCCCTCTGGCGCAGCATCGTTGGTCGTGTTGTTGGGTTTAACATTGCATCACCTCGCTCAACTGCCGTCATTCTTCCTATTCCTAAGTTTTTTAAGTGAATAGGCTTAATAAACTAGTGCGCTTTACCATCAACGATTGCATCACTGCTTACCATCAGGCGGGATTGCAGTCAAGCACTAGTTTATTGTTATTAATTTAAAAAAAAACTTCCTTTCCTCTCTTTCTTTCGGAGTGCCACAATTCTCATCTCGAAAGCATGTCCATTATTATATATGTCGATGAACAGTTTAGACGTGATTAAAATATGGTGACTAAACCTACGTAAACTTTTTCGAAAGAGGCGGACTAATTTGGCAGAACTAAACTAAGTATAGTATACTCTTTATTATGTACACCATATAAATTACTAGCGTTCCGCCCGCGTGGAGTTCGGTTATATCGCGTTTCCAAGAGAACTCTTCAAAAGTCCGGAATCAAAACTATCCCATGTTAATTCTCAAGGACAACTCTATCTTTGTACCAAATTTCAATAAAATCAGTTCAGTGGTTTAGACGTGAAAGCGTAACAGACACAAACAGAGTTACTTTCGCATTTATAATATTAGTTGGCATAAAAATGAAGAATTTACAAAGGTTGATTTTAAAATGAGCGGTTTTATCGCTAAGAGCGATGAAAACTAATATTTTATCTTCTGTCCTGCTCTTAAGGAAATGAAAAGAAAAAGATGCAACATAAATTTAGTTTAGCTTGTGAAAAATCGGAGCCAATAGAAGGTATTAGATAATAGGGATGTATCCAAGGTATGAAAATCAAAGAAATAATTAGTCCGTCATAAAGATAATAAAAAAAATTAAGACCCGTATTTTTTATTTTGTCGAAAATACCAAAAACTACTGAGATATAGCGTATTAAAGTAATGGAGTGGGGGCTAATTACGTCACGCCGTGGTATTTTTTGTAGCACGGCGTGACGTCATGCGACATTTCAAATCAATATATCTTCCTAAGTATTTGAATGAAAGAAAAAATAAAAAATACGTGTACAATATTTTTTATAAATCTATCTGACGGACATTAATTTATTTTTTAGGATACAACCCAATCGTACTAAAAATGAAAACTAATTAATGAATTTTAAAGCTTTGCCATTTAAACCTTTGTGGTTTTTTAAAGTCTTGCCCTCATGTATGAGGAATACCACGAAAACCAAAATCAATGAATTATACGAGTTTTTAAAATATTAATAATACAACATTATTTTAGGTTTATGCTAAACTCGAAACACGTGTCCAGTATTTTTAAGTAAATAATAATTTAGTTTATTAAATGATAACAAAGGTCCAATGGTTAGTAACTTGTCTATTCATCATCATCATCATCTCAGCGTTTATCCCGGTTGCATCCGCGACTTTCGCGTTGGAGCCCGGGGTCTGCTTTCCTGCATTTTCCTCCATTTCGCACGATCTTTAGCATCCTGTGGTAAGAGCTTGTTGGCACGCATGTCATCTCTTACAACGTCAAGCCAGCACTTCTTTGGTCTACCCCGCTTGTTCCGGCCCGGCGGAGGCGCCATGGCAAGACATTTGTTACCCACGTAACATGCCGGTTTGAGTAAGACGTGGCCGTACCAGCGTAGGCGACCCTCCTGCAGTTTGTCTGCAATGTCACGGACACGGAGGCTGCCCCGGATGCGGGAGGTCCTGATGCGGTCTTTCCGCGTAACTCCACACATCCACCGCACAAAAATATGGTCAAAGGTCCGTACGGGCGAGCGTTGACCTGGAGCGTCAGCTGTGATCTATCGTAACCGCTCGGTAACCACTCTGCGGTCTCACTCTAAATGTATTTGGGAAAAAATATATCATGCTGTAAAACTGATTGGAATCGATTCAGTTGCTTATTCTGAACAAACTATATTCAGGTTTAGTATAAACAAAAAATATTGTTGTATATTTTATGTTACAAACTAATGCTTGACCGCGATCCTGCCTGATGGTAAGCAGTGATGCAATCGTTGATGGTAAAGTGCACTAGTTTATTAGGAGCCTATTCACTCTAGCCTTGAAGACACTTAAATTGTCATCAGACGGGAAGACCGCCGCTGTCCAATTGTTCCAGTCCTTCGGTGTACGCGGTCTAAATGATGAGGCAAGGTCGTAAAAAACTTCACAGGACCATGTTTTTGTTGATATTGTAAATACTGATTGGTAATAATCAATGATTTAAATGTAGGTACCTAAATCTATTCCATAATTCTATAACCTATAATATGACTTTCACAGCCTAATTACTTTGTAATTCGATACCATGGGCGTACCGGGGGTGGGGCAAGGGGAGGCAGCCAAGCTGACTTGCCTTCCCCTAGGCCCTAATTTGACACCCCTCCCTAGGCCTGAACTTGGGTACGCCCATGTATGATACCCCTAAAAGCAGGAGAGTGAAGACATCGCAGAAAAAGTCTATGCGCTCATATCTTATTTATAATGCTCAAGTAAGAACATTTTTCATTGTTAGTAAATTCATCTATTGACAAATTATCTTCTTTGTACATAATATTGTTTAATATACAAATTTTTTATACAAAATTATGTCTTTTTAATTATCCTAGCTAGATGGTTTGAAGTCCGTAAGGAACCATGGTAGCCAACATAACCAGAATAATTGCCAACCAAGTGGCAGTGCATTAGACATGACTTTCGTCTTGTCCATGTTCATTTTAAGACCGACTCGCTCGAAGGCTCTACTGAGGTCTTCGAGCACTACTACCGTGCAGGGTTTGCATGGAGGCTTATGAAACCTTTGCGCATGTATTCTTTGAGTGCACAGGCGACACCCAAATTAAATCAGAAATCCTCAGGACACCCAGATCCTACACAGGTATTCTCAACAAACCAGGAGATTTAAGTAGTAAGCTTCTCGAGAGAGATAGGCTGGTTGGCATAACCACCAACGGCCGCCTTGACCTACGAACAACGGTCTACTTGAAGGATTAAATATTGGAAAACAAACCTGTTACAACATACCAGAAATCCCAAAGAGTAGGCCTGCATCCCACGAGCGTAAAGAATACAAGGAGATGGGGATTTATATTCTATTCTCAATGCTTTATTAGTGTCGCGACACATTTGCGGAACGTACGGCGCCGAAAGTTCGGCTAAATACGCTCGCGGTGTATTTAAGTTCTCTATGACACATCAGCCGCAATTACGCCGCGTTCGGCGTAGGACTTAACCTTCCTTCAGGCGGTTTTTTCAGCTAAAACGCATTTAAAGTATTTTGCATAGCAAGTGACACATCACGCGATGCTTGCGCAACCGTAAGTTCGGCGGGCGTGCTGAACGTTCGACGTGTGTTGTGCATCGCGGGCGTGGCGATAACGAAGAGCGACAACTTCTTCTAAGCCCTCTATAATAGCTAATATTCTAATTAAATCCATTATTCTGGCCAATTCAGGTACGTCACAAACACCCCACACCATAAAGGTGCGACACAGACAGACTGACGATGACGCCACGTCTTTCCGTCGCGTAGCGCGCTGAACAACAAGCCGCGTTTTGACCGTTTGGTTTGTCATAACAAAACAACTGAATATTTCGACTGGCACTTCAGCCGCTGAGCTTTCGGCGTCGTACGTTCCGCAGATGTGTCGCGACACTTATTGCTTTATGTCGTCTTCCGTAGCGCAGCGGTCAACACGCCTACGACGTGGAGGCCCCGGGTTCGATCCCCGGCCAGGTCATGATGGAAAAACTATCTTTTCCTCATTGGCCTGGGTGGATGTTTATTTATGTATGTATCTATTATAAATACAGTATCGTTGAGTTAGTATCCCATAACACAAGTCTCGAACATACTTTGGGGCTAGCTCAATCTGTGTGATTTGTTCGTATTTAAATTTATTAAGTACCATTTGTGTGCTATGTGTACCACAATTATGAATCAAGCATTGAGCAAGCGTGGTGATTATGCTCAAGCCTTCTCTGTATGAGAGGAGATCTGTGCCCAGCAGTAGGACGATAAAAAGTTTGATGATGATGATTATGGATCCTGTAGGGCACGGCATATACATGATCAGCCTATGTTTCCACTCCTGGGACACATGCCTCCTCGCGGTAACAGGGAGTGGGCCGTAAACTACCACGCTGGACCAGTGCTGGTTGGTAGATACGAGCGTGGGCACGGCATAGATCAAAATCAAAAGTGACTTATTTAGTTTAAGCTCGGAATCAGCACTTTTCGAATTTCAAAATTATGTATGAAAGTCCCCAAAACGGTCGCCCTTAACGACTTCTTAGTGCTTTCGCTGCGGAGAAGAAATGGTGTGATATGCTAGCCAGAAGCAATCTCTTTCGCGTTTTGCATCGAGGTCTGCTTTGCGCATAGCGGCGGTAAGTCCCCTTTTGAGGGGTGGCTAGTGAGGCCACTCCTCTTTTCCGGCTGACGCAGGTCCTCATCGGACACCGCTGTTTCGGGTGTTTCCCGTTCCGTATAAGACGGGAGGAAACGCCAGGGTGGCACCACTGTGTGGATCGCCCTGAGGACACGGTGGAGGTCTGACCGGCTTGGGTAGAGCACCGCCGTGTCTTCGTGGCGGCGATCGGCGACGATCTCTCGCATTCGAGCCTGGTCCAGGCCATGGTCCAGAGCGAGAGTGCATGGCAGGCCGTTACCTTCTTCCGCGAAGCAGTGATGCTAGCAAAGGAGGAGGCGGAGCGCGTGAGGGAGCGTGAATCCCAGCTCCCTCATGCCTGTAGCCGCAGCACGATACTTCCGGGCCGACAACATCGTGTCATTTGATGATTTCCCATCTCACACAAAAGAAATCGAACTAGGGCACCAGTCCTCGCCATTCTGGGCGTTTGCTGCCTAACATTCCCATTAAGAGGGCTCAATAAATCGATAATTACGAGATCAATGATACTTAGACCATTCTAACGCTGTAGTAATCGCAGAATTATTTAGGCCCCTTTGCAGCTGTTATTAGAATATTTAATAACCGCGGCCGCAGCATCAGTATGGCCCCGTTTCTCTTATCTTCAAAAATTAAGTATAATTAGGTAAACGTGACGCTACTTACTTAATAATTAGTCAGCTCGACCGATTTAGATAAAACTATCAACACGAAGCGAATGAGGAAATCATTAGCTCCATTTTGTCGCCCAAAATGGAGATTTTTATTTTTATATGTAGGTATAATACTTACTTATAAAGCGGGCAGAAGAGGATATTATTATTCATGACCTATCTATTATGTTGAAAACTTTAAACTGATAGCGTGGCCACTATTTTAATTTTCTTATTTGAATCCAGCAGGGAAATGTGAACAAACCGCGCCGTCTCTGTAGATGTAGGCAGTTCAGTGACAAAATGTAAGAAAAATACCGTAAGTTTAATGGCTATGCCCGTTATACCAGCCACCAGTCCGCTTCTGTTGCAAATTATGACGAAATCAAGTGAAAGTTGGTCTCGCTGTTGTGTCATCACAAAAATAGCATTGCTGCATGGGACACGGATACGGTAGGCGCCATCGTGAACTATAGAGTTGTTCAAAACGGCTATAAAAAAATAGCACGCTACAGACTATAAACTATTAATTTATAGCGCGCTATTAAATGCGCTATGTTATAGCGCGCTATAAATAAGAAAGCACGTGGACGTCCAGCAGGCGCGATAATTCTTGCAACACGCTACATTTCGTAGCGTGTTACTTTACTTAGCGTTCTTCGATACATAGACCGCATGCTATAACGGAACGCTAATAAAAGCAATATAAAAAGATATCAATGAACTCTCTTTCATACTTTTCAGGCTTAGGACTGTCTATAATTGGTAAAGGTTATTCTAACATTAATTTTAATAAATCGTAAATCAAATATAGGCGTATTTAAAAGTTCATTGATTGTATATATAAAAAAAAACAACTATTTACATTATACACAGATATATACAGTGGTTCTTCTTTAATTTATATTTTATTTACATTTAAAAACATTAGTTGAACTACTTTTGTAGTAGACAACCGTGTTCCTCGATTACTGATAATATATCCAGAAAAAGAAAAAATAAATTTAAAGGACAACTGTCAGTGACAATAATTACAAATAGCAGTCTTGCTGCCGTCTGCAGATTTTTCAAAAAGTTCCAGATTGGCAAACCACCACCTTTGCGATTAGACATTTTTACATAGAGTACACACTAAATAATATCCAGTAGTTCGTTTTGCAACAGAATTATATATTAATATTTACACACACTAATAATACCTTTGCAGACACTAAATAATCGTCACTAGTTCGTTTTTCAACAGAACTTTATACTAATATTTACACTAACAATTAAGATCGCGCGCGATGAAAATAGCGTGCTCCGACAACAAACATACATTTATAGTCCACAGCGCTCACGCGATTACTGACTGCCCGTATAGCGCATAGCGCCATTCTATAGCACGCTATTTTTTCATAGCGCATAGCGCAGATAGCGCGCAGCGCCCGCGGAGAGCAGGCGCGCGCTGTGCGAGTCGTTAGATCAATTTCATTCATAGCGTAAATAGCGTTATAGCGTCATAGCGTCATAGCGTCTTAACGTCCACCTACATAGCGTGCGCTATGCGCTATGAAAAAATAGCGTGCTATAGAATGGCGCTATGCGCTATATTAACCACCTCTAGTGAACTAAACACGCACGCCGCCAGGGTTGCCAACCAAAACCAAAGATTCCTCGTACATGTGTACCTCAAAATCTCGTATATTGACTTTCAAACCTCGTAGTAGTACTAAACATCTAAAAAAAAAGGTCATTCGTCAAAGTGGACGTAGTACTAGTCGTCAACAGGGAGGGAAACGTCTAAAAAAAAAAAGCTCATTCGTCAAAGTGGGAACTAACTAAGTGGGAGCTCGTCCACCGGAGCTCCTACAATTTAATTTATAGTCCGGTACTACGTAAATGCAATATGAAAATCTCGTACATTATTGTACGAGGTTGATAGCGTCCTCGTACCTCGTACGGAAGACCACAAATCTCGTATTTGTACGAGGAACCTCGTACAGTTGGCAACCCTGCACGCCGCGCCCCAAACAGCACCCGAATAACACCAACTCGCTCGCTCCTATTGGTGGAAAAGAGACGCCGACACGTGGCGATTCGTAACTAACTTCACACTGCACTATGTGCGTCATGTTGGCTGCATTATAATAACAATGGGCGGGGTGTGTGGTGAAGGCAGCGCTGTACCGCTTTACGATAATAGTGGTCTAATAAGTATAGCTTCAGATACGCTGAATGCAGCGCCACGGATGAATTGAGGCACGAGTTGTGTAAACTTTTTTTAATGAGGCTTACGTATCGGTCGTCCGGACTGGGCGCTTAGCGCTACATTATCTCAGATTTTTTCTTGAAACTGTCTGGATTTTGTCGTTCTTAGGTCCTATTTCATTAGGGAAAAACTGCTTTGTGTTAATAGTGTGCGTTTTGCGAGATTGTGATATGCGCCAGTGCGTGACGACCAAGGCGAGATCACCAAGCCTGATTCACATTAATTATGTGAACGGTGACGAACCATTTTAAGTGCGCGATAACACGCCCGTTGTTCTCGGACATCCAGGAGATTTTATTATTAGCTTGCGAAGAACTCTAATGCGATGCATGTGTGCCGCTAATATAAAATCAATACTGAGTGAACTGTTAATCCTCACCGTGCTTTGAACTGAATTCTCTGTCTACAATACATTGTTTGTCGCTAAACTTTAATATCAAACTCTATTATTTACCACAAACAAACAACATTGTTAGAAAAAAATATTTATTAACAAAATGATAAACTTCGCGGTCGTTTTTGAATTTAGTGCGTGGTGCGTCCACTAGGTAGCGCTGCTCACCTATAGACTTCGTGCGCTTGCGTGAGCTCAGTCCGCGCGAGGTTCGCGTCGTTGCAGTAGGTTCCAAAACAAGGCCTCAGGGCTCCGTGGGAATTCAAAAAATAATAAATTTTAATAATTTCCGTGCTTTGTAAAAGTGACGCAGTGCAGTGTATCAGTGTTGTGTTGTTTAGTGCTTGTGACGCGGAGCGGAGCACGCGGCTCCGCTGTGTCGGCGCGGATCGATAAAACGAAGTGCTATGGCGCAGAGGATATGAGCCAGGGGGGCTCCAGAAGGCCCTACTCGCGCGGGGGCCCGCGCTGGCACCCGCGCTACAAAGACTACTGGGACTACGAACAAAACTATAGGTACCTATACTTTGTACACACCAGTATTGTTTGCCTGCTGGCCATTTGTCAAGAGTCACGTTCTTTAGCCCAACTGGCATTTGAACGTGCTGGTGTGTCCTTCATTCGTGATGAATGCACTTGGGACTGCAGTCTGTAGCGACAACCACCCGTCCACCGACACTTGGAACGTCCGCATGGTACGGTGATATTTGTACACACTACACCAACTAAACTTGTTGGTTTACGTAACGGCGAATGTGACGTAAAACTTTCAGGCCATGTTTTTTCCATGTTAAATGACAAAACGTCCGACATAAACTGTTTCTGTAATATATTTCAGCTTTTTACTGAACGATTCACGGAACTGAAACGCGTCATACAGCTTCGTAAATTACTTGGAAGTTGTTCAAAATCGATAGTGTCGTTCTTGGGTTTCTCTTTAGTAATTCACAAGGTAGTACTTATTTCCTTCAGTGTATATTCTTTAAACATGCATCACGTTGCATAGAATGCTACAGTTTTATCTTTTTTTCAAGAACTTTTGACTTACACTGAATATTTGTTTATGTGTTGTTTTTTTTTTAATACTTATCTAGTACTTAGCTAATTGGAAATTCGGACAGGGTTGCCAATTCGAAGAACAGAAAGTTTTATCCAACAGTTTCCAAACTTAAACCTTATTTAATTTCAATTTAAGCTTACACTTTTGAATTAACAAGGGGCCAACCCTTGATGGTTCAAAACTGCATGTATATTGTCAGTTAGAAATGTGGTTCTAATTAGAGTTTGGTCCAAAGTGTAGTAAGTACTACCTCCGAATTCAATATCGTCACTCCTTACCGTCGTCCATAATACTATTCCTGCAGTACATATTATTAGTCAACCTGAAAAGGATCCTCTTTTGTTTTACTTACGGATATAGTTGTGGTCATCTTGTTAACAATTTTATTTTCAAAATTGGCAAATATCGGATCAAATAAAAAAAAATCGTCATCAAATTATTTGAGCTTCAAATTATTTTACATTAGTTGGTGATTAAAGCCTCCTGTTACGCAAATAATGTCTGTGTTAGGAGACTCCACTCTTCCACAGCAGTATACAATTTATATAAAACCTAATATATATAATCAACATGCAATTGGGAGGGAGTGCTTGTGTGTGTGTGTGTATGTATGGATCTATGTTAAGGGTTTCATTGTGCATTGCAGATATAGATTTTGCTGATTATATATATATATTTTTAATAGTTATAAACTAGTGCTTGACTGCAATCCTGCCTGATTGTAAGCAGTGATGCAATCTTTGATGGTAAAGCGCACTGGTTTATTAAGCCTATTCACTTAAAAAACTTAGGAATAGGATGGATGACCAAACTCCCGACACAACAACATTCGGCGCATTGTACCCGCCACACATCGCAACACAACTGCTCAGACCCGTCCTCCGTACGGCTTCACCAGACATCATGCCGGAACACGACGAATCGCTTGGCGGCAAGACTTTGTCTGGTGGGTGGTAACTTCCGCCGGCAGCCGATGTTATGGCCTACCACCAAAGAAGAAGAACATGCAAGAAACTTTATAGACAGTCTTTTAACTCCTATTTTATTAAACCATATATTTCAGAAAAGTCTGCCAAAAAGTCTTCTAAAAACAGGTTGTTGTAATATCCATTTTGCATGTATAAATTTTAGTCTTAAAACACCTGAGGCCTTATATGAGTCAATGTCTAAATAAATCTAGTCTTATCAATCATCATCATCACCAACCTTTTTATCGTCCCACTGCTGGGCACAGGTCTCCTCTCATACAGAGAAGGATTGAGCGTAATCACCATGCTTGCTCAATGCGGGTTGGCGATTTCAGACTTAAAGTCCAGGTTCCCTCAAGATGTTTTCCTTCACCTTGTAATCAATCATTGGTGTCCAAGATATACTTAGAAAGTACATATAACTTAGTTTAAAAGTAAAAGTTATATTGGTATGTGCCTGACCTGGAATTGAACCCGCACAATCATACTTAAGAG
Organism: Sesamia nonagrioides; assembly: GCA_017933935.1. Classification (NCBI taxonomy): domain Eukaryota; kingdom Metazoa; phylum Arthropoda; class Insecta; order Lepidoptera; family Noctuidae; genus Sesamia; species Sesamia nonagrioides. The sequence goes on from JADWQK010001785.1 coordinate 264,861, forward strand.
GCCGGTGTTTTAACCACATTTTTTTAGGGCAAGTGTTGATGTATTGATGATATTGCATAAAGTTAGACAATCTCTTTTAATGACTCAGGAGCTCTTAGCGCAAGAGTCGGTCGTCAAAATACTGCGACTAGCGACCTACGTGTTCAATATAATAACGCACTGAGGGTGCTGTTGGGGCTGCCGTGGCGTTGTAGTGCGTCAGAGATGTTTGCAGATAATAATATTAATGGTTTTACTGCCATTATTAGGAGTAGATGCGCATCCCTGATGACGCGTATTCGCCGCAGTAACAACAGTATTCTCAGTGTGTTCGTGGATCGGTGGGATTCTCCCATGTGGCAGAGGTGGATGCAGCTCCACCCTAAGTTTTAAGTTAATCATATGTATATTTGAGACCTGTGCCCAGCAGTGGGACGATAAAAAGGTTGATTATGATGATGATATGTATATTTGTGTCTATAACCTACTAACACTGGAGCTTAAGTAAAATTGTTACTAAGCTTATGAACTCTGGTCTGAAATAAAAGTATTCTATTCTACTGCGACTGATCTGTATTACAGGTCAGTTTGGAATAACAAATTTTAGATTATTCTATTAAGATATTCACAGTAGTTTCCAGCACTTGCTACAAAGCAGATTATGCGTGATTTTCAAAATATTCTATATATCTTAGAGGTTAAATTTTTTTTATCATGAGCCGATGAACATCGTATTTTTATCCGCCTACTGGCATACCACAGCATGCTGTTTTATATAAGATCGTGTTCCGGCATGATGTCTGGTGAAGCCGTACGGAGGACGGTTCTGAGCAGTTGTTGCGATGTGTGCCGGGTACGATACGCTAAATGTTATTGTGTCGGGAGTTTGGTCGTGTTGTTGGGTTTAACATTGCATCACCTCGCTCAACTGCCGCCTTCCTTCCTATTCACTCAGTTTTTTTGGGTGAATAGGCTCTTAATAAATTAGTGTGCTTTATTATCAATGATTGTATCACTGCTTACTATCAGGATTGCGGTTAAGCATTAGTTTATAATTATAAAAAAAAAATTAACACTGAAATCATACTGTGAACTTTTTAAAATTTTTAGAATTACCCTTAAGACAATCGCGTAGAGCATCATCTATACTAATTATATACATATAAAGTTGTTTGTTTGTTTGAACGCGCTAATCTCGTCGCCCCGTCTGCGTCTTACGTCTTTTTTGTGTATCCAGCGCCCTCCGTTTACCAATTCGCGGTATCCACCCAAGAACGCGTTTACCCCAACGTTTATCAATCCTATAACTAATATAGGCGGCCACTTCAGTTTGCTTAGCCTGTCCATTTTGATTATAAAGCCGGTTTTTTTTTTATAAGTTGTGGGTTCGCACTAATTTCATGTAAATCGACAGAGCTGACATCGATTTAAACCGGAAACATGGGAGACCACACCCCGTGTAGTGTCACGTTTCCGAGATTTTAACGTTCAAATCACGCAGCATCCATATTTTTCTTAAAACGATATCGATCTCCGAAAAGTTGTGTGAAAATCGGTTTTCATGGTATAGGCATGTGTTGCGGAAAAATGAGGAAACTATCGTGAGGAGAGAATTGAGTATGGAGGCTATAACAGTAGCGGAAGACCAAAGACACGACAGAAAATTCTGTTCATTCATTCATCAGCCGAAAGACGTCCACTGCTGGACATAGATAGGCCTCCCCCAAGGTTCTCGATGACGACTGGTCCTGCGCCTCCCGCATCCAGCGGTTTCCCGCGACCTTCACCAGGTCGTCGGTCCACCTTGTCGGGGGCCTACACACACAGCGTCTTCCGGTGCGTAGTCGCCACTCGAGAACCAGTCGACCCCATCGGGCATCGGTCCTACGGGCAATGTGCCCAGCCCACTGCCACGTTAGTGTTGCAATTCTTCGGGTTATGTCCGTTACTCTCGTTCTTCTGCGGATCTCCTCATTCCTAATTCGATCACGCAGTGAAAACCCCAAGCATAGCCCTCTCCATTGCCCTTTGAGTGAATTTAAGCCTTCTTATAAGGCCCATTGTTAGCGACCACGTCGCTCGACACTTACAGACTAAAAACCACTCCAGAACGAACACTACTTCCGAAACCCCCGAATGGTGCCGGCCCACCACAGTGGGCCTCCTCGGGTCGGAGGGTGAGTGAAGTGTATGACTCCTCCCGCGACGTCTAAGAATGGCGCGCGTCGAACACTTTGCGCCGCCACCTCGTGTCCTGATGTTTGGGGAGACTCGTGGACATCCGTCGCCCCTGGACCCACGATACTATGACGTACTCCGTGGCGCAGCGGTCAACACGCCTGCCTGCGATGTGGAGGCCCCGGATTCGATCCCCGGCCAGTTCATGATGGAAAACGATCTTTTCCTGATTGACCTGGGTCTTGGTCTATAATATATCTATTATAAATATAGTATCGTTGAGTTAGTATCCCATAACACAAGTCTCAAACTTGCCTTGGGGCTAGCTCAATCTGTATGATTTGACCGTAAATATATAAAAAAAAAGATAACGGCATGTGGAGGCATGAGGAATAGGGAGTAAAATTCAGTCATCCTCCATAGAAAAGGGAGGATCCTCCAACCAGACGGGTGTTATGTCTGGGGGGCACTTGCCCAATGCTTGAACTTGGGAAGTTGTATGTATGCTAGTTCACGGTAAACTCTGATTGCGAGATGTAGAATTCGTGTGACGTCAGTATGACGCGATGTTCCATTTGGCGTTTGTAGGTACCGCTACAGACATGCTGCGCCAACCCTGATTAAATTGTGATAAGGACCGGAGAATGAAACGGATTTTCGACGTTCTTCTACTGATCCTCCGTCCTTCTGCAGGTTGAAATCAAAAAGTGCACAGGTCCGTTCGTGTGTG
>JADWQK010002003.1:0-132649 GCA_017933935.1 Sesamia nonagrioides
CTCGTCAATTTCTCTGATGATATCGAAAGGTTCTGTTCCGTCCTCCTTATACAATATGTAAAGAAAACCCTGTCCGATCCGTGAAGGTATTGTTAGGTATCGATCCTGATTCTACTAATGGCTACAAAGTCAGGCTGAACTTAAAAATAATTCCCCCTAAAAAAACATTATTTCGCAAAAGGAGGTAACTTAATACATGTGCGTTAGGCAATGCATGCGCGGCCGAAGGGGGGCAGGGCACGCAACACGTGGTCGCATCGTTCATAATAATACCGTCGAAAATGGTGTTGCCACTTAAAAAAAATACCAAAATTATGGGGAAGTTGGAATTAATACGCGAAAAAAATGACTACTTTAAAATTAATTAGTATTGTTACTATGATGATTATGTAAAATTTCATAATATATTTGGTCATGTGTTTACCTAACCTTTATTATCCTTATGGGTCGGACGGGGTTTTCTTTACATATTGTAGGTACATGCGTTCACAGCGTTTTTGTAGGGTTGATAACCACAGGAAAAGCGCGCGTCACTTCGTAGTATAAAAATCTCATCCCGTCGTCTGTATCAGTGACACAGTCAACGAGGTCTACAAAGCCAAACTTGCTAAACCTCGATGTGCCATTTTTACGGTCTAGTACTGTTGGTTACTTGAAAAGCTCAGTGAATGATAATTTATAAACCCTAACATAATGTGACATTTTAGATAATTAGCGTCCTTAAATCAACATTCAAAATAAATAAATTAGATGATAAACGGAATTTGAATAAAAAATAACTAATTCAGGTATTACAATTATTATAAAAGTATAGTTCATATAATTATAAACAGTTTGGCCTTTTAATGGCGAAATTAATTTGCTACATGTAGTTTCTCACTATCATTTATGATCATATTTTAATTTCATTATTTTTTATATAAGAATCTATAAATTAATTTATTAATATAATAATAATAAAGTTTTATTGACATAAAAAGGAGTTACACTTAATTTGAAGCCCTGACTCCCGTGCTAGGTGGTACCTGTGTTACAGGAGTCAGTGTCATATGTATTAATAAACGTATTATCAACTTTCTAAAATCGATCTTATAGCAAACCTTTACATTGCGATGCGATGCTTTAGCGATAGTATTCAAATAATGAATTATTTTATGTTGTAATATTTTGTATGGTCACTTGCCTAAATCTTGTATTAAATTAATGTCGCCAATCTAGCACCACGTTATATACAATAAGGAATTTCAAAAAATACTGTAAAATGGGAATGATCACTAAACACATCCTATTCTATAAATGTGGGAAAAATAATAAATACAATAGCTACCTCAAGCTCGGTTTACATTCGACAGCGCGATCAGATAGGTTCGTCTCTGTGCTTAGGGGTTATAAACTGATCGGCTGATGCGGTCCAATCATGATGATGACTCGTATAATTAAAACCGTATTGAATGAAGTTATGCGCTAAGAGTTGGCGAACAAATCGACAAAATACGGCACGAAATTAGACCTTATTATACTGGCGTGAACAAGAATAGTACTTTATTTTATTTTTTTTAATTAAAAACAACGTTCTTCCCATTTTATCATCACTCCCATTTCACAATGTAAAGTTAAAATAATAGTGTGCTGAAAAGAACTCTTTGGAATTATACTTTATACATATTAACATAAACTTAATAGAAAAAGTATTCACATAAACATTATTTATCAGGAAAATTGCCAGTGACACCATAAATACCGGTATTAAAAATAACCAGTGACATTAATAACACCGGTAATTAAAATAACCAGTGACATTAATAACATCCGTATTAAATAACCAGTGACATTAATAACATCCGTATTAATAACACTCGCATTACAAATATTTTTTAAGAAGTCTTCGACTACTCTGAACTCCATTTGATAACAAAATTTCAAAAATCATCTTTGAAACGAGAAGATTTACGAACGCGTTAGTCGAGTCGAAAACTTCTTACAGCACGGCGTTACAACTGTTGATCACCAAATAAAAACCCTATGGTAGATCGCGCCACCAATCCTAAACTAAAACAGGCAACTTCCTCGCGCCATACAACTTAACAACTACTGCATTCACAATGATCACAGAATATTCCCACCTCAAACGATAAGCTACCTAAACTGTGATGGAACATGATTTGGTCGTAAAGTAAAACTAAGGATAATAATATACCAACTAAAGGGAAAACTGCCAACTAACGGGGTTGTCGGCCACTAGAACAATGCACCATAGTTGTACGGACGACAGCAGGTCAAGCTACCCCAAACTGCCAAATATTCCCAACCAACCCTTGAGCCTTAATGCTTTAGGGATAAAGTTCAAAATCTAATAAAGAAATCTGATAGATTGTAGTAGCTTGATGTGCTGTCGTCTTTACAAGAATATTTCCACTTGTGGCCAAAATTGGAATTGTATTTTGGTTATTTATTGAATGCTTTTCACAAAACAATTGCAATGGTAATTAACAGCACCACTGTGTTAACATCATCCAATCATCAATACATACTTAGTTAACGTCGAAATATCTCGATTCAAACAATCTAAGTTACTACTCAAAATGTAGGATAAAGTCCCAATCAACCAACATTTTTCTTCTAACCAATAAAGTTTTAAATAATTTTGCTAATTATTTACAAGTTAATAACTCAATGAAATGCGATAACTTTTTGGTGTACGTTAATTTAATCCAAATTAAATTGTACTTTTGTTAAAATTCGATTTTAATTAAATTAGATTTTCATAACTTTTTCAACATTATAAGTTAAGGGAATGCTAGAGACAATATATGTTACTGGTTAATATCGTATTTTCTATGGAGTATAATAATATAATATTTCATATTTTCATGAAATTTAATTTCCTAGCTACATTCTCAGGGTGTAAGCAGTGAAGACGAACATTTACTAGGGAACAGGAAAATCTCAAAATACAATAATAGCATTTATATTTTGATTGTGCATACACAAACACAATTTTATATTTGAAAACTGTGTTTATACATGCAAGATACAATTTTAGTAATAAAAATAATCTCATACTCGTTCATTTTCATTCAAATTTGAGTTTATAAACTCCTTTCCACAATTTAACTACTATACATTGAAGAATAATATATTCTTTGTTTAAATTTCAACTAAGTTTACATTTATTTTTATATGATGTATACGTGTAGTGAGATAGTAATTCTCTACATAAACTACAAACACACACCAAAGGCCATCTTTGTTTCAATAAAACTATTTCTTTTTATTTTCGATTCCTCATCCACAGCAAAATTCATTCAATTTTGAACTTTATTCTCTGATAATTATAGTCCATTCTAAGTTTAGGAATGTTTGAAAACTCGATTTTTAAAATTGATTCCTTGGGCAAAGTTATAACAATATTCATGTCTCATATTAATTTCGTTAGCGCTACTTGTTTCGAACCTAATAATTTAAGCGCTTCAATGATTAAGTCGCTTGATTGTCGATAGATGTCAGTGTTCCAAAACCACGTTGTCAAATCACGGGCACAAGAAATATTTACTACACTTGTATTCTTTAAAAAATTAAGTAACATTTTACCTGATTCTGTTTTAATTTTAACCTGATTTCTTTGGTCGTAAGGTTTAATGTCACTTGTGTGGCACGATGGCCACTAGTCTGAGGAGAACTAATGACAGTAGTTTGTCGAGAGGGTCCAGGGTTCCTCGCTGGAGCCACTTGGGAATAGTGGTGCGCGCGTGGCTGAAGCCAAGCTTCTGCAGGATGTAGTCCACGCCGTATGGTTCGATGGATTTACCGGCCCAGGATAGAAGTCTAAAAATGAAAACAAAAAAATATGATTCTTTTTCGTCGGTGTATTAAAATATTGCAAATCAATTCGGTTAACAATAATAGAGGGCATTGATACATTTGAAGAATGAATAATAATAAAATATTTATTATTTGTTTCCCCGCTGCTGTCTGCTCATTTTCCTGGATAGAAATAACGTGTTTTGAAGCGAAGGTTTAGTTTCCGTAGAATACTCTTATACCTCAGAAATCCACCACCACGTGATATAATAGTAGTAAGTAGTCGCTACGTACCGGACGGTGGGTTCTAGATGCCACGTGACACAGTGGTAGTCCCGGTAGTCCTGCGGCGGTCCTTCGGGCCGAGCTTTAATATAGTAGTAGTAAGTAGTCGCTACGTACCGGACGGTGGGTTCTAGATGCCACGTGACACAGTGGTAGTCCCGGTAGTCCTGCGGCGGTCCGTCGGGCCGAGCTTTAATATAGTAGTAGTAAGTAGTCGCTACGTACCGGACGGTGGGTTCTAGATGCCACGTGACACAGCGGTAGTCCCGGTAGTCCTGCGGCGGTCCGTCGGGCCGAGCTTTAATATAGTAGTAGTAAGTAGTCGCTACGTACCGGACGGTGGGTTCTAGATGCCACGTGACACAGCGGTAGTACCGGTAGTCCTGCGGCGGTCCGTCGGGCCGAGCTTTAATATAGTAGTAGTAAGTAGTCGCTACGTACCGGACGGTGGGTTCTAGATGCCACGTGACACAGCGGCCAGTCCCGGTATCCTACGGTCCCGTCGAGGGCCGAGGAAACTTTAATATGAAGAAATAGTAGTAGTAGTCGCCCCGTACCGGACCGGTGGGGTTCTAGATGCCACGTGACACAGTGTGGAGGCCAGTCCCCGGCAGAAGTCCTGCGACGTCCGTCCGGGCCCGAGCTTTATGACCAGTAAGCCGGTCGCTACGTACCGGACGGTGGGGTTCTAGGCCACGTGACACAGCGGTAGTCCCGGTAGTCCTACCGGTGGTCCGTCGAGCCCGGCTTTGCTGGTAGTAGTAGTAGTCACGTACCGGACGGTGGGTTCAGATGCCACGTGACACAGTGACACAGTGGTAGTCCCGGTAGTCCTGCGGCGGTCCTTCGGGCCGAGCTTTAATATAGTAGTAGTAAGTAGTCGCTACGTACCGGACGGTGGGTTCTAGATGCCACGTGACACAGTGGTAGTCCCGGTAGTCCTGCGGCGGTCCGTCGGGCCGAGCTTTAATATAGTAGTAGTAAGTAGTCGCTACGTACCGGACGGTGGGTTCTAGATGCCACGTGACACAGCGGTAGTCCCGGTAGTCCTGCGGCGGTCCGTCGGGCCGAGCTTTAATATAGTAGTAGTAAGTAGTCGCTACGTACCGGACGGTGGGTTCTAGATGCCACGTGACACAGCGGTAGTACCGGTAGTCCTGCGGCGGTCCGTCGGGCCGAGCTTTAATATAGTAGTAGTAAGTAGTCGCTACGTACCGGACGGTGGGTTCTAGATGCCACGTGACACAGCGGTAGTCCCGGTAGTCCTGCGGTGGTCCGTCGGGTCGAGCTTTCGTCGCTCCATTCGCGTTTGCCTCTGCCCATGCTGTGCGTGCGCTTCCCGGCATCTACGTACACATGATTAGTTTTGAAGACGTCTGCTCATGATAGCTTTGTCTAAACCTTTACCAGATCGAATTCACAAAAACTTCAACATCTGTAGGATATGCGTCGTAACATTTCTTTGGCTTTGCGTGTGCAAGCATCTTGTTAACATACATTTTCTTAAATCTTATGACCATGAACTTTGAAGTTTTCTACAACTACGCTACCATAACAGTAACAAAATCAGTTAAAATATATCTAATCAGTCATCAACTTTAAAACAAATAATATTTAGAAACTTAATCATAAACAAACAACAATACTAAAACCTTACCACTCTGTCCTTTTCCTTTATATAAGAAGATATGAGATCGTGCAAGAACAGGAACGCCTCAGCGTCCACAGACACGAATATGTGATCCTCAAACTCTGTGATGAAGCTGCATTCCACTACCGGCTTCTCATCTGTTAAAGGAAAACATTGTTTCAATTTTCACGTTTTAAATTACTATTAAAACTTTTTTGGAAACAAATCTTCTGTCTAACTATGGTAGAATACTACCTGACTTTCACAACCCAGTAACTGGGTGATACAGAACCCATTGGTAGTCAAGACTTCCGAGTTTCTGACGATCCATAAACATTGTATGTACTGACCGGTCTCCGTGGGGGTGTGTGTACTGACCGGTCTCTGTGGGGGTGTGTGTACTGACCTGTCTCCGTGGGGGTGTGTGTACTGACCGGTCTCCGTGGGGGTGTGTGTAGTTGACCGGTCGCCGTGGGGGTGTGTGTACTGACCGGTCTCCGTGGGGGTGTGTGTACTGACCGGTCTCCGTGGGGGTGTGTGTACTGACCGGTCTCCGAGGGCGGGGCGTGTGCCTGCAGGTGGTGTGTCCGCAGGTGTAGCTGCAGCGAGGGCAGCGCGAAGATGACCTCGCGCACGTGCTTGTCTGCAGCCGCCTTGTTCCGCTCTGTACTGTTGGTGTTGGTGCTAGAACCACTGGCGTTGGACGAAGTTGTACCCGTTGGGTCGCGCTCCAGAGATGGGAAGAGTTCAATTGCTGGAAAGAATGGATTATGTTAAGTAAGTCTGATAACAATTTTGTTATGCAGGTTATTTCTTTAGTCAACTGCAATCGTTAGGGACGTGGTACGCGATCATTATAATTATGCAATATCACCCATGAAACTAAATTTGATTTTATGTACACACATGTAGTACTTATTACAGTGATTTGATGGACTCACGAATGTTGTAGCCAATATGTGAAAAACTGATCCCGAACAGAAAGACGAAAAACTTTTAAAGGTTTATTATGCTAAAACAATTCAGGAAGTACAAACCAACAAAGCCTTTAGCAAAGGATTCTATTCTGGGCTAAAGACTTTCTTGGTATATAGTGCCGAATCATAGAAAATTGGCAATAGCACAAGCGCCATAGGTAATCTGTTCAGGCATATTCAGGGCGAGGTTATAATCTGACAGCGCGCCGCCCAGTGGCGGGGCCGTGCCCGAGGACTCAATTTGTTACTGATGTTAATTGTACCATAGGAATCCGCTGGATGCGAGAAGAACAGAACCGGTTGAAATGAAGACTAATTTGAACAAGTAGAGCAACTCACCATCGATCTCACTGTTAGCGAAGGCGTAGTGGAACCACTCCTTGAGCGTCTTGAACTGCGGCGGGAAGAGGAGCGCTCGCGTCATGCGGCACACGGTGGCCATGGACACGTGCGCACGCGCACCCGACCCGCCCGCGCCCAGCCCGCCCAGGCTCGCCGTCAGGCTCTGGACCACGTGCACCTCCATAGACCCTGCGACGTCATACAGTCATTGTACATGGACACCAGGCTCGTCGTCAGGCTCTGGACCACGTGCACCTTTATCTTGAATTGATGGGTTCGGGACGGGTATGAGCTATTAAATTGTCGAATTGATCTGTTGATGTCTCGTTGTCATTGAAATTTGTTCATTGTCTATAACGTACAACATTTGCAGGATATAGTGATCGATCCGCAGACAATGGCATGCGACATTTATTTAGCCGTAAAAACTTGAAGAGTTGCCTAGTTATCACTCCATGTTACAACCCATTCCGACTACTCGTGATGGTCTCACCATTGTGAGTCTTCAAATGATAACGTTTTTTCGAATCTATAGCTCTTTCCTTAGTTATCACCGTCCTTCGTGGGCCCCGTTTTAAGGATTATGTACTTAGTATGTAACAAATATCCCATTTTTTTACTCTGAAGTGCGAACACTTATTGTAACAGACGGCAAACTACGGAACCCTACACTGAGCGAGGCCCGACACGCTCTTGGGCGGGATTTTTTTAAATTGTATTCTTAATTTCTTGTTTCTTCCGTTTTTTTTTTGGAATGTTGTAGTAGTCCAATAAAATAATACCCTTTATTTTATTGTTTTGAAATGCGGAGAATTTAAGTATTCTGAGGATTCACTGGCGGAAACGACATATGTAATTAGAATAGACCTTGTATCGTTCCAAAAACAAAAAAATAAATAAAGGAGTATCTTACCCTCTTCACTGGCGATTTGCTGCGCTTCTGTAGCGAAGCTGATGCAAGGATCTTTCAGACTGAACAGTGCCCAGGATTTTGATTTAAAACTGTTGCCGTGGAAACACGCTAGTGATATGTTGGTGCCGTGGAGTTCCATAGTACCGCCGAGAACGGTGCCTAGAAGAAAAAACACGTAAAATATTTTATTTCAAGTATGGAACTTGATTTTCTACTCATTTGGTTCATTACAACAGATAGTTTCAATATATAATGGATTTATTGAATATTTCGTCATCAGAGTGGGTTGATTTTTAATTCTGCTGTATTTTAAAAGTAAACTTTCTGTATATTTTAAAGTCGTATTGTAAAAAAAACAATGAACACAATCTTGATAAGTGTTACTAAATAATAAAAAGAAATTTTATTGAAAGGCTGATTTGATTGTTTAACCAAAACATCCGCAACAAATTGATAAAACAATTCTGTAGAGTTGATAGTGAGGGAAATTTTGTAATCATTATTTAGAGCTATGATAATATGGACAGGGAGGCGCTGTTAAAATCAGAATAGCGGTGTTGTTCCTGATTAGGTTGGTCGCTACATTACCGTTGGCGGGTAGCGGCGTGGGCAGCGTGGACAGCTGCATACCGGACACCAGCCGCAGCACCTCCTGCCAGTGTCGGTGGTGACGCCGCTCGCCCACACCACGCGGAGCCGCCGGGGCTGCGGGGAGGATTCAATTCAATACCAGGTTGTCTTGTGTTCAGTGTGGGGATAAGTTTGTTCAAACAACTCGACAAATTAGACGTGGATACAAGCTTTTCCTCTGGCAGAGAGGAAACCTGTTTCCCAACAAAGGAAACGTTATTGGCTAATTATGCCATTGTTACGAATGCACCTTATGTCAATGGCATAAGGTTCAATATTGCGTAACATGCCTTACGTAACTTTGGCTTTGTAGAGGTACGATCTAAAAATGCATTGCTAGACCTAAAGTGACCTACCAAACGGGTTTCATCAATATTGACACCGAAAGTACTAGAAATCGTCTCCTGTGAAGTACCTGTAACTACCTGCTGGTTGTAAACAAGAATGTACTGCAAAACGAGTTTTATTATTATTACTTCTGGATAGATCTCAAAGGTTCGATCCGCTTGCATATATAAAGAGGCGTAACTCAGCGCCTCAGTCAGTCTGTAGTCGTTGCCTACTATCGGCTGAACCATCGTCGTCAATAAACTTTGTAACCCTTAACCCTTATCTTAGTACCCTAGCCCGAAACACTATATTATTGATGCGGGTTGTAATGAAATTATGTACAAAATTTTTTCCTAATTTAACTTGACATTAGCGAACAGGTGGTGTAAAAACACAAATGTTGCTCTTAAATTTCAAAGATAAATGCCTTTTCGATTGTTACAACTACATAGCTTGAAATATTTATTTTTAATTGTTCATTAAACTGTAACCATGCATTTATTTCGCAAAACAAATGATCGATTGATTGCTTGAAAATCACAAAAAGAGGGTAAAATGAATATCAAGACTGTATGTACAGACTTGATATTCAGATTATACCCCTCTACCCTTCCCCTCTGTAAATTCTTCACATTTATATACTGCAATTTAAACGGTGCACATAATAACGAGTATTCAATTCTATTCTAGACTTACGTTCCCGTCGGTCTCGCCTGGAATTCGTATAATTCGGGTGTAGCGAGCTAAACACTCGCTTGCTTGACTTGAACTGCTGCGTGAAGAACTCCTCGAGCTTCAGCTGCATCTTCAGCAGGTCTGGAGTGGTACTGCGAGACATGAGGATCTGGAGCTGGTGCCAGCTTAGAGTTCCGTGTGTGAGGATGATCGCTGGCCTGGAGGAAGAAACGGGGGTTTAGGAAATTTTGCGAATTACTGAAATTAAATGGTCCAATTTTAATATTATTTTGTTTTAGGGTGCAAACAGACTATAGACTAATATCGAAAGGTGACATATGTAGGTTAAATGTGTTTTGAGAGTTATCTAAGAACTAATCTCTACGTAATCTGAAATGATCACTACGCCAAATTACGTAAATGTAAAAAAAAATACATAAGTGTATCAATCAATATAGTGTGTGTTACTTCACTCACTTGTTACATGTGTTAAAATTTTATAGTAATGCACAGTGTGCAGTACAGTGTAGTAGTATCTAACACGCGTACAACGCGACATACTGACGTCACTCGAATTCTACATCTCGCAAGCAGAGTTTACTGTGTATACAACTTCCCAAAATTAACCGTTGGGGAAGTGCCAGTCAGACATAACACCCGTCTGATCGGGGGATTCTCCCTTTCCTATAGAGGTTGAGTGAACTTTACTCCCTGTTACGCATGTCTCTAAACTGGTGAGCCCGAAGTGATTTGAACACGCGACCTTCTGTAAAGGCTCATTTACACGTTGATAAGTAGCAAGTGCACATGTGAAGCGATTAGTGTCAAGTATTAAGTAATAATAATATTTCAGACGGTGTTTAGCGATACTTGTTAAGTCCAAAGTATGTACGCTATGCACTTGTCAAAGCAAAATTGTTTACACGGTGTTTAGGACGGGGGTTCTGCGGGGAAGCTACTTAACAGCAAAAATAGAGCGGCATCCTAATTATTTTACTGCGCATCTATGTATGTCACTATCTATGTATGTATGGCACTATATTTAATGCGTATTGCACGTCATTTTACGCGAGCAGTCTGTGGGTTAATATACTCAAAACGCTCTTCGCGTCCAAAGCAATAACGTATTCAGGGTCCTGATGGGGTTATCCCAATACTTCAGAGCTCCAGAAATACATAAATATTCTTTGTGTAGTTTATAAATGTATTACTAATATAGTTTGTAGGTACATAGGAGTTTATTCATAAACGTTGTTAGTCACGAATCTCTAGTTAACTTTAAGCAGCGTTTATGAATAAAAAGGATTGTTACTGACATTATGAGTTTCGTTGCTTGAAATGAATTGAAAAATAAATTAATAGAGTGTATAAATAAATTAATAGTGAGTTTGATGGATCGTCAGCTCAATATTTTTTTTGGAGAAATTAGTAAATTCTCATGGTGGACAACGCCATGGTTAATAGAATAGGGCCTTTGCTTACCCGTTTTCCAGTTCTTGATCTTCTGGGTAGCTATGTGAGAGATCGTGCAGGTTAGTTACGATATTACAATGTTGCTTGTGCATTGTGCTTTTAGCCTACGAATGTAGCTAACATTTAAATAGCGGTATTTAATGTCTACCGAGTTGTAAATAATTAAATATATTCCGCTATAGTTTCCTGTACGAAAAATGTTTGGACCATTTTTGCGACTCAAAACTCTGCGACATATTAATTGGAACAAAAGTCACGAAAAGAACTTATTTTTTTTTTTACCGAATTTAGTGTTATTCATAATTAGGAGTATCGTTTTTCTTTATATACAACAATACATTTAACAAAAACACAAATTAGTAGAAACAGAGTACAAAAATAACACGAGCAGGCTACCTGTTCCTGGCCAGCCACTCGTCCCGCAGGCGGGCCTGCAGTCGGGACACTCGTGCCATGAGGACGGACGTGCCCATGTACTTACCTGGACGTAGGTCGATGTGGATGATGAGCGGGCTGCCTGTTCCTGGCCAGCCACTCGTCCCGCAGGCGGGCCTGCAGTCGGGACACTCGTGCCATGAGGACGGGCGTGCCCATGTACTTACCTGGACGTAGGTCGATGTGAATGATGAGCGGGCTGCCTGTTCCTGGCCAGCCACTCGTCCCGCAGGCGGGCCTGCAGTCGGGACACTCGTGCCATGAGGACGGGCGTGCCCATGTACTTACCTGGACGTAGGTCGATGTGGATGATGAGCGGGCTGCCTGTTCCTTGCCAGCCACTCGTCCCGCAGGCGGGCCTGCAGTCGGGACACTCGTGCCATGAGGACGGACGGGCGTGCCCATGTACTTACCTGGACGTAGGTCGATGTGGATGATGAGCGGGCTGCCTGTTCCTGGCCAGCCACTCGTCCCGCAGGCGGGCCTGCAGTCGGGACACTCGTGCCATGAGGACGGGGGTGCCCATGTACTCCAGCCGCAGCTCCAGCGCCGCCAGTCGCACGCCACACACGTGTCCGGGGTTGCAGCCCGCTTCTTCCTCGATGTGCACTGGAGGGAGGAATCATTGCGTACACGTGACTACACAAGCAAAAAGACCGACTAATTTAAGAGCCGGTTTTCCAATTGTCAGATAGCTTTTGTCCTTGAAATAAGAATGTCGATTTGACGGCTTTTGTATCGAATATACAGCCTTGGCCAGAAGTATTGAGCACCCTAAAAATTTCGTAGTTTCACGGCAAGTATGGTAAAAAACAAAGTTTAAGGATTCTTTTGTCGATTTCTTAAAAGGATTAAAAGTAATCACTTGTGCCGCAAAAAACACCTGTGACCTGGGTGCCTTAAAGTTTGGTATTTTTGCTAATTTTGTCTTTACTTATCAGTTCGCTACTGCCATTCGTTGTGGACACCTCCAGTAGTTTAGTGTGCTTTTGGTGATTGTTTTCGGAAGAGTAGAGTGATATCATTATAATAAAAACGAAATGAACTTTCGTTAGAAAAACGTGTGCAGATACATGTTCTGCACGAGCAGCGGAAATCATGACTCTCCGCTACCGGATCTCATCAGAGTAGGCCTAGAACCGGGCGCAAACGCATTACTACAGGCCATCAAGACCGTCGATTAATGAGAGAGTCGTTAAAAGTTAGGAAAAAAGCATCTTCTGAGCTTGCTACTGAGTTGTCAGTAGAAATTACGAAATCAATATAAGCTTGCACAACTCGCAGACGACTTAAGGACGCTGGTTTGAAAGGGTGTAAAGAAATAAAGAAGTCATGGCTCTCAGATGACAACAAGAAAGCTCCATATGAATGGAGTTTGTTTGGAGTGAAAGTTTGACTGCAGAAGATAGGTCAAATATCGTGTGGTCAGCAGATCAAACTTTGAGGTAAGATACTTAATTTAATGTCCTTATAATCCATACTAATATTATAAATGCGAAAGTAACTCTGTCTGTCTATCTGGCTGTTACGCTTTTCCGCTTAAACCTCTCAACCGATTTTGATGAAATTTGGCACAGACAATCTTTAGACTCTGAGAAAGGACATAGGCAACCTTTTATTGAAAAATTTGATACTCCCGAGGGAAATCTAAAAAGCGCGATATAACCGAATTCCACGTGGGCGAAGCCGCGGGCGGAAAGCTAGTATTTAATAAATTGTTTGAATAAAAATAATCCTCGATTAAATAATGTAAATTTTCCGGGACTCGATATTTCGTTGCAGAGTTTTGGGACAACTGGTGTGAGCTTTGTGCGTCGCCAGGTAGGTGAAGAATTTAAACCAGAGTGTGTGTACCAGCTGTAAAACACGGTGTTGGCAGCATAATGGTTTGGGGCTGCATGACTGATTGTGGAGTTGGTGAATTGTTCGCGTGTGAGGGTCGCATGAACTCTGAATAGTACATAAATGTACTAGAATCAGGGTTATTGCCTTCATTCACTACACTTTTTGAAGGCACGAATATGGATGGCGTTAAATTCCAGCAGGATAACACGCCGTGCCGCAAGTCTGATCGCTCGATGACATGGTTTCGCGAAAATTCCATTGGAACTTCTGGACTCGCCTGCCCAGTCCCCGGACCTAAACCCCATTGAGCACTTATGGGGTTTATTAAAGCGCAGAGTCCGGCGCCACACTACGAGGGGCATGCCAAAGCTTTTTAGATACTCTTTACTCAATAATTTGATACTGGCAAGTAATACACCATCGTAAACACTGGTTATTTAGTGATGAATTTAAATATGGAACATATTTGGATTAATTTCATTTATGAGGCTCATTTTTAAAAGTCTTCGGCGGGAATTTGCTTGCAGGAATGGAACTCAGTCAACGTGATTTTCGCGCTATGATATACTATGAATATAAAAATTGGTTTGCTCAGTTCTAAGAGGGAAACTGGGGAAGAGGGGAAGCTTTGTAGATGAAGCGAGGACGGGTCGCCCGCCAGCACTGCGCCAGTCACTCAAGAAAACGTTGAAGTGGTTGAAAGCAGATTTATGATTGAGAAATTTTACGGAGGCAAGGAAAAAAATGTATACGATATACTTACCGGTGACGAAACATGACTGTATAATTATGATCCCGAAACAAAACAACAATCGACTGTATGGTGCTTTGAAGATAAACGAACGCCGACAAAATGTCGCCGTGCACACAGCTCGCAGAAACGAACGATCGCCACGTTTTTTTAAGACCGGTCATATCGCAACTGTGGTGTTCGAAGATCAAAAAACAGTAAATTCTGAGTGGTATGTGTCAGTTTGTGTCCCAACCGTTTTATCAGCATGGTGTGACATGCGACCGAAGTCAAAAATCCGGTACCTTCTTTGGCATCACGACAATGCCTCGGGTCACACTTCCGCCAGAACACTTGGCTTTTTTAATTAAAAAAATGTGCATATCCTGCCTCACCTAACATATTGAATATTTCCCTGACTGAAACCAACAAACTGGACCTAAGTTGAAAGGTAGGAGGTTCGAGAGCAAGGAAGATGCACTAATGTCTATAACTTATTATTATGAGGTATCTGAAAAGGAGTGAGCAGATATAGTTTCCAGATAGTTTAAACGTATGGATATGTGTATACATGCCGATGGTGAATACTTTGAAAAGATTAGACATGACGAGTAATAAATATCATAACATTTGAGTATCTAATTTTTTTTGGCATGCCCCTAGTATAAAGAACAAGCAAGAGCTATAACTCTGCTTGCGTCTGGAGAGGAACGCAATAACGGTAAAAAACTCGTCAAGTCGATGCCAAAAGGAATTTCTGCCGTAATGAATGCAATAGGTGGACCCATTATATATTAATAAATAATGATATAAATATAGACTAATTGTTTAATTTTATTTGGGTTTGACCCTATTGAAAAAGACTGAAATGTGTCATGGGCGCTCAATACTTTTGGCCAAGGCTGTATTTCAATTGTCATATTAATTCGACCTAAATTAACAATGACAACAAGACAATTTTTTTAAACAAAGTTAAGTATGATAGGTACCACGTTTTTTATATTCACTAAATACGATATGTCTGCTTGTTTCCAAAGGTGAAGTAAAGCTGTACTCCGTACACCTCCTCCTCTGTGTACCTCCGTGGCGCAGCGGTCAACACGCCTGCCTGCGACGCGGAGGCCCCGGGTTCGATCCCCGGTTAGGTCATGATGGATAACGATCTTTTCCTGATTGACCTGGGTCTTAGATGTTTATCTATATATGTATCTATTATAAATATAGTATCGTTGAGTTAGTATCCCATAACACAAGTCTCGAACTTACTTTGGGGCTAGCTCAATCTATGTGATTTGTCAAAAAAAAAGCTTCTGGTTAAGTGAACAATCTAGACACAATTTGGTTACTTACCATAGGTGTCAATGGAAGAGAGCGAGATAGCGCCGCCCACGATCCCACCACGCGCGTCTAGCTCCGAGCTGGCCAGCGCCACGCCCACCAGCATGTTGCGGTGTCCGGTGCTGCCGATACTCAGCCGGCCAGTGCAGTTGAAGTCACGCGACTGCCAACTACAGTAAACACAAACATTAGCATCATAAACTAGTCATATCCACAATAAACACAGAAACAATCTAACATGACCGTCACAGATATGAACCATGGTAAAATACGGCATACGAGTACCTTCTTGCCCGCCAATAGATATTTTATATCATAAATATTTTGCATGCACCGTTACTCATAATCCTGAGATTCCAGATGAATTTTAAACGGTGGGTGGTCGCAATGCTGTTACCGCTACATGTTACATCGGCTGCATCTGTCGAGCTACTGCGTAGTACAACAGCAGCATGCGTGTGCTATATGTTGTCTGTTTATCTAGCTACAGCGTACTACACAGCAGCAATCGTGTGCTACGCTTTGTCTCTTTTATCGAAGTACGGCGTAGTACACTGTAGGACGCGTACACTACGTGTTGTTAGTTTGTCGAGCTACGGCGTAGTACACTGTAGCACGCGTACACTACGTGTTGTTACTTTGTCGAGCTACGGCGTAGTACACTATAGCACGCGTACACTACGTGTTGTTACTTTGTCGAGCTACGGCGTAGTACACTGTAGCACGCGTACACTACGTGTTGTTACTTTGTCGAGCTACGACGTAGTACACTGTAGCACGCGTACACTACGTGTTGTTACTTTGTCGAGCTACGACGTAGTACACTGTAGCACGCGTACACTACGTGTTGTTACTTTGTCGAGCTACGACGTAGTACACTGTAGCACGCGTACACTACGTGTTGTTACTTTGTCGAGCTACGACGTAGTACACTGTAGCACGCGTACACTACGTGTTGTTACTTTGTCGAGCTACGACGTAGTACACTGTAGCACGCGTACACTACGTGTTGTTACTTTGTCGAGCTACGACGTAGTACACTGTAGCACGCGTACACTACGTGTTGTTACTTTGTCGAGCTACGACGTAGTACACTGTAGCACGCGTACACTACGTGTTACTTCTCGAGCTACGACGTAGTACACTGTAGCACGCGTACACTACGTGTTGTTACTTTGTCGAGCTACGACGTAGTACACTGTAGCACGCGTACACTACGTGTTGTTACTTTGTCGAGCTACGACGTAGTACACTGTAGCACGCGTACACTACGTGTTGTTACTTTGTCGAGCTACGACGTAGTACACTGTAGCACGCGTACACTACGTGTTGTTACTTTGTCAAACTACGACATAGTACACTGTAGCACGCGTACACTACGTGTTGTTACTTTGTCGAGCTACGACGTAGTACACTGTAGCACGCGTTTTGTTACGCGTTAAGTTGACGAGCTACGCGCTGCCATCCGACGGCATATCAATGCCTTTGCCGCATGATAACTACAGTATGGTGTTTTTTTATTTACCTTATTAAAAGTAGTTTTCTGATTAATCTAAGAAACTAATTGCTTTGTTAGTATTTTTATAGTAGTAATGATCTGAATTTGATTTAGAAACACGTGTGTTACCTGACATTGCCCATAACGTTGCCCATGTTCATGTGGACGTTGAGCTTGGTGAAGTTGACGGCGAACAGCACGAGCGTCTCCCACGCCGCGCCCATCGCAGGTACCACCGACTTGCTACTGTCTGAACACACCACATCATACGTTATCATCATAATTATCAAAGAGTCAAATCACTATATCAATTAAACAAGAGGGTTAAAAAAATCGTAATTTAGGCCAACCAGCATACTAATTGCGTAAATACTAATTCACTGCTTCATACGTAAAAAAAAATACAAGTGAATACATTTTTTCGGGCATTGGAATTGTTAACATATAACCCATAGTTTTATTTAAGTTTCATTACAACCTGCTAAGATTCGCTAAAGTCCTGATATATCCTGTGTAGACCTGTAATTACCTTTTGATTTCTGATGTTCTGGAACAGTCTTTGTTTTCTCTCTCTGTGGCATTACGGGTGATACTGGAGCATTGCTGCTTGACGGACTGAGAATAATACGGAATACCTTACAAAATACACCTTATACAAATTAAAACTAAATATCATCAATATCCATCAGACTTCAAAATTACAGAGAATAATCTAGTTTCAACTCCAAAATAACTAGATACCATGACACAGGGTATCCTAGAGTGGGGTTTAGCGTTACTTCATTGCACGACATATTTAATATTTATTTTAATTTATATTTTGCTGTATTTTGTCTGTTGTGTCATCAAAATATGTCTAAATATTATTAATTTTGGGAACACAAACTCCATCCATATCCTATCCAGTTCTAGCCTTAACCTTTGAGTCAGTATTTGTATTTCGAACCTTATTTATATTTATGCAAATTTCTTAATACAAAAATGACAACTTAGTACTGAAGTAAGCTGTCATTTTTATATAAAGACCTGGGACCATAGTCTGCTATTACAATAGTGTTAGAATGATCAATCAATGATCTCATAATGATCGATTTTGACAAGTTTCGTAATCTACTAATAAAATGGCATCATTGTGACTTTCCAGTGGTCAATCACAGACACTCCACTCTGTATTAATAAATGTTTGAATTAAGTAGTAGTATTTAGAAAATCATTTATATTAACGGGATTTATAATAATGGCAATACGGCAATGTGATTCAATCACCGTTCCATTACGAGACGACTGATATAATTGATCGATCATTATGAATTTAGCAGATTGCGAACTTTTAAGCACAATGACAATGGAATCGTGTTGGAATGACAAATTTATAAAAATAGCAGACTAAGGCCCCTGCATTTCTATAACGGTTCGTCGGTTCATAATTCAATAACAATTTGTGTGGTTTGAACCTCGGCTAAAAAAAAACCTTTGTTTTGTAATAAGTGGAAATGTGATACAAGACAAAGTTCAAATTCCATAGCAACCGATTTTTTCGGAATTCATTGTTTTCTCTCGTATATGTAATTTATGGTATTATTTTTAATACAGTTCACTTATTTATTATAAAGTCCAATAGGGTAGTTCCCAAAAAAAAAAAAAAACTAATTAGTCCGTCATTGCGTCAGTCAGATTTCCAAAAATAACCTGGACACGTATTTTTTTTTCTTTTTTCATATAAACAAAAAACGAAGAAACAGTGCGTTGAAAACTCGTGTAACGTCACTCCTCTTTTTAGTGAGGCGTGACGTCACCAGCCTCATCATCATTCTCCTGCCCTTATCCCACTCTTGAATTTAATGCGTTTTATATTTGTCAATTTTTATTGATTTAATGAAACAAAATATACGTACCTATTCAATATTTTTCTATTATCTGAATGACGGACAAAATCCAATAATCATAATTTACCCAGGAAACACCCCTATTAAGCCCATACAACACAATACAAAAGTAATTGTTCACTGTCTCCTAAGATTTGTTGCTTTGTTACATAAACAATTACTCTTATTCTTTTTTCTCTTCTTGTGTCTATTGTTAGTTTTTATGTTTTGCGTGTACCTGCTAACTTTGTCTATCTATGTATGTTTTTATTCAATAAACTTATTATTAATTGATAAGTTGTTCTTACCCATGGTCTCGCGTGTCGTGTAAGCTAAGATCTCCCAAGAACATGCGTCGTACGATGGTACGTCTGTACCACGCCTTAGGGAAGGCGAGGATCTCACCTAAGCGACGCATGTCGTATTTGAACCACGCTGAGCCGACGTCCACGATCGCTGGCGAAGGGAAATAATAGGTTTAGAAGGTTATATGAAGAATTTGGTAGAGTTCAAGTTCATCAAATGACGTCTCCCGGTCTGGGCGGAGCGGACGGGGCATGTCACACTTTTACTGACTAAAATGCTCTCGTGTCCCTTCATTTGCCTGTGCGCCAGGGGGCTACTGTATCTCTTTCGAAGAACCTCTGGGAGGACACAATAAGTCCTCAGTAATTGGCATTGATTGTACTAAAGGTTAACGTCCACGGTCCACGACCGTGATTAGAAATGATTGCGACAAGTTGGGATCGTTTGGATCGAACGGACCAATGGGCGGTCCGAACGATCCCAACTAGTCGCAATCATTTGACAAAAATGTGTTCGGCGATTAGGGGGCTGGACAGATGATATCAAATTTCACACATTCTAAATTAGTGCTCAAGGAATCTTTCCTCTTGGTTTCAGAGCAGGCAGACCGCTATGCTCTTTTTGCTAAGGTCTAGCTATCCAAACAAAAAAGTACTCACTTGAAAACCGTACTGTAGCCTTTGACTGATCCTGATCCGTTTGGAAGTCCAGTTTCCGCGACCTCGACAAGTGAAACTTGACGAACTCCACATTGATGCTCAGAGAATCTTTCCTCTCGGTATCCGAGAGGGGGGACCACTGTGCTTCTTTGAGGCTGGACTTCTTGCCGCCGTAGGGATGGAACATGTTCACTGAGAAGTCGGCCAGGCAGCCTGTCACGCTCAGACCGCCCATTGCCACTGCTGGCTCCGCCATTTCTCTGTGGAGTAGGGAGATGGGTTAGTTAATTAGTTAAGAACTGATGACTTAATAGTTGATTCAAATTTTATTTATGTTCCAAATTGACGTCATTTTAAGTTAAACAAATATCAATGTTATTTCAAAGCTAATTATGTTGATTTCAGTGTGACTAGCACTATTGAAACAGTTATAAAACTGCCCCCTAATAGGCGAAAACATTTTTGTCAAATGATTGCGACTAGTTGGTATCAGTTGGGATCGTTTGGACCGCCTATTGGTCCGTTCGATCCAAACGATCCCAACTAGTCGCAATCATTGGACAAAAATGTGTTCGCCGATTAGGGGGCTGATCTTTATTGTGTAGGAATTAAAGTTGTTTTTCCACAACCTAATAATAAAAAAAAAATGTTGGCATTTGGCAAATATTGTCACAATATTATTGTAAGTTTACTTAGAGAGAGTTTTGGTGAAATATAATCTTTAGGAATGCAAAAATGATTAATAAGCGGACCCTGGGCTCCAGCGCGATAGCCGCGGATGCAACCGAGATTATACGCTGAAATGATGATGAGGAATGCAAAAATTATGATGCTGCTATGACCCTTGACTATCGTCGTTTATCGGTTTGTTGCATGAGTCGTGTGAGTATCGTGATGTGTAGAATGTGTACTGACTCGTCGCTGGCCCGCTTGGAGCTGAAGACGATCTGCAAACTGGGCAGCTGCAGCAGGCACTCGACGCGGGAGGCAGGCAGGCAGCTGAAGCGGAAGGTGCTGGGCTGCATGTGAAAGTGGACGATGACGTCCACCGGGAACGACGCGTACACGTATTGCCCGTACGACGCGCCCTCCACCGACCGGGAACGGGAACCGGTCTCAGCTTCTGTATAGGAACGGTTCATTTCAATTTCTCAGTCAAAGCCCCATTGTAATCAACACAGTTATATCTTCTGAGGTTAAAATCAAGGAAAATATCAAAGACTTTAGAATATAATACTCTTTATTAAGTACACCATATAGATTACAGAACACAAATATAAGAAAAAGGGTGACACAATGGGCGGTTTTATCTCTAAGAGCGATCTTTTACAGACAATATTTGGATGGAATACTAAGGAGAAGGAGAGAGGAATAATGTAGGTGGTCTACAGTGTACTATTTACATAGATTATGTAATAAATATGTACCTATAGTGTATGATATTAATTTAAATAAATATATACATTTAATTAATAAGAGACTTTATACCAGCCGTTGATTAATTTCACAGAATTCAAAAAGAACTCATATCTATCTTCTGTCATTTTCTATATGATATATAAAGAAAAAGACGCACTAAACTTAAATTTAGTTTAGCTTGTGAACACGAGCATTCTTGCCTGTGTTAGGTTATTTGTTGATTTATTTTCTTGGTTTATTTTAGTCTTTTATTAATTTATAAAAAAGAATCATCATTCTCCTGCCCTTATCCCAATTTATTTGGCGTCGGCGCAACATGTCTTTTTCTTCCATGCATCCCTATCAGAAGCCATTTTGGCAGTCACCCCCTTCTTAGCCATATCATCCTTCACACATTCCATCCATCGTTTCTTTGGTCTAAAAGAATGTTGTCATTTATCTATTTTCATAGAAAATATCGTAAAAACTCACCCGGCGTAGGCGTCGAAAACGAAGCTTTAGTCGGGATGGGTTCCAGCGTCTGCTCCAAGAACTCCAGGATGTGCGGTGAGATAATGGTCTCCTCGGGAATGCTCTGCAACGTGATCCAGGCGAACAGCGCTGCCTTCTTCGTGCCCACCTTGCGAGTGCCCAGCGAGGGCAGCATCGGGACTGACTGCGGGGAACTCGCTTCTTCCGGGAGGGTCTTTGACTCGTAATGGACCTGTTCGAAGTGAGCGTGGTTGGGTTTTATTTGAAGAGTTGGTTGTATTGTGTAGAATTTTAATTTGACGTTGTGATTTATATTTTGACATCATGATTCATTCTTTGACATTGTGATGTTTTCTAGGGACTCCAACCCCAGGTAATTTTATCTATGGAAGATTTTATGAGTTTTTTAATATCTGTTAAAAGTAGATTTTTTTCATGAATAAAAAAATCCGTCCATTATAAAATCAGGCCCTAAAGACATACTCAACTACCAAATTATTCTGGATTTAGATACTATGGAGACAAAAAGTGTGGTGTTCTGAATATGAGTGATTGATTACCTTGAGGTCCAGTCCGGGCACCCTGAAGACGGTGAGGTCCAAGACAGGCTGGTGTCGTGCATGGGCCGCCTTCCTCCTGTTGGCGGTGGGCGAGCTGCTGCCACCGCCCTCGGCCAGCCCGCCAGATGCCGACCGACCCACACGCATACGACCACTACAAATGAAATCAAAACTCATTTACCCAAGTTAGGCTGAGAGTCAGCACTTTTTGAAATTCAATATTACGTATCAATATCGTCTTAAAACATCCCACGTCTTCCTTTAAATTTTTAACGGAGATGTCACAATCTGACATCCTAATATATAAAATTCTCCTTTCACAGTGTTTGTCCTCCAAAACGACTGAGACGATTTTAATGAAATTTCGTATACACAGTATAAGAACAGGTTTTTAACAATTTTATATATCACTACTACTTACGTGGCTGAAACCGCGGAACGGAGCTTAGTATATTATAACGCTATTTCTTTAAATGTAGTTTAAAGTGAAGTAAAAAATTAACTTCTACTAACCAACACATTATTTGGTGTTGCAAAAAAACAAAGTTTACAAATAAGAACCTAATATCCTCATGTAAGTATAGCCCTATGTAGTATATACTCACATTTTAATACTGTCATCCTCCTTGCTCGGCTCCTTGGTGTGCAGCACGCACTTGCCACTGTTGATGTACACCTTCACGTCCAGTTCGAAGTCGATGTTCGGCTCCGTTGTCTTTGATTTACTAGTCTTGTTCTCCGAGCTGAGGCCTTCAGATGGTATACCACTGTGGCAGAAACAATTCACAAATATAAGAATCAAATATGAATGTTTCAGGTCTAAATGCTTGTTGTCTATTATAATGGACAACGAGCCCATGTACGGCTCATTCAAAGTCACTGCACAGGAGTGTGGGATGGCGGCCTGATACTTTCACGGATTAAGGTGACAGAAATAGCATGAGAGTTAGGCCATCATTGGATTTGACCACAATTTAACCTAATTAAGAGTTTAACCCGAATGCGAACTTCATTAAAACTGTAAAGTTTACTTTCATATTTCCCATGGAACGGATGTGGAGATGACGTTTAATAGAGAGGTATGGAAGATGCTTCGACACCGAATAAAGGCAGAAAAATGATGATTTTCTATGGAAATCTTACCAAAAACTTACTAAAGTAAATAGCCTAAGTGTGGTCTATGAATCCTGACTCTTTTAAAGATCTCAATTATTATTACAAGTTGATTGTAATAGTAATTGAGATGCATATGAAAGCAGGCTGACACAATAGGGGTAAACTTTTATAGTCAAACATATCCAACTTATAAACAGACTAAAAAACTTTCCAACATACCTATGATCAGGCTTCCTCCTCAGTTCAACTCCTTCAAGTTCATCCGGCCAGTGGTCGGGGTGAGCAGGTAGTGAGCTCTGTCGCTGCACTCCAGGAGTCTGTAGCGGTCGGGAGCTGCCTGTGCCGGGTCTCGGGCCGCGGAGGGAGGCTGAACGGGATGGTCCTGTTGGAAACAAGAACGCTGTTTAGAAGAGTTATGTTGCCACTCGGAATCACCCTAAGTAGGTCCTTAGGAATCTATATATCTGCTAATTATTTCTGGCGTCAATAAATAACAATCCGCACGTTGACAACATTTACTTCATACTGCAAATAGTGCTACGCGGGGCTACATGCACGGTTGTTGAAAGATATAGTTACCTTTACCGTAACGGGATCTACAACGCCACATGTGAATAACGCGTCATACTGACATCACGCGAATTCTGCATCTCGCAAGCAGAGTTTACTCAACTAGCACGGGTAGAACTTTACCACATCAACTAGCGATCAAATGCCGTCAGATAGAACACCCGTCTGGTCGCAGGAACCTCCCTTATCTATCGAGTTTGAGTGAACATTACACCCCGTTCCTCATACTTCTAAACCTTCATAAAACCAATAAATAAAACTCAAAACAAATAATATTTGAATACATCACCTGGAAGTACAGGTATACTATCAGGCTGTATCAAATATTAAAAGTCATTTTTTTTTAAGATATCGATATTTAAATAATATTTAATATAAGATATTTAAGGGTGGATGTCGCCGTCGAGGTAGCCCACGGCGCAGGTGGTGTGATGATCTGGTAACGTTCGCAGGACCAAGAACCAACTAGAGTTTGCACGAAGGTAAACCCAGGTGGCCTTTGCCCAGTAGTAGCAGACACAGAATAGGTTATCAAAACAAAATGACATGAAGTAATCTTTGTCTTGTATCTCACCAGTAAGCGGCTCACTCTCCATAGAACTCCAGCTGCCACCTTCAATGATGTCCGCGAGCCTGTTGTCGTCATCTCCCAGCAGTAACGTCTCTCCAGAGTCTCCCACACCGGGTGACATTGCTAGGTTCGGTTCCACGAGACTGTAACATGGTTACTTACATAATAATGGTTTGTATGGCAGCGTAGTTTTTCGCGGAACAAAAATGACAAATGTCATGCGAACTGAAGGCTCTCCTAATTTAAAATGGTCAAAATCTAGTTGCTGTCTCATCTCGACCAAACACAAATGGTAGTCTTGTGAAAATATAGGGAAATTAGAAGTATTTTTTGATGGTTTGGGACTGAGATCTGACCGTCCATGTCCTTAAATTTATCGAGAAACATCTCTCTGTTCAATCATTGATTAAAAAAAATAACAACAGCGAATTAGTTAATCATTTTAGAATCAATGCACATATTTATTGGCCTTCATTATCAAGGCTGGCACAGTCGTGTTTTCGACTGTTGTTCATGTGTAGAGTCAAATACACAACAATGATATAAATATACAACGTCATTTTTTCTTCATACGGAAACTAAATATACTTTTTTCAGAATAAGCAACTGGAGCGATGGCAATCATTTTTACACCATATTATATTTTTCCCAAATTCGTTTAGAAATTGTTGCAGTGTGGTTACAGAGCGCGCAAGACGATCATAGTGGTACTATCGCGTGCGCACAGCGGGACAGACAAGTAAAGTTCACATTCGCATTAACTTTTAAAGCAGTGTTACTTTTTTTTTATAAACTAGCGCTTGACCGCAATCCCGCCTGATGGTAAACAGTGACGCAATCGAAGATGGTAAAGCGCACTAGTTTATTAAGAGCCTATTTACTCTAGCCTTGAAGACACTCAAATTGTAGTCCGACGGAAACACCGCCGCTGGCAAATTGTTCTTACCCTTCGAAGTCTTTCCTCTCTTGCGGTGGCGTGGGTACGATGAATGACTTGCTCCTATTGGAACCCAGCCCCAGCTTGCCTTTGGTGATGGAGCTAGCGCGAACGCTTTGACGACGCAGTTTCTGTATCATGTCCCTGGGAAAAGTAAAACATCTATAGTTACAAGTTTATTGAATAAATCCGCTTTTTCAGTAATATCTCCACGAGCCGGTTAAAAATTAGTATTTTATTTCAGGGTGATTTTTCTTGTTCAATAAATGAGTGCAAATAACGTGTGCGGGCTAAAAGAGAAACGGACGGAAAATGTATTGATCATAAAAGGCGTTCTGTAGTTTCTGTATTTCACCTTGTAATGTGATGATGATGTAAAAAAAAATCTTCAGTTTTGTCACTTGCGATGAATACACAATATTCATCGCAAGTGACAAAACTGAAGATTTTTTTATAGAAGTTATAAACTAGTGCTTGACAGCAATCTATTCACCCAAAAAAAACCTTGTGGATAGGAAGGAAGACGGCAGTTGAGCGAGGTGATTCAATGTTAAACCTAACAACACGACCGACGATGCTGCACCAGAGGGAGATTGATCTGGAGACCCTCCACGACCAAACTCCCGACACAACAACGTTTGGCGCATCGCACCCGCCACACATCGCAACACAACTACTCAGACCCGTCCTACAGTATATAAGTCTACAGTTATAAGTGTTGTTTGAGACTTTTTAGAGTTCCGTATCCAAAGGCTAAAACAGGACCCTATTACTGAGACTATTGACTGTCTGTCTGTTCCAAGGTTGTATCTCAAGAACCATTAACGCTAGACAGTTGAAATTTTCATAGATGATATATTTCCACTATAACAAGAAATGCTAACAACGGATATTTTTTTGTGTAAGATTGTGGAACCCTTCGTGCTTCGTGTATCTCGACCTGCACTTGACTGGTTTTTTAATAGTTTTGTATTCTTCCATACCTTCTAAAGTCCTTGAACACGAGCGCCTCCAGGTCGTGCAGCCTCTTCATCTCGTACTCGATGGTCGTGTGACTGGCGCCCAGGGTCCGAAGGTCGTTGATGATCTTAGCCTGTTCGTTCATCTCTTTCTCTATGAGCTTGGAACGTTTCTTGGCGTCGATGCTGGTGTCGAAGACGAAGGCTGGAAGGTGGTCTGTGTATTTTCGACGGAGGATAATGCTTTCCTGGTAGAAGAAATAATGGTTATTAGATTTTCAGTTCATTATCTATTTTTTGTCAACTATCTTGAAGTCCGGTTCTTGTTTAGACTGGTTGCCGACCTCAATATAGTCGAAAAAGCATGGCTTAAGGTCTACGGTTAGCTATTTTCAGCTAAATACCAGTTTTTTTCAAAAAGAGACACTACGTATCTGTCCTCCACAACCCGTCATCATCATCATCATCATCATCTCAGCGTTAATCCCAGTCGCGTCAGAAGCTTTTTCAGCTTTGAAGTCTGGGGTCCGCTTTACCAGTCTAACTGCTGCTTTGGCTAAGCTTCGATATTTTCCGTGAAGCGACTGCCGTCTGACTTCCACAACCCGTAGGAGATATCGAAGCATTGCAGTTAGACCAATTGTTGGACTTTTGAGGGCTCCAACAACCGGTAACGACTGCCATTAGATGTTCGTATGGCAACCGGGACCAACGGCTTAACGTGCTTTCCGAGGCGTGCCTCGACAAGACCAGTGCAAATATTCATATTCATGCATACAAATATTTGCATTGCGCGGGGATCGAACCTGCGCCTGCGCAGCGGCCACGTTTGCTGCCGCTGCGCCACGGAGGCTGTCGAATGTTTAGCTCACTATATATTTACTTAGCCTTTCCCAACTATTTCAAGTCGCCTTCCAATTTAGACAGGTTGCTGACCTTAACAGAGTCGGGAAATCTTATCTTGAGGTATATGGTTAGCCGTATGCAGCTAAATACCAGTTTTTTACAAGAAGAGACTGTCTATTGATAGCGGGCGAATTGAATGTAGAGCTCGGGAATGCGATAGTGGCAATATGTGTACAATACGTACAGGCGCGCGAGACGCTACGTGCGGACGGCGGGAGACGATGCTCTCTCTATTTACCTCAGGCCCCGACTGCATTCAACTCACGTGCTATCTATAGGTATATCTGTCCTCCACAACCCAGTTACTGGGTAATACGATACTCCTTGGTAAAACTGGTTGTCACACATTTGAGCTTCTGACAATCAGTAACGACAAGCTCCACGAATGACAGAAGGAACCAACGGCTTAATGACGGACGGAGGGGTAAACATATACCCCCTTATTCATAAACGTTGCTTAAAGTTAACTACATAGTAATTAGCGACTGTTTAACCATACGTTTTCTTAATTTTA
The DNA here is from genome assembly GCA_017933935.1 of Sesamia nonagrioides. Classification (NCBI taxonomy): domain Eukaryota; kingdom Metazoa; phylum Arthropoda; class Insecta; order Lepidoptera; family Noctuidae; genus Sesamia; species Sesamia nonagrioides. The sequence goes on from JADWQK010002003.1 coordinate 27,756, forward strand.
ATCATCTTTTATGAATAAACCCCTTAAACACTATGGTGTTTATTCATAAACGATGTTTAAAGTTAAGTGACGTTAAAATGTCAAAAATGTGTAGTTAAAAGTCACTAGTCACTAAGTTAACTTTAAGCAACTGACATATCGGCTAAGAATACTTCTAAATTTTGGCATCAACAAGCACTGCTTGAATGCCAATGAAAGCCTTTCCGCTATTCTTTGTAGTGATTGGCCTGATTGGGTGACCGTTTATACAGATGCATCCAAATCATCTAACAAGGACTGGGTGGGATCTGCGGTTTGGATCACCAAATTCAACATTATATTGAATTTTAAGAGTCCCTCTCAGAACTCTATATTTTCAGCTGAGGCCATAGCTCTATTAGAAGCTGTGATATTCATAGTCTCATAAACTTAATAAGGCTCTTATTCTTACAGACTCTCAAAGTTGCTTACAGGGTTTATTAAAAAACCCATTCCGTGCAAAGGAAAACTTTCCCATCTCACTTAAAACAAGGGCTTTGCTGTATAAGTGTCATCAAATGGGTATCGAGGTTGTTTTAGCGTGGATTCCCAGCCACTCGGGCATTACTGGTAATGAATTTGTGGATTCTTGTGCAAAAACTGCAACTACATCCGACAGTTGTACACTGTGACAATTACTGCTTCCCACGTGACCTACGCGCTCTAGCCCGTCCTTCCTTTTTTCGTTCATGGAATGCCCTTTGGCAATCTTCCAGATTCCTTAAAGGCAAATTTTATGGGTCTATTCAACCTTCTATTCCTTCTAAATCGTGGTTTTTTAATCACAAATATGTCAATAAGTTGGCTACCTCTATTATAATTCGTCTCCGCCTTGGTTTTGTTTGCTCTCCAGTATACTTGGCTAAAATTAGGGTCAGGGACCATTCTCTTTGTGAATGTGGTCTTGAAGAGGGATCTTTAGAACATTTATTCTTTTCCTGTCCTAAACTATCTCATCCTCTATATGATCTACTTCCTAAACATATTCCTCGTCCTGTCAACCTACCTTTCCTTTTAACTTTAGCTCACATCCCATTTATTAAAATCTTATATAAGTTTATTTCCCTTAACAAAATCAAAATTTAATCTCTTCCAACCTATAAGTTTACTAATATTTGTGTCGTCTTGTGTTTGTTTTAGCCCAAAGAAGAACCATCGCTAATAATACTGATCAACAGTCGATATCCACTACGTATAATACTATTAAATTAGTTTATTTCTCTCCACCTTGACGTTGGCAGAATCCATCGGTCATCGATGGGGCCAAATTCATAAAAAAAAAAAAAAACTTTAAGCAACGTTTATGAATAATAAGGAGGAATGATGTAAAAATATGCCTACCTGAGAATCTTTGCTATTATCAGCCTCATCATCCAAATCACTTTCATAGTCCATTTTGAGAGGATCTTCCTCTTCGAATCCTGTCAGCATTGTAAGCGTATGTCCGAGTGCGGACAGCTGTTTGCCGACGTTCACGTCCAAATGTATGTCCACGCCTTCCATCTGCCACGACACGTTCAGGAACCATTTGGCATTTTCTGAAAGAAATCGTGTTTTTGACTAGACGGTTAGCGCAGTGATCAAGCTATTGACTGCTGCGCTGCGTGTCGCGGGTTCGATTCCCGCATGGAACAAATATTTGTACGAGTTAAAGCAGTTGTTCCGGGTCTGGATGTGTACCCGATAATACAGAGAAATCTTAGTGTAGGGTTTTAACGTTTTTAATAAAAATAAAAACAAAACTCAGTATGTGATGGAAAATTGCTATAGTCGCTTATTTAGATGAATTAAGATGCGAGGCATTAAGAAGCGAGGATTCATAGGTCTTTTACCAGTTATAATTTAACTAGATACGTCTCACGGTTTCATGTGCATTAGTTTCGATTCCGTGGGATTATTGAGATCAAGGAAAATCCTATACATATACAATATGTAAAGAAAACCCTGTCCGATCCGTGAAGGTATTGTTAGGTATCGATAACTGATTCGACTAATGCCTTCAAAGCCGGGCTAAACTTAAAAAAAATCCCCCTAAAAAAATATTATTTCACAAAAAAGGTAACTTAAAATATGTGCGGTAGACCATACAGGCGCGGGCGAAGAGGGGCAGGGCACACGGCACGCGGTCGCATCGCTATTCGCTCAGAATTATACCGTCAAAACTAATGTTGTCACTTTTTAAGAATTACCAAATTTTAGGGAAGTTGGAATTAATTCGCGGGAAAAAATGATTATTTCAAAATTCACTAGTATATTTACTATGATGATTATGTAAAATTTCATATGTTATTTGGTCATGTGTTTACCTAACCTTTATTATCCTTACGGGTCGGACAGGGTTTTGTTAACATGTTGTATATATTAGTCCGGCAGCCTAATCGGTGAAGACATTTTTGTCAAATGACTGCGACTAGTTGGGATCGTTTGGACTGCAGTTGATATAATTTTACAGTAAAACCCAACTAGTCGCAATCATTTGACAAAAATGTGTTCGCCGATTAGACTGCTGGTTATAAGAGATCTGTATGGCAAATTCTATCAAAATTGGTTAAACCGTTTGAGCGTGAATAAATAATGAACATACAAATACATATTCATAATAAATTGCATGTATATTTTACACATTTTTGATCTCTTTATTAAGACAATAGCAGTTTGTAAAATTGTAACAAACTAGTGTGGCAGACCAATGACCATATCTTACCATTATGCTTAGCAGCAGTAGTCCGACTACAGACTTCATAGGTCCCCTCGGACACACAGCAGACATTCAAGCTGGGCTCGTCGGCGCGAGGCTTCCAGTCGTCGAGCGAGGCCTCGAAGTCGTCCGCGAACCTGAGGCACAGGCCCACGAACCGTCCCTTGGAGACGAGCGCCCCCGAGGAGCAGGCGCCGATGTTGGTGGAGTCCAGCGTCACCACCACGGCACCACGAGCCTCCCCCTCCCCGCACCACGCGCCCCGCCCCAAGCCCCAACGAGCCTGGAACACGATTTCTAGCTGAGTTTTCTAATCAAGAGTAACTACAAATTTTATTCTTATAAAAGACACATACATTCACTACATCCATACTAATATTATAAATGCGAAAGTAACTCTGTCTGTCTGTTACGCTTTCCCGCTTAAACCTTTCAACCGATTTTGATGAAATTTGGCACAGACAATCTTTAGACCCTGAGAAAGAACATAGGCTACCTTTTATAACGGAAAAGTTTGATGTTCCCGAGGGAAATCTAAAAAGCGCGATATAACCGAACTCCACGCGGGCGAAGCCGCGGGCGGAAAGCTAGTAGACTATAAACTGTTTGATTGCGATTCCGCTAGGTGGTAACCAGTGTGACACAATCTTAGGTGGTAAGCAGTGACACAATCTTTGATGGTACAGCACACTAGTTTATTAAAAACCTAGGCTTGAAGATACTTAAGTTATAGTCAGACGGAAAAACCGCCTCTGGCAAATTGTTCCAGTCCCTCGGTGTACGCGGCATAAAAGACGAGACGAAACGCTTCGTCCGGATTGTAGTGGTTTCAACAACGTATGGTTGAACACTCGCCGTATAACACATTGTCCGGTGATGACGAAATTAAGTTATGTAATTTCCACGAACTCATTTTCAATATGTTTCGTGTTGGTCTTGGGTTTAACATTGCATCACCTCGCTCAACTGCCGTCATCCTTCCTATTCCTAAGTTTTTTAAGTGAATAGGCTTAATAAACTAGTGCGCTTTACCATCAACGATTGCATCACTGCTTACCATCAGGCGGGATTGCAGTCAAGCACTAGTTTATAATCTATCTATACTAATATATAAAGCTGAAGAGTTTGTTTGTTTGTGCGCGCTAATCTCAGGAAATACTGGTCCGATTTGAAAAAATCTTTTTGCGTTGGATAGCCCATTAATCCAAGAAGGCTTTAGGCTATATAACATCACGCTGCGACCAACTAACTCTACGCGAACGAAGTCGCTGGCGGCCGCTAGTTATTTAAAAAAAAGAACCATAAAAGTATATAGGTAGCATACATAGTATTATTATTTATTATAGGCGTTATACATAGTATTATTACATAGTATTATTATATGTATATACATACATAGTATTATTATAGGCGTTTTCAGGAAGTCTGGAAGTGGCACCAGTAGCTGGAAAGTTGTGTGGAAATCGGTTGTCATGGTACGGGCATGTGTTACGGAGAAATGAGGAGAATGTCGTGAGGAGAGTTTTAATTATGAATGTTGATGGCTATAAGAGTAGGGGAAGACCAAAGAAACGATGGATGGAATGTGTGAAGGATGATATGGCTAAGAAGGGGTGAATGCCGAGATGGCTTCTGATAGAGATGTATGGAAGAAAAAGACATGTTGCGCCGACCCCAAAAAAATTGGGATAAGGGCAGGAGAATGATGACATAGTATTATTATCACTCTAACAACAGCTCAAGCTTTTCTTCATGTGTTTTTACATAGACAATGACATATTTTTTTCTTCTTTTTGTGTCATAATACTTATTTCATTAAAAAAAATTACACTCACCACAGGTGGCTGATTTAGCGGCAAACATATTCCAATATCATCTACATTGAGTTGTAAGAACAACGTGCTCAGGTGCGGCGTTGTTATTTGTGACGTCAGTTGAACCTAGAAAACACAAATTAAAACTTGTACAGTTATTTCATCATTTGGCGAGAACAATATTAATGGGCAGCGACAGCCTCCGTGGCGTAGCGGTAGCGAACGTGAGGCGCGGGTCCGATCCCCGCACAGTGCAAATGTTTGTATGCATGAATATGAATATTTGCACTGGTCTGGTCATGCCTCGGAAAGCACGTTAAGCCGTTGGTGCCGGTTGCCATACGAACATCTAGTGGCAGTCGTTACGGGTTGTTGGAACCCTCAAATGACAAAAAATTGGTCTAACTGCAATGCTTAGATATCGCTTTCGGGTTGTGGAGGTCAGACGGCAGTCGCTTCACGGAAAATATCGAAGTTTAGCCAAAATCAGCAGTTAGACTGGTAAAGCGGACCCCAGACTCCAAAGCTGAAAAAGCTGCGGTTGCGACTGGGATTAACGCTGAGATGATGATGATAAGTGCAGCAGATCAATTGTGGACAAATTTCATGGTGACAAAATAGGCGAAGTAATCTTAGAGTGAGCCGACAATAGTATCTCCCTCTCTAGTATTAGTTGGAAATAACAGCCCCCTCCACGGTCACTTCACTAACCCCCTTATTTATAAACGTTGTTTAAAGTTAACTAGTGATTAGCGATTCTTTAACCATACATTATGGACCTTGTAACATCTCTTTAAATCATCGTTTATGAATAACTAGCTTACCGCCCGCGGCTTCGCCCGCGTGGAGTTCGGTTATATCGCGCTTTTTAGATTTCCCGCGGGAACATCAATTTTTTCCGGGATAAAAGGTAGCCTATGTTCTTTCTCAGGGTCTAAAGAATGTCTGTGCGAAATTTCATCAAAATCGGTTGAGAGGTCTAAGCGGGAAAGCGTAACAGACAGACAGACAGACAGAGTTACTTTCGCATTTATAATATTAGTATGGATTTTTGACCTTTTATTGTCTGTTAACTTTTATTAATCATCGTTATTATATATTAAAGTTAAGTGATGTGCAAACGTCTAAAATATATGGTTAAAGAATCTCTAAACACTAGTTAACTTTAAACAACGTTTATGATTAAGGGGGAAATCTGCAGGTCACCTATATACCTAATCATTTGCATTGACCATTATCTACATACCCAACCCCCTATATGGTAACCCGTAACACACTATTACTACTATTTGGAATTATTTCAAAACATATTGCTGATTCATTGCTCCATATGTTCAAAAACGTGTATACTCAACAACGTAATTTTATTTATTTATTTATTAACATATACAGCCATCATTACAGGTAACCTTCACCCAATGCAATGGTTGTACCATTTAATATACTTATATCTAACCATACACACACACACACAATACAATACAATACACACATATACATCAAAAATAAAAGGAAATAAAAATACATTAATAGGTACCTACAACATAAGTAAGTGATCATGTGTATGCAACACATAATCACCCACCTACTGCAATTCAAACACAACAGAATACATGGCCTTTGTGAACACACCAACTGAGCATGAAAATAAATCGACCCGAGTGGACACCGTGTTGAGCACACGCAGCGTACGCGTCAGTGGCGCAAGTTGCAACAAGTTTGTGCGCGCATGCGGCACCACCAGGAGTGGCGGCCGTCTCCGTCGCCCTATGTATTCGTCCGGGACACACAACTTTACCAGTGACAAAACGGCCGGATCATGAACCATGCCTCGAAGGATTTTAAATACATATAGGGCCAGGGCCACTTCTCTTCTAGCCTCCAAACTTTCATAGCCCACCATACCCAACACAAATGATGTAGGATAGAGAAGTGGGTATCCCGGATATACCCCATACTGCTTTAGGTACATAAATCTTATAAATTTGTTTTGGATACGCTCCAACATTAACTTATATTTATACTCATGCGGTGACCATATTACTGCATTATGTTCTAGATGAGTTCTTACGAGAGCCCCGTACAAGGCTTTCAGCGCTAAAATGTTTGTAAATTCCGATGCTTGCCGCAATAAAAAACCGAGGTTACGAAATGCTTTTTTACAAACATTTGCGACATGATTACGAAAGGTCAAGTCGGCAGTAAACTGAACCCCCAAGTCTCTAATATCAGTTACGCGTCGCAACGGCACTCCTTCCATGTGGTAATTGTGTTGTTGTGGACTACGTGAGCGACTGAAAGTAAGTACGGAACATTTCGATACATTGAAATTCAGTTTATTATTATGGCTCCATTTCACAACACCATCAATATCTCGCTGCAGTATTTCATGATCGTCGTTCCGTTCAACCACTCGCCAATTAACGCAATGAATGTTGTTGAACTGTCAAAATGAACTTTCATGCTACTGATAGTGTGCTACGCGATTACCCTGCTGTTATGATAGGGCATTGACAAAAAAAAATCATACTGGATGACATTGTGTTATACCAATGTCTGTCTTAACACATTGTCATAAGGTCGAAATTCAATTGATCACGAACGTAACCAAATTATATGCTCCATACCTTCTCAAAAACCTGCTGCGTCGCTGTAAGCACTTCCTTATTGAGATTCAAACGCTTCTCGTTCCAGTACTCGTATGCGTTCTTATAGTTGAGCCACACCAGTATGGCCTTGTCCACGGCCACTGGTTGTATGTATATGAGCGGCCGCTTTAGAGTGATGAGGACCACTTCCTTGTCGTCACCGCACACCATCTCGTCTTGGAAGGCGTTACGCATTGCTGAAAGTATTATGAATGTTTAATAATATAATAATCATTTCAAACTACTAAGGCCCATAGATAATATATATAAAATAATCTTGTATTATAATAATATAATACATACAAAAACTTTATTAGTTCTACTTTGCGTCGGCGACATAAAGCACTGCTGTGCTTAGATGAAAGTGTAATATCTGGTGGACCTTTGGGGTCGCGAGTGCACAGAGTGGGGTCTATATCCGCCCACCAAGTGACCCCATGGAAGCCGGTGGCACCGTAGTGATATACATTCTTATTCATAAACGTTGTTTAAAGTTAACTAGAGATTAGCGATTCTTTAACCATACATTTAGACGTTTTCTTCTTCTTCTTCTTCTTCCTCAGCCTATAGAGGTCCACTGCTGGACAAAGGCCTCCCCCAAGGCTTTCCACGATGACCGGTCTTGTGCTGCCCGCATCCATCGGCTAACGTTAGACGTTTTCACGTAACTTAAATTTAATAATCGTTTATAAATAAACCCCATAGTGTTTAAGGGGTTTATTCATAAACGATTATTATGCAAACGTCAAAAATGTATGGTTAAACAGTCGCTAATCACTAGTTAACATTAGGCAACGTTTGTGAATGAAGGGGAAGTTTCTAATGTTGTAAAGGTATTAGTACTGAACCCTTCATGAGTAAGATCGATGCGCACATGGGCTTTTTTTTAATGTTTAAAGGACTTACATATTCTTGTATTAAAGAAAGCGTATTGTTGAAACTCCGGCTCTGCTTCTTCAAACATCGCGTTGCGGATGAGCTGTCCCAAGCTGAGGTTCACATCAACCTATAAACGAAAAACATCATCCATTAGATACAAACCAGAGGGATAACTCTCGTACTTTAAAGAACCAGTCTAATATTTGTAACAATAGCTTGAAAATTTAAAAGAGTGTCCATGGAGTTTCTTGCCCGTTCTTCTCCATAGGTACCTACTCTTTGGAATGGGCGACTAGCTTCATTTTATTGACTGACCGACCTTCTGACAATTCAAAAGTGCCTGTAACTGGTTTATTTGAAATAAATGATTTGATTTAATTTCATCCTCAATCTGTGAACAAATCCTGTAATTTCCGAAAAGTTTCTAATATTTTTTTTGTCGCCAAGACTGCGACTATGTTTTGTACAGACGACAGCACACCAAGCTACTACAATCTATCAGATATATTTATTAGATTTTCAACTTTATCACCAAAGCATTAAGGCTCAAGGTTGATTGGGAAAATTTGACTGTTTCGGGTAGCTTGTCCGCTTGCCTGCTGTAGTCCGTACATTTAAAGAGAATTAGCCTCTAGATATAAATCAATATGAATAGTGCCTCCAAGTTGAGGCAAAATTCGTTACGTACTTGAGCTCTAGCAAACAGTCGCACTTCATGCGGCTCTGTGGGTTGTTGCACGTTCTGCACTCGATTGGATATTTCAAACTCCACCGCGCCCGTCTCCAGTCGGACGGCGGAGTTGCTGGGCGTCGTCGCTGTTAGTTGTATGCGCTAGAACATCAGAATAACAGGTTAGTATCACAAATGGGAAACATAGTACTGTGGAGGCATGAGGAGTAGCGTGTAAAGCTCACTTATCCTCCATAGAAAAGGGTGGATCCTCCGACCAGACTGGGATTGTCTGGCGGGCCACTTGTCCGCCGGTTGAAGTCGCGAACTTTTATGCGTGCTGCACAGTAGACTCTGCTTGCGAGGTGCAGACAGGACATCAGGAGCCCGAAAGTCTGGTCAGGCTGTCGGGCTCCTGATGTCCCGTAATAACTGTCTAGGATCAAAGAATAGCAGACTGGTGATTACCAGTCTTACCAACGGGTTTCGTATTACCCCATAAGTGAGTTTTGGTGTTCAATTAGGCAGTCGCTCGGTGTAATAATTTAACACACAGTTGCATCCGAGTGAAACGGAAGTTGATCCCAACTTTAATTAAGTATATAATAATAATATTGAGAATAAATTGTAATGTACCTTGATCCTGATGGTAAGTGAGAACAATATCCTGCTGAGCGCAGATGTAGACGCTTCTTCTTCATTCCACAACGGAACTGGTTTCTCACCGCCGTACACTTTCTGCACGACTTCGTTAACTTCCTGCGCAACAAAAACACAATAGGTATTTCAGTAAATTTTGAGGGATTAGGAAAAGGCAATAGCAGTTCGAAAGTGTGACAACCAGTTTTACTAAGAGATAGTACCATTCAGTGTCTCATCATTCTCCTGCCCTTATCCCAATTTATTTGGGGTCGGCGCAACATGTCTTTTTCTTCCATACATCCCTATCAGAAGCCATCTCGGCAGTCACCCCCTTCTTATCCATATCATCCTTCACACATTCCATCTTTTTCAGCTTTGGAGTCTGAAGTCCGCTTTTACCAGTCTAACTGTGATATGGTTAAACTTCGACATTTTCCGTGAAGCGACTGCCGTTTGACCTCCACAACCCGAAGGCGACATCGAAGCATTGCAGCTGACCAATTGTTGGACTTTTTGAGGGCTCCAATCAACCCGTGACGACTGCCACTAGATGTTCGTATGGCAACCGGGACCAACGGCTTAACGTGCTTTCCGAGGCACGACCAGACCAGTGCAAATATTCATATTCATGCATACAAATATTAGCACTGTGCGGGGATCGAACCCGCGCCACCTTGCGCAGCGGCCTGTGTTAACAAATAAAATGTTTTCATTTGAATTGTTTTGATGTGCAATCACTTTGCGTACAGTTCTGGTATTCAGCTGCATTAGATTAAACTGGAAGTGAATTTCAACATAGTTGAGGCAATTCTAGGTAGTTTGATGAGGGAAAGAGTATATTATTCTATATATATACAAATACAGAATATACATGTTAGTGTAGAATTTTAATGCAAGATAAAAGCCTCTCCTTTTTCTATTGTTACTTTTGATGTTTTAGAAGTTTTCATGAAAATTATACGAGTTTACGTTGAATTATGCGTTGTAAGTTATGTCCGCAATTGGCGCAAAATTCATAATTCTTCAGGCGGTGGTTTTCATGTTACGAATTATTTTATGCGACACTTTATAGCAGGTTTAATCCGTGGTTTATTCGTTGTGCGAGAAATGTGTAAGTTTGGCTGCTTCTAGGTCAGATTTAAAACAATCCTGTTTCTGTATTTGACGGCGATTACCTTCATGAAGACCTTCTGCACGAAGACGAGGTGGTTGAGTAGGTCGGTGGAGAGCGTGTGCTCGAACAGGCCGATGTCGGCGCTGGCCGCCACGTACCGGCCCGCCCGCAGCAGCGCGCCCTCCTCCCGCGCCGCCCCGCGCTGCTCCAACACGCGCCCTGACACGTGCACGCCCGGGAGCCACACGCCCGCCGACGCCGGGATGTTGGCCTCCGACACCTGCCACACGACACTCTTACATCAAATTAATCATTTCCCTTGTCCTAACCGCCATAATTAATCAATGTCTAAATATCGAAACGATAACAGTTATTCTTTGACTTAATGAAACATAGATAGTTAAGGTGTTTAGAATATAATTACCGGTCTCCCAATCGGGCAAAACGAAAACGGGGGCTGGCAACACAGGGTTTGTCAAAATAAATAAAAAAAATGTCGGTCCGATCGGTGCCTACGGGCACGTAACTGCTCTCGGTACAATAAATAATAATAAATAATCCATACTAATATTATAAATTAAAAAAAGTATCTCTTTATCTCGAAAGTATCTCTTTCTGTCTGCCTGTCTGTCCGGCTTTCACGCCAAAACTACGAAACCGATTGTAATGAAATTTGGTACACAAATAGTCTAGAGCCTGAGAAAGGACAGGCCTTAAAAACATAGGCTTTAAAACATCCCGCTATGACCAATAGGAACAGAACAGGAACAAAAAAATTTGCGAAAACGGGAGCAAACGTTGACGTACATATTGATCCCATTATTTTAACAGGCGCTTATTTCATATCAACTGCGCTCTTTCGGTTCGAAGTTTACGCGGGTAAAACCGCGGGGCACAGCTAGTAAATAAATATATACTGACAAATCACAGAAATTGAGCTAACCCCAAAAGTAAGTCTGTCTGTCTGTCTGTTACGCCTTCCCGCTTAAACCTCTCAACCGATTTTGATGAAATTTGGCACAGACAATCTTTAGAACCTGAGAAAGTACATAGACTACCTTTTATTGAAAAATTTGATGTACCGAGGGAAATCTAACAAGCGCGATATAACCGGATTCCACGCGGGCGAAGCCGGGCGGAAAGCTAGTAGATACATATATAGATAAACATTCAAGAACCAGGCCAATCAGAAAAATATCGTTTTCCATCTACAAGCCCCGCACCGATATCAGGCGATCAGTGATGCGATTCACCTCCACGACGTCATCCTGGAGCTCGCCAGACAACACCACGGCGACCCCATTTCTCCCACTAGGGGCATCCGTGTAGATCAGCTTGTAGCCATTCCCAATAAGCCGGGATCTACTGCCTTTCCACTAAGTCTCCTGCACGAACGCCACGGCCTCCCTCCGCCTGTGGAGTCTCGGCCAGTTCTCTCGCGCGTCCAGTTAGTGTGCCAACGTTCCACGACACGAAACGGATTTTCTTGGTTTGGGTTCGCTTCTTCAGCCGTGTCCGCCTCTGACACGGTAGCCCTAGCCCACAGGTCACAGGAGTCGGGCGAGGCTCCTGCGCGCCGTTTTACGGCGGCGCCCTAGCTGTGACATGTGCATTTCTTATTTTCCTCTCCATTGTGCTTGTGGCTTGTTTGGCTATTGCGAGTGCGACTGCCGTCTGACCACTCAACCCCGAAGGGAAAGCCGGCGTCAGCGCCCCGTTCCTTAGTCAGCAGGTGCACCGTCTGGCAGGTGGGGTTGACTTGGGTCCCAAAGATGGTGGTGGGACCGCAATACACCCCCGCTACAGCATACAGCTCGTTTAGTCTATTTTAGTTATTTCCACAGTGTTATGTCCTATGGGGGGGGCAAAGCTGCGGACATACAAAATATGCCTGTTCTCCAAAAACGTGCTGTCCGAGCAATTTACCAGCTTGGTGTAAGAGTTTCTTTAAGAGATTTCTTTAAAGATATTGGTATTCTCACGGTTGCTTCATTATTATTGCTTCATATTATATTTAATTATTTATCTTAGCCAAGATCTTATATGTCAGACAAAATATTCACATGTACACCAAAAACTGTGAGATCCATAATGTTAACACCAGAAATAAGGACAAACTACGAGCCCCTTTTCACCGACTTCAAAAGGTTCATAACTCTTGTGGGCTTGGTATAACTTTTTATAACAATAAGGTACCCTCTGCTTTGCCAGATTTACCTTACAATGCATTTAAAGCACAAATCAAATCGAATCAACTTATGTAGGTACAAATAATTAAAAATATCAACTCCGAACAATCACATTAACAGTACTTTAATAAATGTTCAAAATGCAATATCGTCGTAAAACGTGCAACACTCTGTTTGGGGAGGCCTAACAGAGTCTTGCACGTTTTAACACATTATTTTTAATTCTGTTGAGCACTACAGTGGCATTTTTAATTGGTCTAGGCTTCCTCCACATACACTAGTCGTTTTATTTCGACCCACAAAAAAAAAAAAAAAAAACACCTGGAGTAAGATCTGGCGACCGAGGTGGCCAGGCGACTTGCCCCCCGCGACCGATCCAACGATCACCGTGTTTCGTATATAAATATCACGTGCGTAACATATCTGTGTACGTGCCCCCGGTCAGTCTTTCTTCAATGAAATATGGTCCCAGTATTCTGTTACCGACAATCCCAGCCCACACATTTGCACTAACTGCACTTGGGTTTCAAAATGACCACCAATGTTCATTATACTGATTATACAACCCCACACGAATAAACTGCGCCTCGTCAGTCCACAAAATGTTAGTATCGGGGTGTAGGTACGATCAGCGAATCGCAGAAGGCTCGACGGAGAACGGCGTCTGCGTCGTTCAAGGCCTGTACAAACAAATCACGCAAAGCACTCCCAGATTGCGCGGGAATATGGAAGTAGGTGCTTGCGTCACACAAGGTTACACTCGCGGGGCGCCTAATGCGAGATCAATTGAAATGTGTCGCGCTCGCGCAGCCCGCGGGTGTGTACCTAGGGGGTAAGAGGGTGCGCGTTGCTTGATACTTCATTGAGTGTTTGCGCGGCATAATTTAGTAACCACGCAGAGCGGATAATTCTTTCGAGAATTTTTTTTTTTCAAAAATTGAATTAGTGAATGATGCCTAATGCCTTGAAAAAATTTAGATGGTAACTAAAAAATCTTCCTGTATAAAATAGCCCCAGCTTTATTGCGACATAGTATTTACATTTTTGAGTACAGCGTTAGGGATGGTATTTACCTGTAACTTGGTGACGAAGCTGAGCGAGTGCTGCTGCAGGTCCACAGTGAACTGCGCTTTGTTGCCCGTCACTCCAGAACTTTGTACTTGTTCCATCTTATACTGTGCTTGTAACGAAGGCAATAGTGCAGCCGTTATGCTGAGACTCTGTAAACAGAATTATACTCGTTATGAAATGAGATCTAGAAAAACTCGAAAACTTTTTTATTATTTCTTTAAATAGTTTATAATACAACGTTGTTTTTTATTTATACAAGTATCGTATAATTCTAGGGTTTAAACGATTGAGAAACAATTATTTTAATTAGTCTTCTTACTCACACATATACTGCACAAATACATTCAAACAACGATCATACAGTCCACTCATTAAAATATACAAATTGTAAGTTTAGGGCAAAATAAATGTCATTCGAGGGTTTTTTTCCGGGTCTGGCTGTTTGTGTATGTAAGTTTATATGTTTGTAAATGCATCCACGATACAGAAGAAATTCCTAGAGTGGGGCAACGTTAATTAGATTAGACGTAGTGATAGTTATTTACTTAATTCAACAAACGAATTAAGATATGGACCTTATTGCCGTGAACATCACTACATACCTATCACCCATTAACTTAATCAAATTTTATTTCGTGGTGCTTGGCAATCTGGGCTTCTCCCAGTTGCAATAATATAACGGTTTTACATAAAAATAAAACCGATATTATGTGCCGAGAGGGAAAACATACAGCATTGTTAATGAAGAAGCAGTGTGAGCTTTGCGGTCTATGCGCGGTCTATACCATAGATAAGGTACTGAAAATAAACTCAAGATGGCGCTAGTAGCGCTGCCAGCTAGGGAGTGGTAACGGTTTGTCACTTTGAAGTTCATAGTCTTCACCAGGAAGGGCTCCTTCCAATGCTGTATGTTTTCCCTCTCGGCACATAATATCGGTTTTATTTTTATGTAAAACCGTTATATTGATGTGCCTCCGGAAAACATACAGCATTGTTAATGAAGACGTGTTTGTTATCTGCTGGTGATATTTAATTATGGTAATAAGTTACACAACGCTATGATGAATTAGAATTAAAAGTACTCACTAGATTAGTTAGCTAATTTATTTAAATCAACTAAATACAAAATTAACGATTTAGTTATGGATTATCTACTGTTGTACTTAGGAAAACAATAATCAGTACATTACTCTTATTGATTATAGATTTAAGATGGGGTAAACGTATTAACGTAACGTGAAAAATGAATTTCGGTTACTTCTGGGAAGCTCTATATTCCGACAATAATGATTGAAAAATGTGCTGCACGATTTCCAATTACCACGCGAAAGAATATCATCTACCGACTGATTATTAGCCATCCCAAAGAAGCTACTGCTGATCTACGACGCGCTTCCGTATTACTTTTTGATATGGTAATAAAGAGATTGTTTAAGTAGTCAACTTCGGCCCGTCTTGTTGTTTATTTTTTATTTATTTTTTATTTTTATTTTTTTATTTTTTATTTTTTTTTATTTTTTTTTATGAAGAGTAACTGTATTAACTGGACATATGTTTTTGTCATCATGTTCAGAAAGTTTCAATGCCAATTGACGATAATTGTGTGTATCAGTCTTAGCTCTGAATGCAGGTATAATTTAAATAAATATTACCCCCATCATCGATAAAGTTGTCTTTACAAATTTTAAACAGGGTTAGATCGTGAACCCTACAGCCTGAAGCTAATAACAAGATAGTAGCTGTCCTTCGAGCTAAATCGATTAGAGTGTCTTTAGGTGGATTAGAAGAAATCCAGTCTAATACAGTTCGTGGGTCCCATTTGACTAATGGCCGTGCTATTTTGGGCTTCGCTACCTACTCCTACTGCCTTAAATGCCGGTTTTATAATAAATTTACAAAAAGATATATTTTCCACGTCAGGGCCGCAAAAAGTTAAAACCACTGATTTGTGTACAAAGGTAGTACTATACGAAAGGTTTAACTCTAGGAAAACATACATTAAGAATTTGGCTATGTCAACTGGTCGTAAATACTTTGGGTTTACTTTGAGAGTTGGAGCACCATATTGACCATCTCCTAAGTGCTGGTAGGTAAGTTGGCAATGTGGAATTTCGCCAGCTATTCTTCAGTAGTTCCTTTTCTTGTGTGGACTATTCCTTTATTTCGGCACCCCACCCCCAACTTTCCAGACTTTCAGGGTCAGACTCTGCGCCTGTGGTGGGAGCTGTGATGTTGAGAAGTCGATCATTGTTTCCGACAGATTCCAAATTTCGTGAGGGTGGTCCAATGCCCTGGATTTCAGGTCTTGTAGCCAGAAAGATTGAGGCCATTTCGGTGCTACTATCAAGTACACTCCCGTAGCACTGTTCAGGTGGGTTAGTACTCTGGGAAGAAGGCTGGGAGGTGGGAACACCCACGCTAGGTGGGTTTTCCATGGTCTGCTGAAGGCATCTATACAGCTTGCTAACAGAGCAGTCCCTCGTGTTGCAAACAGATCTATCTCTGGATAGCCCCACTTGCTTAGATAACACTTTTGCAGTTGCTTGCGGTAGAAGGTACCATTCTGCCGGTTGTTTCCCTCGTGATAACCTGTCCGCTATTGTATTGTACCTCCCTGGGAGGTAGTGAGCTAAAAGTGTTATTTCGAACCTTTCTGTTAGATGTAAGAGTTTGAAGGTTAGTGCTAGTAATCCCAGTAACTTTGTCCCGCCTTCCTTCCATCATCATCATCTCAGCGTTAATCCCAGTCGCATCCGAAGCATTTCAGCTTAGGAGCCTGGGGTCCGCTTTACAGTCCAATTTCTAATTTTGGCTAAACTTCGATATTTCTGTGAAGCGACTGCTGTCTAACCTCCACAACCCGAAGGCTATATCGAAGAAATGCAGTTAGACCAATTGTTGGACCCTTGAAGGCTCCAACAACCCGTAACGACTGCTATTAGATGTTCGTATGGCAACCCGGACCAACGGCTTAACGTGCTTTCCGAAGCACGACCAGCCTTCCTTCCGAATGTATGCAAATTAATGTCGGATTGTCTGATTGAACCAGTAAGTGCCAATTCTTTTTTGTTGCTGTGCCACACCTTTTGGCGGTTTGACCGTGCACCCGACATTAATTTTTCATCCAAGTGGGCACCCCATCCCCAATCCGAAGCGTCCGTCGCTAGGAAATTGATTGCGGGTTTTTTGTGTATGAGTGATGTGTGACCTGTGGCTCCGCGCCACCATTCCATCACTTGACATACGACTTGTGGTACTACCTGACTTTGTCGAGGCAGTTTCTTGTTGAAGCTTCTCATGAATATTTGCATTATCCGACAGTGAAGTCCCCCAGGGGACTACAAAGTTCGTGAAGTTTAGCTGCCCTAGTAGGCTTTGCAATTCTCGCAGGCTGATGCGATTTTTCTGTAACAACCGATCTAGGGAGTTGTTGAGAATTTCTCCCTTCTTTATTGGAAGTGACATCGACATCAGCTGTTTTCCAAAAAATGCAGAGATACTCCAGATCTGGAGTCGGTATTATGACCGATTTTGGGTAATTTATTTGCCAGCCCAGGTATTCCAAGTGCTTCACGGCTTCCGCAGCCTGAAGGCATAGCTTGGATTGGTCTTAATCGACCAGAAGGAAATCGTCTAGATACACTAGCACTCGATATCCCTTCGCACGCAGGGTTTCCGCAACCTTGCCAGCCCAGGTATTCCAAGTGCTTCACGGCTTCCGCAGCCTGAAGGCATAGCTTGGATTGGTCTTAGTCGACCAGAAGGAAATCGTCTAGGTACACTAGCACTCGATATCCCTTCGCACGCAGGGTTTCCGCAACCGAGCGTGTAACAGAAGAAAAAAGGTGCGGCGCTGAGGCCAGGGCGAAAGGTAAGTTGGTTTTCGTAACCGATTCTTAAACAAAATCCGATGAGATTTTGCAGCTGGGACATGAAAACATGCGTGAGATATGTCTATTTTTGTCATCCCGCCTCCAGGTTGGAGAAAGTTTAATATCGTGGTTTGAGATATCAGACGAAAATGTTTTATTTTCACGAATTTGTTTAATTCTCGAAGAGCGAAAATTAGCCGCATTGTCCCGTAAGCTTTTCTTCCGCAGAAACAGCTTAGAGATAAAACTGGGTGTTTTGCTGGAGACTAGTTGTACCTCTGATTCAAGAGGTCTTTTATGATCTGAGACATGGCCGGGGACGGTTTGGTTGCGTATTGAGTCAATAATGGACACTACAAGCAAAGAGGTTTCTTGCATAAAGGTATTCCAAAACCCCTGCATCAACGGGCCATTCAACGCAAAAAGAACTCCCCAAATCGGACCAGCAGCTCCCGAGACCAGCGCGCTCAAACAAACAAACAAACAAACTAACTCCCCAGCCCCGTACATCAGTATAGATTTGTTGGCACCTAGTATTTGCCACTGGTTTAAAAGTAACCTAAACAACCTCCCCTGAAACGTGTCGGATAGTCACTTTTCCGCGTCTTTGTTTCGAAACGAATAGTTTTTGGTTTGTTTATAATCGTTATTTTTCCATTTGTACGTTTGTCTGTTTTGTTGTCTTTTGTGGGTACTTTGAAAATTAATTTTATTTTGTGTTTGAGGTCTGTATTTGGAGGTAGACGGATCTGGTTCTATGTATGTATTTTTGAATTGTTCTTTAGTTTTGGACGCTTGTGGTGGTGTTAGCCAATAGTGAGGCCCTCCGAGGGATTGGATTAGTATAATTAGTTTTGTTTTATCAAATAAATTCCTCACTAGGCGGTATATTATTCGATGCAATTTGAATGCTCTTATTTAGGGAACATATTTCGTCGTTAATTTTAAAATGCAGAAGCCTGGGTACGCCAGCATGTCTGACAAGGTATTTTTTGTACCGGGTATGTTGCCACGTGGGCGTATTAAAATGTTGGAGATTTATTAATTAACATAATCTTTTATCATCGGCTGGTCTGACAATGGCTCGCATTGGTATCCGATGTGCAATGTTGATGCATTATAAAATAAGTAAGAAAACTGACCTGGCTGTATAACGCGTCGATCCGAGGATCGACCGTTACCTGTGACTCTAATCGCGTAATTTCTTGCGCGGGGGCTCCTCTTGCTCTGCCTCGCTGCCCGAAGAGCTGCTGGCGCTCGAAGAGCTCCGTATAATTTCTGGATCCCTCTCGGAAGATGGTGATGGCGTGGCGATGGCTTGATTGGCTTCGGTAGCCGTATCGACGTCATCACTCGAGATTCATTATAAGCGAGAAATACGAGTTTTACTATTTGCAAAACTAATTTATCTAACACTTTGCTAAAGGTATTTTAAGAATAGTTAACCGATTAACTAGTTATTTTTTGATTTTAACCGAACGCGGCGAAAGCACACAACGCTATGAACTTCAAAGTGACAAACCGTTACCACTTCCTAGCTGGCAGCGCTACTAGCGCCATCTTGAGTTTATTTTCAGTACCTTATCTATGGTATAGACCGCGCATAGACCGCAAAGCTCACACTGCTTCTTCATTAACAATGCTGTATGTTTTCCGGAGGCACATCAATGTCCCTTTGTGCCGATTGGCCTAGTTCTGTTCTGTTTCCTGCTTGTTATGGAGGGAAGTGGAAAAAATATCTTTTTTCTTACTCCTCCGCTATTCTTTTTATTTCGTTTTTTGTTTTGTTTTTTATTTCGTTGCGTAACCCAAGACAGTTGAATCGTTTCTCCGGGACTCGTCGAGCTTCATTGCTCGGCGTTTTTCTGGCGGTCTCCACTGTTGATTCTGGCTTTCAGAAGTTGCAGTGGGTTGGGAACAGTGTGGCGGGTTTAAAAAAGATACATACCTATTAAAAAACAAAGTCACTTTCTTATTCTCTATGCCCCTTTGTATAATTAAATATTTAAAATTCCGCAACGGATTATGACGCGATTTTTTTAATAGATAGAGTGATTAAATAGGAAGGTTTATATGTATAATAACATCCATTGATTAAATTGTAGAGAAACACTATTATTTCTGAGGTTTCTAATGTGATATCGTAAATAATTAAATTTTTCCGCGTTTGTAGTAAAACGCAGGCTGAACCCTACGAAATTTATCAAAATAATGTACTAAATATTGTACACATTGAAAAAGTCTATAAAAAAACCGCGATAGTACCTACCTATATGCCTAGCCTATCTCTTATGGATATCCTACAATAACATTTTTTTTTATTTAATTTTTACGAGTACCTAATCCCGGCTAATTTTCTAAGCGATTTTAACCAATACAGCATTAATCCTTATCTAATTTAATACCTTAAATATATTTAACACAGATTTAATATAGATCCATATCGTCCTTTACAGCATATGATTTAAATGAATATTTTTGAAGATATTAGGTACAGATTTAAAATAAGAAAATAGAATAAGAAATGAGTACATAAGAGGAAGTCTGAAAGTGGCACCGGTAGCTGAAAAGTTGTGTGGAAATCTGTTGTCATGGTACGCGCATGTGTTACGGAGAAATGAGGAGAATGTCGTGAGGAGAGTTTTAATTATGAATGTTGATGGCTATAAGAGTAGGGGAAGACCAAAGAAACGATGGATGGAATGTGTGAAGGATGATATGGCTAAGAAGGGGGTGACTGCCGAGATGACTTCTGATAGGGATGTATGGAAGAAAAAGACATGTTGCGCCGACCCCAAATAAATTAGGATAAGGGCAGGAGAATGATGATATTACAGATTTAAAAATTGAGGGGCGTCGTGTCCGGGCCGCTATGTTTTTTATAAAACGTTCACAGTTTTTCTGCAGTGTATTTAAAAGCATTGCACCCGTGCGAAGCCGGGGCGGGTCGCTAGTATTCTATAAATTAAAGAATTATAATAACTCGTAGAAAACGTGGTACAAAAATGCTTAGTTTCGAAGATGTGTGTAGGTGTCTAAGATTTAGGATTACACATACCTGCAGCAGTATACTAAAGTGCAGGTGCAGCGGGTGCAGCAGCGGGTGTGGCGGGGGCGGGCGGGGGGCGCGCGTGGGGCGCGGTGCGGGCGCAGGGGAGCCCTCGGACGACGACCCCGAGCACGCCCCCAGCGGCGCGCGTGATAGTCGCGACCCCGTGCGCGTCACGCCCAGCTCCTACGGGACAACCATAGAGCCGTAACAATCGAATATCATACTATAGGTATTATATTATTTTACTATAGATACCTACTATATTTATTTTTAAAACCAATAGTTGAGAATCTCTGGAACAAGCCGATTGGCGTTTTCCGCATCAGAATAAGAAAATTCAACGTTTCTAGGACTGATATATCCCAAAACTACTTCTATCAGGTATTTCACTTATAAATTACAACCACTTTGGTCTAAATTTTATTAGTAAATTTTCAAATTCGGATACAATATAAAATGACTCTACATTACGCCGATCGGCGTGGTCCGAATCTGAGTATGAAAATATAATACGCCAATCGACGTGCGCCGCATTGAATGGGTTAACCGACTGAACTGTTATTATAACTGCAAGTCATACCTGTAAAGTGGAAGACAGCTGTCGACTGGAGCGCGTCATGACGCCGTGCAGCGCCACCGGGTGCTGCGGCAGGTCCACGCGCACGCCGCCCACGCTCAGCAGGGCTGTGGCGCCCTGTCGCCCCGCCTCCCACCCGTACAGCGCCTGGGACTTGCCCACGCTCACGCGCACCACCGTCCTGCCACGCAAACCACACTCAACGGATATTCAAACATGAGACAAAACAATACTGTCGCCCCGCCTCCCACCCGTACAGCGCCTGGGACTTGCCCACGCTCACGCGCACCACCGTCCTGCCACGCAAACCACACTCAACGGATATTCAAACATGATATAAAACAATACTGTCGCCCCGCCTCCCACCCGTACAGCGCCTGGGACTTGCCCACGCTCACGCGCACCACCGTCCTGCCACGCAAACCACACTCAACGGATATTCAAACATGATATAAAACAATACTGTCGCCCCGCCTCCCACCCGTACAGCGCCTGGGACTTGCCCCACCACCGTCCTGCCACGCAAACCACACTCAACGGATATTCAAACATGATATAAAACAATACTGTCGCCCCGCCTCCCACCCGTACAGCGCCTGGGACTTGCCCCACCACCGTCCTGCCACGCAAACCACACTCAACGGATATTCAAACATGATATAAAACAATGCTGTCGCCTCGCCTCCCACCCGTACATCGCCTGGGACTTGCCCCACCACCGTCCTGCCACGCAAACCACACTCAACGGATATTCAAACATGATATAAAACAATGCTGTCGCCTCGCCTCCCACCCGTACATCGCCTGGGACTTGCCCCACCACCGTCCTGCCACGCAAACCACACTCAACGGATATTCAAACATGATATAAACAATACTGTCACCCCGCCTCCCACCCGTACAGCGCCTGGGACTTGCCCCACCACCGTCCTGCCACGCAAACCACACTCAACGGATATTCAAACATGATATAAAACAATACTGTCGCCCCGCCTCCCATCCGTACAGCGCCTGGGACTTGCCCCACCACACCGTCCTGCCACGCAAACCACACTCAACGGATATTCAAACATGATATAAAACAATACTGTCGCCCCGCCTCCCACCCGTACAGCGCCTGGGACTTGCCCCACCACCGTCCTGCCACGCAAACCATACTCAACGGATATTCAAACATGATATAAAACAATACTGTCGCCCCGCCTCCCACCCGTACAGCGCCTGGGACTTGCCCCACCACCGTCCTGCCACGCAAACCACACTCAACGGATATTCAAACATGATATAAAACAATACTGTCGCCCCGCCTCCCATCCGTACAGCGCCTGGGACCTGCCCCAACACCGTCCTGCCACGCAAACCACACTCAACGGATACTGTCGCCCCGCCTCCCACCCGTACAGCGCCTGGGACATGCCCCACCACCGTCCTGCCACGAAACCACACTCAACGGATATTCAAACATGATATAAAACAATACTGTCGCCCCGCCTCCCACCTGTACAGCGCCTGGGACTTGCCCCACCACTGTCCTGCCACGCAAACCACACTCAACGGATATTCAAACATGATATAAAACAATACTATCGCCCCACCTCCCACCCGCACAGCGCCTCGGACTTGCCCCACCATCCTCCTGCCACGCAAATCACACTCAACGGATATTCAAACATGATATAAAACAATACTATCGCCCCACCTCCCACCCGTACAGCGCCTCGGACTTGCCCCACCATCCTCCTGCCACGCAAATCACACTCAACGGATATTCAAACATGATATAAAACAATACTGTCGCCCCGCTTCCCTTAAGCGTAAATGTTGTGACAGTCACTGCCCCACACACGTTGTCACGAGATAAATAAACAAGTTTTTATAGTGAAAAGAAGTATCTACGAAACAAATTTCGCAAAATCCCCTAAAAAACATTCGAACCAGAATAAATCTTCGATATCACTTACTGATGATTAGGAGCCACTCCTTCTAGTAGCACAATCATAGTCCTCCCGAGGTTGCCGGTCAGCGACCACTGTCTCGAGCGTGACGCTGAAAATGACGCCTGGAGCGACGTGATCTCTGCTTCCAGCTTCAACCCCGATAGGGAAGCCAGGAGGCGAGTACGATGAATCCTAGTGGAGGAATTGTTAAAGGTTTCTAGTAATTTCGATGTCGACCTTTCGTAGTCAATATTGATGAAACCTATACCGTTCTTAGGTCTTGCAATACATTTATAGATCGTACCTCTACAATGCCTAAGTCTCAAGATATAGGGCTTAAAAGTTACGTACGGCATGTCACGCAATATTGAACCTTATGACATTGACATTATAAGAAGTGAAAGAATTAGTATTGGGTGCTTACATGTGAAATTGGCGTTCCGTATGGGAGGAATAAAAGTCGTTTATTTTTTTTTTATATAATATACAGGCTGTTGGTGTTAACACCGGTACTCATTAAATGAGTAGTTTGGTTTCACTTTCAAAACGTAAATTCAATGAAAAAAGAAATCATTTTTTTTAAGTAAAATCTCCATTTTTCCACGAACTTATTTTCACTCTAGCGCGACCCTCTCCCCTCAGTTCTCGGTATGGGAAGGACGTGCGCTTGCTCGCAGCGCAACGCTCGCGACACGAAGTCCGAAGTCCTCTCCGCCCCCCACCGCTCATTTGTCGTGCAAGTGTGTCTTATGTGTGTTGTGTAGTGTAATAGTTTGCCATACACAAAACTACAGTAGACCGAAATGGTTCGGCTTTACATCGTGGCTGGCGATAACCTGAACGAGGCCCGAAGAATTTACGTATTTACTATGTTCATAATGAACAATACGGGAGCCGGTTAAATCACATACGGCACGAACAACGAATACGGTAAAACAGTTACCACCATCGTAACAAGTAATTTTTAATGAAACTGTAGATATTAATGTGATTAACTTTTAAATACCTAAGCCAGGAAAAGTATATATCTATAATCTTTTTTTTTTTTTTTTAATAGTTATAAACTAGTGCTTGACTGCAATCCCGCCTGATGGTAAGCAGTGATGCAATCGTTGATGGTAAAGCACACTAGCTTATTAAGCCTATTCACTCAAAAAAACTGAGTGAATAAGAAGGAAGACGGCAGTTGAGCGAGGTGATGTAATGTTTAACCCAACAACACGACCAACGATGCTGCGCCAGAGGATGATCTGGAGAGCCTTCACGACCAAACTCCCGACACAACAACTTTAGGCACATCGTACCCGGCACACATCGCAACACAACTGCTCAGACCCGTTCTCCGTACGGCTTCACCAGACATCATGCCGGAACACGACGAATCGCTTGGCGGCAAGACTTTGTCTGGTGGGTGGTAACTTATGCCGGCGGCTGATGTTGTTGCCTACCACCGAGAAAAATCTAATCTTATCGTTTTAAAAGACTGACCATAACTGTGTAAGTTAACCATACAGTCTTCAATATAATATTGAAGACAGAAGATACTGCGAGAGGTCTCAGGTCATTTTTTTTAAAGTTAATTAGCTGAGCAGCGCGATTTCACCCGCATTAGTAACGATTACGTGGGAATAAAGGGATGCAAAGTATTAAATGTGTTAATCCTTGTTTTATAGTATCTTTGTTTCAAATTTCATCCCAATACTCTCATTAGTTATTGGGTATAACTTACCTGGCAACTCCAACAACGACCATGCCCATACTAGCAGCACTAGATGAAGAGTTGCTTGTGTTCTGTTCTCGTGAGCTGGGGCGCTGTGTGGTGCGACTGTGGCGGTAATGTTCCGGGATGTCCGTCGTCACGGAAAACCTGTGGGAGAGAAAAATTTTCTGATCACTCTAGTACAGTATCTCGAAGGACATCTTACTTATGTTTCAAGTTAAACAAATACTAACTTTATTTTAATGGTGATTATGTTGATTCTACAATGTTTGGATTCATTTTTCCATAAACTCATATATATACCTACGTTAAGATTTTTGGCGAATAAATTGCAATATTATTTTAGTTGTAAAACGGTACAGACGACAGAACATGAAGCTACTGCAATGTGTCAGATTTCTTTATTCAATTTAGAACTTTATCTCTAAAGCATTAAGGGTTGATTGGAAATATCGGACAGTTTAGGGTAGCTTGACCTGCTGTCGTCCGTACTTATCACGGAAGAAGGCTAATGCACTAAAAAAGATAAAAGATCGATATTCAATTCCCATATTGAATATTGAATATTTGATATTTTATTCCCATTACTGTCCTCAATAGGACAGTAATGGGAGGACATTTTACGTCTCTGGTTCGGTGGGCACGTTCATAGACTACAGACTTGACATCACCTGTGCGTGATGGTCTCTGCGTCAGGCATGTTGGCGTACAGGTCCAGCAGAAGGTACACGGTGCGCCAACAGCGAGGTGCCAGCTTGCCGTCCGCCGCGTCCGCCGACGGCGAGCTCAGCGACGCGTGCGGCCCGGGGCCCGGCGACACGGGGGCCGCGGGGGCCGCAGTGCCCGCCGCGTACATGGGCGTGTGTGCGCCTTCGTTCAGGGAGCTGTAGCCTGGTGGACGGACACGAAACTTAATACAATACCGAAAGGAACATTTTGTGTAGGATTGTTCACACTGAGATTTCAAGATTTAAGGATCTCATCATACCTTTAGAAAATACGAGAATATTGTCAATGCACTAGTTTGAAACGACAAAAGCGGTGAGATAACTAAACAAATCTCTTCTTTTGATAGTTTTACAACACTTGCTAATTTCGAATTCCACTTTTTTCATGAACGGATGGAACGTTGAAATATGACACATGTACAAATGTTCGAATATGCTAGCTATGTTCACAAGTAAAACCCGGTATAAATGACACGAACATAAAACCAACAAAAACGTTTACACCAACATCATGACGAGTCTTCAATAATTGTCTACAATCTTTGATCTCCGCGAAAGGTACGCTTCCCTGGTGCGCAGAGTGTGGGACACTCAGGACTACAACAGTGTCCTAAGCATGGTTGTGAGACACCTACAGTGTGAACGTGGGACACTTTTGTGCCATCTCTCGTGGAATGTCGCAACGATGCCCAATTGTTATTTTTTTGTAATATTGTTCTTATTTTTGCTAAGTATCTGTGTTTACTAACATAATCTTAGGTTTTACTAACAATCTTCTTGTGGCTTTGTCTTGTTGACTCGAATATAGAAAATTCTATTCAATATTATAATGTTTAATGTCTACATATTACATTTGATATCTGAATAACATTCTCAATAATTCTAAATAAATAATGTAAGATTTCACTTACCTAACTTCCCTTTTACACTTTTCCCCGTAGATCTTAGCTTCTGTGCAAAAGACTGTGGCCGAGGCCTGGTAGCTGGCTGAGCCAACTTCTGCTGGCTCGAGGACTGCGGCACTGATACACCCAGTTCAGGAGTCAGGGTCGGAGCCAACAGGTCCCATTTAGGCTCCAGGGTGGCGTATTGAACTTCTTTTTCGAGGGAAGTTACGCTTACTAGGTTTTCTCTAAAGTCTGATACTAGGGGATAAAAAAACATATGACGTATAAAAGTGATCGGTGGTCCTACTTGCTTAATAAACGATTTCATTTCAGAGGACGGAAAAATAATTTTACATAGAAAAATCATGAATTCTTCGAATCCTGAACACTTTTTAGGGTTGAATTTAGTTATACTAGCTGTGCCCCGCGGTTTCACCCGCGAAAGCTTCGAACCGAAAGAGCTCAGTTGATATAAAATAAGCGCCTGTTAAAATAATGGGAGCAATATGTACGTCCACGTTTGCTCCCGTTTTCGCAACATATTTTGTTCCTGCTTTGCTCCTATTGGTCATAGCGGGATGTTTTATAGCCTATGTCCTTTCAGTTTACAGCGCACGGCGTAAATTAAAATGAGCTCAGTTGATATAAAAAAGCTCCTGTTAAAATAATGGGGCAATATATAGTACGTCCGCGTTAGCTCCCGTTTTCGCAACATTTTTTGTTATTGCTCTGCTCCTATTGGTCATAGCGGGATGTTTTATAGCCTATATCCTTTCTCGGGCTCGTAGACTATCTGTGTACCAAATTTCATTGCAACCGGTTCAGTAGTTTTGGCATGAAAGCCGGACAGACAGACAGAGATACTTTCGCATTTATAATATTAAAATAGTATGGATTATTATTTGGAAACTACTTGGATAACTTTTGACGTACCTGATGAAGAAGTGTGCTTGTTCTGTCGATGAGATATCTTGGTCTGCGTCCGCAGTTCAATCTGCGTGTCTTTAACGTTCTGGTACATGTTGCTGATCTGATGCAGCAGGCGGAGTAAAGGCATGTTGACCTGAACAAACGACATCATTAAAGGTCTAACTCACTATTATACGGATTCTCTATGTGGAAACGATTGAAATTGTTGAATTTAATTTGTTATTGTTGTTGAATTTTAATTAGCACTAAAAATGTCGGACACTAAGAATGTAGGCCATAACATCGACTGCCGGCAGAAGTTACCACCCACTAGATAAAGTCTTGCCGCCAAGCGATTCGTCGTGTTGCGGCATGATGTCTGGTGAAGCCGTACAGAGGACGGGTCTGAACAATTGTGTAGGATGCGCCAAATGTTGTTGTGTCGGGAATTTGGTCGTGGAAGGTCTCCAGATCAATCTCCCTCTAGGTTTAACATTACATTACCTCGCTCAACTGCCGTCTTTCTTCCTATTCACCTAGTTTTTTTTTTTTTTTTATGTGATTAGGGTCTTAATAAACTACTGCGCTTTACCATCAACGATTGCATTACTGCTTACCATCAGGCGGGATTGCAGTCAAACACTAGTTTATAAACACAAAAAAAAGTAAAAGGTTCAGGCTAGGACAGGGCCTCCCAACCTTTTACTTCACGTGGCTCATATTTGTATGTTATATAAAAGTTTCTCATACTAACCTGTTGCGAGATGAAACGTATACTGATATTAAAGTTCAGCATTGTACTGATATGTTTCTTGAGCTGTCCCCTCGAGATATAGAGCACGTTCTGCCGCTGTATCAGGTCATCGACTGCCATGTCCGCCACCTTCTTGAGATCCACGTCGATGGATACCTTCTCGCAGAGGAAAGCGGGCGTCTCTGATTGGATCGCACCGTGGGGTTGGGTACCTGGTTAGTGTTGTTTTGTGTTTAACTGGTTTATAGTTAGTAGAACTTAATATAACTGTTTATTTAACATTTGTTTTTAACATATTATTCACATTAGAAATTCCCATTGTGGGATGCGAATTTCTCCTGTCTCGTGGGTGCATTTCTAAACATTTAAACTCACATAAACAGACAGCTAGACGCAGAACAACTACTTGTAGGTCATACAAATATTTGTTCCGTGTGGGTATTGAACCCACCCGGGACACGCAGCGCAGCTGCCTTTCGTTTAACCACTGTGCCAATTGTGCCGTCAATTCAATTTCTCAGGCAATGATTTGATCTTTTTGGGATAAAACCGGTTAAGTGCGCGCCGGATTAGCGTATGAAGAGTCCCCTACAAAAATCAATCAGAGATAGATAGTGGAACCTTAGTAATAGGATCCTATTTTTAACCCTTGAGTTAAAAAAACAAAGATCGCTAAAGAATATCTTTCTACAAAATCATCGGTTATCGCTAGTTAACTGCTCTTCCAAATCAACACCCTATACAACAACTCACCCTTCCCTTTAGCCGCATGCCGTCGGTCCCTGCTGGCGAGGTCGCTGACGACGATGTCGATGCGGAACATGTCCATCCACGCTATGAGCGACAACTTGGAGCCGAGCGAGTCCAGTGCAGGCGGACCGCCGCTGTT
This sequence comes from Sesamia nonagrioides, assembly GCA_017933935.1. Classification (NCBI taxonomy): domain Eukaryota; kingdom Metazoa; phylum Arthropoda; class Insecta; order Lepidoptera; family Noctuidae; genus Sesamia; species Sesamia nonagrioides. The sequence goes on from JADWQK010002003.1 coordinate 56,824, forward strand.
GTTCACGCCTTCGCCTGAACCGCTTTTGTTTTTGGATTCGCCTGCAAGATACACATCAGTAAGAAAATAAAACTGAACAAGTACATACATTTATATTCAAAATCTATTTATGTATAAAATCGATCCGGACAAAGCGTTTCGCCTCGTCTTTTATACCGCGTACATCGAGGTACTAGAACAATTTGTCAGCGGCGGTGTTTCCGTCGGACTACAATTTAAATGTCTTCGAGTTTAGAGTAAATAGGCTCTTAATAAACTAGCGCGCTTTACCAACAACGATTGCATCACTGCTTACCATCAGGCGGGATTGCGGTAAAGAACCAGTTCACAATTTATAAAAAAAAATACCTACCTTATTTCAAGTTAAACAAATATGTATCAACCTTATATCCATGACAATTAAGTTGATTTCAGAGTGAATGAAATTCATAAAAATGTTTGAAGTTGTAACGTAAACTAAACTTTATTGTGAAGGAATAAGAGTTATTTTTCCAATAATATTTTTGCTAAATAAATGACAAACGCATAATACATACCCTGTGTGACCTGATGCGGCGAGACCCCGAGCGCGGCCAGGAAGGGCTGGAACACCAGGTGCGCGTCCAGCAACATGAGCGAGCCCTGCAGCGGGTACAGGCTGCAGGCCGGCATGGCGGCCGCCACGGCGCGGGGGTTCATCTTCGAAGGAGGAATTATTGGCTTCTTGCTCTTTGGCTCCTGGGTTAGTACAATTACGTGATCGTGTAGTTTACTTTGTAATGAGCGTGTCAGCGGTTAGTGTGTAACCCCGTTGATGAGTGCATGCTTGTGTGGATGGTAACTACTTCATGCAGTGTCCATCGAGTGTGATGATCGTTTTAGGAGAGCTTAGAATTGAACTGGGTTGTTTAATGCACGCAGGCTGTTCATCGCAATCTTCAGTAAATGATGACAACATCGAGGATGCTGATGCTGATGTTGTTTTTATTAAATACTAGCGGCCGCTCGCGACTTCGGTCGCGTTTTTTTATGTGCTCCGCTCCTATTGGTCACAGCGATGTTATATAGCCATTTTTAAAAGATTGTATTCAAATCGGACCAGTAGTTCCTGAGATTAGCGCGTTCAAACAAACAAACAAACTCTTCAGCTTTATATATTAGTACCTACAGATTTCACGAACATGCACTAATCGCTACATTTTTGTGATTACTTAAACTGACAGATACGTTCTTGGAGAATTTTTGACTACCTACACTTCTATTTCCTTGTGCAAACACACCACAGCGCAATTAAAGGTAGGTGTTTTAATGCCAGAGGCCCTACTACAACATGTTAAAACCATCATTAAATCGTTGTGGAAAAGGGATAGCGCTATTCATCCTGTATAGCTCCATCTTTGTCAGACACTGGAATCGTGATGGTTTTAACACGCCATACTAACTCCTTTCTATTTTGTAGCTTTGTTATACCTAAAAAGTGGTGATTCTCAGTGTAACTTAAATACAGCGTGGCAGGACATCGACACGAACCCATGGATTCAATAAATAATTCTGACAAACGCTTGAAATTTTTGTAGGATGTAAAAAAAATAGAACTGAAAACTGTATGCACATTTTTACTGTTTTGGTAACAGGCCAAAATTTTCTACGGGGTTTAGAATAAAAAATCATGTATTTCTTCTTATTCAGCCTATAGAGGTCCACTGCTAGACAAAGGCCTCCCCCAAGGCCTTCATTCATTCCTTTGGGAGGGAGGATATTCCCCGCTCTTGTCCGTTAGGTTGGTGATCGCAGTAATTTGATATTCCACTGGAGAAGCGCTGCTGCCTGCTTCCCTGGTGAGAGTTGCCTTAGTCGCCTCTCTAGACACCCACGGGAGGATGTGGGTTGGAACTATTCTAAGCTCGGCACCACACGGTAATATATTTTACAACAACAAAATTCGTGATTGGAGTCTCCCTTTAAGAAAGCGATGGCGAAATAGATCGGCCGGTTAAGCACAGAATTAACACTGGGTGGATGAAATGGCGGCAGGTCACGGGAACAATCTGCGACTCCCGCATTCCCCTTAAACTTAAGGGGAAAATATATAAAACCATGATCCGACCTGCTGTCTTGTATGGATCAGAATGTTGGGCTACGAAAGGGATGAATGAAAGGCAATTGCATGCAGCCGAGATGAGAATGCTAAGAGGGATGTGTGGTGTTACACGAATGGATAGAATAAGAAATGAGTACATAAGAGGAAGTCTGAAAGTGGCACCGGTAGCTGAAAAGTTGTGTGGAAATCGGTTGTCATGGTACGGGCATGTGTTACGGAGAAATGAGGAGAATGTCGTGAGGAGAGTTTTAATTATGAATGTTGATGGCTATAAGAGTAGGGGAAGACCAAAGAAACGATGGATGGAATGTGTGAAGGATGATATGGCTAAGAAGGGGGTGACTGCCGAGATGGCTTCTGATAGGGATGTATGGAAGAAAAAGACATGTTGCGCCGACCCCAAATAAATTGGGATAAGGGCAGGAGAATGATGAGTCTCCCTTTAAGAATGCCAGTATTGGTAGAATTCGCTCTTCCTTATCAGATTTTATTGAATAAACATACATTTGCATGTATGTTTGTGTGTGTATATAATCAAGTGTGCCATCATGTGATGTGAGGTGAGGATGTGCCACAGCACTATCCCACAGATCATGTGTTTATCGTTGTCCTTGCCACTCTGCATCCACATTGAAATATAAAAGAACATGCACGATCTCGTTCTAGTCATTCACCAAGAAATCTTAAGACTTACCACTTTGATAGGCTCCTGTTTGGCCATCCATTGATACAGGTCTTCTCTTGCCCGATCATTCTTGATGTTCTCATCACTGCCGTGAGGAGAGTACAGCGATGGGTTCGATCCCACTGTTGGTAGGTCTTCTTTCAGGGTCCCGTAATCTACTGTTGTGGAAAAGTAAGAGAATGTCAGCTAGAAAATACCATGAATACTGGAAAACGTACAACATTTTAGTAAAAAGTAAAGTGAAAAAAGATACAATAGACGGCTTGTGTGTAGCTCTCTCTCTCTCTCTCCCTCTCTCTTTAACAAACAAGAGTCGAACTTCTTGACGTTTATTTTTTTATTAATTTTCTTTTTATCTACAAACATTTTTAAAATTACCCCTCTAAGTACGCGGCGAATATCATCCTGAGAGGAAGGTGATCCCAATCGGTTTTTATTTTATCGATGACTTAACCTTGCGCGCTGAAGATTCACCACAGTAATTATCTGACCAGATGTCTTTTTTGTCCACTCACCACATTTACCATCGCGCTTTTCTTTATAAGTTACTTAAATTCATCAAAGGTTTACATTGAAGGCCTTGCAGCACATACTATAACAAATCACAGTTATAACTAGCAATGTATCTACTCACTAGCGATGGCATCGTCGTGGAAGGTCGGCTTCCTCGTGGAGAATGGCAGCGAGGGGAACACCAGGCTCGCGCGGCTGCTTTGTGCGCCCCGCACTGTGACGGACACGGGATTAACACATCACTAATGTAAGGACGTTAAGTTATAAAGGAATTGAAGAATGTGCTAGAATGTATGATCTTGAAGCAGGCTTTGATGATATGTAGAAGGTTCGTGAATCAAGGTGCCATCATATGAAAAGTGTTGCTCATTTACAGAGTAAAAATTGTTTTTATTCATTGAACCAGCGGCGTATTTGCATAACATGCAATGACAGTTCTTCTATAACTTTGACAGTTCAAAAACATTCATTGCGTTATACGCTGTTAGCGAGATCAATTAATCAATATTATGAAGCATTGTATTACAAAACGCATGCGAAGTCCTTCGGATTGAGATTTACAACGTGTAACGGAATAATGGTAGTCGCGGGTATTGCACATAGCAATTACGCCCCAATGCCTTAGAAGTTTCAGTTGACTAGAATAATAAGCCGATCTTTTCTGTAATTTTTATAAGAGCCTATTCACTTACTAACTAACTGAGTGAATAGGAAGGAAGACGGCAGTTGAGCGTGGTGAATGACCCAATAAAATGATAAACGATGCTGCGCCAGAAGGAGATTGATCTGGTGACCCTCTACGACCAAACTCCCGACACAACAACATTTGGCGTATCGTACCCAGCACACATCGCAACACAACTGCTCAGAACCGTCCTCTGTACGGCTTCGGCTCTGGCTGTACGGCTTTACGGCGTGACAAAACCGGCATGTTCTAGAGCCAAAAACTTCGAAGACAAGTAACATCTACGACCACGCATTGGGCCAGCGTGGTAGATTAAGGCCTGTGTCCCAGCAGTGGGAACATCATCATCATCATCATCATCATCAACCTTTTTATCGTCCCACTGCTGGGAACAGGTCTCCTCTCATACAAAGAAGGATTGAGCGTAATCACCACGCTTGTAGTGGGAGCATTATAGGCAAAATTCTATTAAAGACTTTTTTATATCCGAGATTATTTGTTAGATAGTTTTGAAAGCATATTTTTAAAAGATCACTATTTCATTCTACATTCAGAAAAATACCAATTAAATATTTGGAGTGGAGTAGTTTTGTCTTATAAATAGTTGTTTTGGTAACAAGACGTAAAATTTTAAAAAAACACGTGCAAATGACACAATTACGTACCATCCAGTTTTCAAACCTAAGTAGCGGGTCTAAATTTGTTGCTAATGACCTAAAGGTTTGTCTTTCCACAAATACGTCGAATTTCTCTGTCAACTAGTAAATTTATGTGTCACATGGAAGTATATTAATATTATAGTGAGTGTTAGATAACTCATTTAGGTAGTAAGCAAAATGCATAGTGCGTATTTATCATTAGCGCTTTAGTAATTTTGTTATACAATATGTAAAGAAAACCCTGTCCGATCCGTGAAGCTATTGTTAGGTATCTATAACTGATTCTACTAATGCCAACAAAGCAGGGTTAAACTTAACAAAAAAAATCCCCTAATAAAATAAAAATTATTTCGCAAAAGGAGTTACCTACTTTTGCGAAATAATATTTATTTTTTTCTTAAGACATGTGCAGTAGGCAATACTTGCGCGGGCGAAGGGGGGCAGGGCACGCGGTCGCATCGCTCATAATAATACCGTCGAAAATGGTGTAGTCACTTGTTAAAAAATTAGCAAATTTTGGGGAAGTGGGAATTAATTCGGGGAAAAAAAAAAGATTATTTCAAAATTCATTATTAATATTACTATGATTACGTAAAATTTCATATATTATTTGGTCATGTGTTTACCTAAACTTTATTATCCTTATGGGTCGGACTGGGTTTTCTTTACATATTTTATATAATAGCTATGTGTTTTTTTATAAATCGAAAACAGATTTAATTAAAAAAAAAAAAGAATGAGCAAATAGAATATAAAGTTATACACATAATATTACATTTAATTAAAACACAAAAGCTATAATAACAAAACAAGGATAACATCACTAGTACAAAAGGAATTTTGAGATTAACGTTTTTTCACAAATTTATTTGATACAAATGAGTGGAAAAATCGGAAGCCAGAATAGGAAAGGGTGTAATATTAATGTAATACGTGTAACGAAAAGGGTTTATATAATACAAGGTTTTTAACTCAAAATAAAATACTCTAAAAATGAGCAGTTTTCCAGGACCTTTCCTATGACTTGATAGATGGCGCAGCCGGCACTTTTAGTTGGCGTGTTGTTTGCACATTTCTTATTTGTTTAAATCACTCAAAATATGACTTATGACATTCCATCACTGTCAGTTTGTTCTTGCCACAGACTAAATTAACCGAAAGAAATCAAATATAAAAAAAAAATCTAAAATTTACGGTAGCGCCACCTCTTGATGACTTTTGAAACTCACCTATCGGAAAAGTGCTCATTGATACCAAATGGTTAGTTTCATATTTTCTTAAACTTCAAATAATTACAAACATGTCACCGCGCTATGTACGTCAATATAAATCTCTTTCGTAATTCTGCGCGCCTAGTATCGTAGTAGCCTACCACAGGTCGTGTTCTTTGTCATAACTTCCGTAAATGTATAAGTAGCATTATAAAAATCTACCAAACAAGAATAGAATAGAATACTCTTTATTATGTACACCATATAGATTACAGAACATAAATAAAAATACTTTACAAAGGGTGACACAATGGGCGGTCTTATCGCTAAGAGCGATCTTTTACAGACAACCTTTGGATGGAATTCTAAGGGGAAGGATAAAGAAATAATGTAAGTAGTCCACAGTGTACTATTTATATAGATTATACAATAAATATATACGTTAAGTGTATACTAGTTTAAATAATTTTATACATCTTATTAATAAATATTATACAAGAGCATAATATATAAAATATAATAATATGTTTAAAGAGAGAGGAAGTGCTTTTTATCATAGTTTTAAAAGTAAACAGTGTTTGAGCACGTCTTACGGACACGGGCAAGGCATTCCAAAGCCGAACTGCTTGTACAGTAAAGGATTTATCATAGAAACTAGTGGAATGCATCGGCATCTCTAATTCCAGGTTTTCCGATGACCTCAGATATCTAACAAGCCTTGGTATGTATTGTATGTTGCGGGATGATCAAAAGATAACTTGGCCCCTGGGGCATAGGCAAGCGATGGAACACGGTTGGATTTTAGTCAGTAAAAGTCTGACACATCCGCATCCGCCTACAGCGGGAGAGATCATTTGATGATTTGGTATGAATTGTATACATATATACCCGTTTCGTTACTCGTTGTATAGAAGGAGATAATAGACAATTCATTGTTGTGAATAACATCAGGACATGACAAACATAAGGAGTATGAAATGGTCACACGTATGTAAGATGTACATGATCACTCCATGCTGTCGTCAACAATCGCAAGACAAACAACAACATTACAAACGCATAACATAACGCTGTGACATCGTTTGTTACGAGATATTGTAATCGCATAAAAAATTAAAGAAACTGTACCAGCCTATCGATTCTATTAAAATCTCATCGTGAAAAGTTCCGTGAAGTGAGTTTAGAGTGAGTTGTCAATAGTGTCAATTCCCCCTTTTTTGTTTTGGATGGGAAATCATCTAAAGACTTCTCCTGCTCTGGGTGGAGCGGAAGGGCGTGTCAGACTTTTACTGACTAAACCCCGCCCGTGTTTCTTCACTTGCCTGTGCGCCAGGGCCACGGTTTCTTTTTTAGCCAACCCACAACCCTGACCCAGGAAGCATCTCTTTGAGGCGCGCATGAAACACAACGCGCCATCGACTCTGGCCACCTGGTTTCCTTACCGGGCGGCGAGCTGCTCACTGCTCACTGTGACTGGGAGTTCGATGTCGTCTCCCGACCAGGGCGTCTCCTGCCGTGACTAGTGGCGTGAGGGCGCTGGGATTCCCACTCCCTCACGCGCTCCACCTCCTCCTTTGCCTGCATCACTGCTTCGCAGAAGGAGGTGACGGTCTGCCACAGTGTCAATCCCCTAGCACTAGTTTGAATGACAACTCACTTCACGATCACTTCACCCAAGTTATTTCCTATTTTTTATTTATTATTATTAGCTACCCCACGGTGAGATGGTCTCAGAATCGTAATGCAGGTATTATAATACATAGATTTACAAAAAATATTGTTCGAAATAATTGGGTTTTTATCAGATTGTACAGGCACCAGCAGGTCAAGCTATCCAAAACTGTCTAATTTACCCAATCAAATTGAACCTAATGCTTTAGCTATAAGGTTGTAAATCTATTAAATAAATTTGACAGATGTTAGTAGCTTCATGTGCTGGTGTCTGTACATAGGTATATTTTAAACATAACAAACGACCTCTAGTTAAAGGACTCGTGAACCGTATTAAGTCCAAATGCTCTAAACACTCTCTCACTTATTTGTTATGAAACTCGCACGGAATGATGCTTATTTCGTTAGAATATAACTAACAATTGTGCCTTTTACATCAAGGAAAGAAAAAAATATCTTGAGAATGTAAATCGAAAATCTCCACTCCACAGTTGAAATCCAACTCTATTCTCATATCGATAAGGTTCACAAGTCCCTCCCAGCACAACACTAAGTGTTTGTTGTACGAACCGGAGGGCGGCGTGGAAGGGAACGAGTGCGGGCGCGAACTTGCACCCACGCCGGACGCTTCACACATAAACAATGCGTTATTAATGTTGACATCAATGTCAAGTCATGTTGTACTATAGTGGAATTAGATTTACGGATTATATTGTAGAATACAAATGAATATCACGACTGTATACAACGTAGAGGAGAAGATTAAAGGTACCGATATTTTGTTAGTTATGATTAACTCCTAAATCATGGGCTCCTATGCCAATTGGACACGAGACTTGAATCTAAGCTGCCATGGTAAATTGCATTTCAGATATTCGTGAAACAAATATGAGTTTATGGAAAAATCAACAATAATTCCCACATAATAAAGTTCATATTACGATACAACTTCAAACATTTTTAAAACTAATTCAATAGCGCTGAAATCCACTCCATTAATATAAAAACCATTATCGGTCTAGCTTTGTCCCAACTATGATGGGGTTGGCTTGCAGTCTAATTCAGTCGGAAATCATCAGAAAAAAAAATCAGTCGGATTCAGTTGGAAAAATACTGGTAATTTTAGATGGAGAGACTGTTTATCTGACCACCAAAACCCAGTTACTGGGTAATACGATACTCTTTGGTAAGACTGGAGGTCCGACTTCGCGGTCTCTGACGACCAGTGTGGCTACCATGAGTTTTCGTTACGGACTCGATCATACGCATCGAGCGCGTTTGGCGCTCTCATTGGTTGAGAGTTCTTACAACCTTGAAGCGGGCCAATCGGTGAGTCAAACCAGCCCCCTAATCGGCGAACACATTTTTGTCAAATGATTGCGACTAGTTGGGATCAGTTGGGATCGTTCGGCCCGCCCATTGGTCCGTTCCGTTCAAATGATCCCAACTAGTCGCAATCATTTGACAAAAATGTGTTCGCCGATTAGGGGGCCGGTCGATATCGATATCGGCCTGCTTTCCGAGGCACAGAGGGGTATGAAAGAATGAAGTGAATCTCGATATTATAATCCGTAAAACTAATTTCGCCTATTAAAATCATATTTAATTTAAGAGCCAATTTCGAGATACTTTAAATTTAGTAGTTTTATATTTGTGTGAAAATTATTTAAAAAAATATATATTACAAGATAAAATTATTTTTATAAAAAAGCAATAAGTACTATTTTGTCGTTCAAAATTATTATTATCTGCTTTACTGGCGGCTGCGTACTGTTAATGATCTGTTTGAAACTTGAACTTAATTTATTGACGTTAAAGTACATTTTACTTTGTATGTTCTATATAAAAGAAATATGAATGTGTACTCACTGGGCAGGTTCATCTTATCGACGTCCATGTTCAACAATAAACAGTTCTCGTCCAATGCTTCTGTCTCCAATGGATACTCTTGCCAACCTTCCACGGAATCCTGAACAGAGATGAAATTTGAAATACCGTTTCAGATTACAAAATCTATTGAAATCATATTTACTTGTGGTACCTAGGTGTACAAGAGATAGTGAATGTGTACGTGACCAGCCCCCTAATCGGCGAACACATTTTTGTCAAATGATTGCGACTAGTTGGGATCGTTTGGACCAAACGGACCAATGGGCGGTCCAAACGATCCCAACTAGTCGCAATCAAAAGGGTGGGAGTAGTATCAATTGATAAAACACACCCACAAATTTCCGACTTCTGTAGGATCTCAGAGGGTACCGAGTGCTCTTGCACAAACACACATTCACAGCGTGACTGTACTCCAGGTAACCACAAGGAAGGCGCTGGTAACGTTGTGAGATAAAAAAAATTTAAACGCTCCCAAACAATTTAAATAACATACGCCCGAATTCTCTAATGCAATGTTTTGCAACCTTTTTCTCTCTTTATTAGAAAATAATAAAAAAAAAAAAGAAACCCTCCGCTGCTTCTAATTTGGAATTTCAGTCAGTCACTTAAGTTTCTTCTGGACAGGTGGGACAGAAAACCAGAACTCCCACAATCAACCATCAGAAGTTTGAAGTGTTTGATTCCATTTGGAAACCCCTATAACATTAAATAACGCGACGCCCTAGAGAGTCGCGACGCATACTTTGAAAAACACTGCCCTAGCATAACTTCATTTTATTTCGCACTTAAATCTTGTGCTATCTCTGTCACTATAAGATGAATTTATGTGACAGAAAGACTTTCAAGGGCAGTTCAAAGCTAAAAGCTGTTTGAAAAACTCTCTGTATGTTTGATATGATAGAGCAATTAACACAGTTGATATTTTCTACTCTTTACTTTTGAATATAAATTCTCACCTCCAATAGATCAGGTAGCGCAAAGGTAACATTGAGTGGCTTCATCATTTTGCTCTTGTAGTTGTGTTCCAGTAGTAATGGAGTGTATAGGATGTTCTTCCATTGACGACTCAGGACTATAACACCCTGGAATGGAACATATCATGTCATATTTGGTGCAAAGGACGGTAACACGCCGAAGGGGAAGGGATCACCGTCGAATTCTACCAATAAAAATTGGGATAAAAGCTACTTAAAGATCCCGAAGATATTTTGCAAGATATTTAGGAAGAAAATAAAAACTGTAAAGGTATTAAGGTTTATTATATCACTTTACCTGTCTCAACGTAGACAATGACGGTAGATGTCTTTCAGCAAGATCTGCCTGTACGGCTGCGGCGTCCGCTTGTAGTGCGTACCGCAGTAGTACTGCACACAGTTGTAGCGACGGCTCCTCTCGTAACTGCTTAGCCATCGGCGTGTGACGGCCGTAGCGACTCTGCCAGAAGAAAAAGAAAGTTTCAGAAGTGGGAAAATCGGGAACTTATTCGTCAAGTCTACGCCTGGTCAACGCAAGACTGCTCTATTGTCTACCGATCGTGATTTATTTGCCAAAAAATGTAAACAAATACGAATTAAAGAAAAATACCTTTAATTTCGACAGTATAAAGTTTAATTTACGTTACAACTTCAAAAATTCTTGTAATTTTTTTAATAATGCTAGTTACTCTGAAATATAAGTTGATTTCAAAGTGACAAGCACTATCATAGGATGTACGGACGACAGCAGGTCAAGCTACCCCAAACTGTCATATAATCCCAATCAACCTTGAACCTTAATGCTTTAGCGATAAAGTTGAACATCTAATAAAGAAATTTGACAGATTGTAGTGATTTGATGTGCTGTCGTCTGTACTTCAAGGAACTGATCAATAAATTCGCGATATTTATTCAAGCGATTTTTTACTTTTCTAGTACACAAACTTTAGTTGGTCCGCTAGAGCTTTTGATCCGTAAGAAACAGGGCCAATTGTCACCTAAAAAAGATTTTGTGATAACTGCCCAATATCTTGCTAAATTTATTTCCATTTTCGAAATATGTCCAGATCATTCTATCTGAAAAGTTTAATTTCCTGAAAGCGATTTCTGGCAGTGACAACGGTTTAAGGTACAGACGACAGCAAGTCAAGCTGCCTGAAACTGTCAGATATTCCCAATCAACCTTGAGCCTTCTTTAGCTTTAGAGATAAAGTTGAAAATCTAATAAAGAAATCTGACACATTGTAGTAGCTTGGTGTTCTCTGTACTTGGCTGATCTTACAACTTTATTAAAAAAAAAACAGCCTGTATTGATATATTACTTCAGAGAGTTGTTACCTTGGGTAGAGTGTGATGCGGAGCCAGGTCTAACGCAGCCGCCATGAGACTAGCGGCGGTGGCGGTGAGACGTCTGGCGTAGGCGCGGTACAACGCGACCACACGGATGCCTAGCCGGTTGCAGGGGTTCATCCAGGCATTGATGGCTGGAGAAGCAGTGCTTAGCAGGTTCCAGTCTAGCCTAAAATGATATTGGAAGAAGTTAAAGCACAGCACTAAGCGGATATCATGTGTCTTCTTTTATTTTTTCATAAATAAGGTTTTTAAACTTATTAAGTTTGTTTCAATGGATCCATTTAGTTTTATAGACAATAAAAAATTGAAATCATAATATCTTCAAATTGTGATACTTGGAGAAAATCAGGCATTTACAGTGTATGGGTGGGTCTGTGTGCATATGTAGTAACTGCACAGCACTAAGATATTTTTATTCAAATTAGGCTAAGAATCATCACTCTTTCAACGTTAAAATTACATAAGACTGCATGCACTCCATATTAATAAATGTTCAAATTCAATACTAGTTTTTAAAAAATCATTTTAATAAGGGGGTTTATAATAATGACAGTACGGCAATGTCATCCTATCACCATTGCATTACGAGACGACTGAGATAATTGACCGATCATTATGGATTTAGCAGATCACGAACTTTTCAGCACAATGACAATAGAATCGTGTTGGAATGACAAATTTATAAAAATATCAGACTAGGGCCCCTGACAAGTATCACACTGGTGGTGATAATAAAGTACCATTCACGGCTACTTTACCTGGTGTAGTCAATTTTCTTCGTGATGGGTGTCCTCGGCGGTGCGGCAAAATTGAACCACACAACCTTCAAATCGATTGCACAAGACGACGTATTCCCATTATCCTTCAAAGGCACTACAGTAGCAGTGCTGTCGTTATTCGAAGGCTCATCAGGCCCCGGAGTTGAAGGTTCTGGCGGAGGTGGAACGGGAGGCGGCTGAGCATTTCCAAGATTAGGAGTACTAGGTTTGGAGCTGGAATCTCTCTTTCGAAACAGGTCTTCAATCCCTGAAGTCCTGCTTTTGGTAGTCCTTTCCTTATCTGGCTTCGACTCTTCAGCAGACTTGACAGATTCCCTACAGCTCTCATTGTCAGGTCTAAGTGATTTCTTTTCTTCAGTCTGTGTTTGTGGTTTGTGAGATTGTGAATGCTTGGCAACTTTTATTGAGATGCCTTCTAGACCACATTCAAACATTATGAAGCCTATAGGACTGTCCTTCTGAGCATCAGCTGGTGTTCCATTTTGGCAACACTGAGAAAATAACGTCATTTCAGAAATTATTTAAAACTCTACCGTTTGGCTCCGGTCATGGGACTTAAATTACAGTGAACTTACCATAGACTCACATCCTTTAGCACAGGAGTCGAGTCGAATGAACTTGAAAGACACTTTGGAATGTTGGCACGGTATCCCTGTGATTGTTACGTCCTTCAGTTGTGATGACTCGTTGCGTATGCGACGGAGTTGACCGTGTACTTTGCCTGAAAACACGATTGAGTTAATTATGCCAAGGAATTGTGGGAATCCATATTCGAATATGACTGACTTAAATACATTGACATCCTTTTAAGAAATACTGATAAATAAAAACAACTTCTATCATGGGAGTAGCAATGAAATATCGAATAACATATCTGCTGATTCATACATAAATTCAATCTGATCTAAATGTATGAAACAAATCCTTCTTATTCGATATTTCTGTAGACTTCACTATCTTCTGACTTGGACCGATACTAAAAGTTGTTTATAATTACCAGTACTATTATTCAAACCCAGCTTTAATATTTATGTACTCACCAACATTTAGCGTTATAGTGGTATCCTCGCACTGCTGCTGCGACGTTTCAATATAAACTGGCTCTCCTCTCTCCGGTCCTCGTCTCTTCCCAGAAGACTGCGCCGAAATCAACGCTCGAGGACCTTTCATTATACCGAAGGACTTCTTACTACCCAGAGCTCGTAACGTAGGTCTGTAGTACAACTGTACAGACTCCAAATTCTTCCTAGTACTGACGTATTTCGCTATAATATTCTCAACAGACACCCCGAATAAGGATACGCAAGTCAGGTCCTGGATGTTGTCTAAGGCTGAGAATGATATCATATCTTCGACCACTGAGGATTGTATGAAGATCATGTTGACTTTAGGAATGGTTACCGTCGCTTGTAATGACTCTAGAATGCTCTCTTCGTAAACGTTTGAATGTGGTATCGTGGCCAGTTTACATTTGTCGTCTTTATCTGTAACCAAGTTAGATTGGCTACGGTCTTGCATTTGTGGCAGCCAGTTCTGGACGTACTGTTTTTGTTTCAACACATTGGCGCTGGACACAGAAGAAATACAAAGCAGACGCAAGTGATTGATCACTGTAATCGGATGTATGTTAGCTAAAACAGGAGTTAGAGACTCGACGAATTTCTGAGTACTTTCCAGAACTAGAGGTGTCAACATTATATCGATTTCGCCTCGAAGTTTGACGAATAACCCACTTTTAGAGTCACTTGTGGTGGTGACTGTCGATGTGGTACTCTTTTCTGTGGTATTCTCTTGACTGTCTTGCACAGTCTGCTGAACATCCCACCACCCTTGCGGGTAAGGATGGGCTTTGACTTGAGAGTTAAAATGCGGAGGCAAATTGGAGTAAGGACCGTGCTGGTTCTGATTATTATGATCTTTCTTTGATACCAATCTGAGAACATTTACCTTTCCGAGCGGTTCGAAGCTAGGTAGGTACTTCTGTCCGACATAAACTAGGGTTCCATCATCAGCTCTTTTGAATAGCGGTAACGTGAATACGTCACTGCCACTAGGTAGAGAGCAGGAAGACCAGTTAGGGCACTTGTATTGAGGTAAATTGTGCATGTAGCTGGCCATTAGGAGAGGCGAATCAACTATAGGCTTGTTAGTCTGCATGTGAAGGTTGACCAGCGTCATGTCTTCCTGCGAAGAGATCGCGGAGATGAAGGAAGTTGAAGACACAGAACCGCTTTCTGAATCCGGTTGGACGCCTGTGCTCAAATTGCTTATTGTGTCCGGAATATCTATCGTCTCTGATTTAGGTGCGGAATTATTCCATTTTTCAGTGGTTATGTCGTTAATGCCGAAGGAACTTTTATCTCTATGAGTGCTATGGCGACTGCCAAATGAATGCTTTAAGCTTGAAGACCGGCTTGGGAACATGTCTTCATCAGCTGAGAAGAAAGCTTCAGAATGATTTTCACTTGTTATAGACATAGTTCTTTGTACTTCTTGGTTAAGGGTCTCTTCGGGTGGTACTTGAGAGTTTAAGGAATAATGCGATTCTGAGACAGCAACGGTTCTTACGGGCACTTTGGGTACAACAAAGGGCTCAGCGTCTCCTGGACCCAGTTTCTTCACCGTTACACTAGCATTGTCTTTCACCCCACAACTCAAGGCTAACTTTGAATCTGAAACACTGCTTTCCATCTGAGGAACGTTCAGAATACTCTTGTTCAATTTAGAATCACTATCAATTTTAGAGTTTCCCAATGGCACTGATGAATCTACTAGGCGAGCGTACGGGACATCGCTTTTAGTGCTGGATACTAATAAGTTGTTACTTCCTTTGCTCATACTTGTGTAAGAGAATCTTCTAGTAAGGCTTCTACGTTCCGCACTTTGTGGAGATTTGTTCAAGGTTTGAGGTAGCGGAGACGGTATTAAAGTGGCCACATTCGTTGGCTGAAGGCAGACGTTCAAGCTGTTGTATGGTGGTGTATGGAACACTAGCTGTCCAGCGTGTAATAGACTCTGTCCGTAACCATACTCTCCAGGTGTCGTCTCTATGATATTGAACATAGCCACATTGATCCCTTCATTCAGGTCGTTGGGATTTGGCTTAAAGAAGTTAGGACCGTTTCTATTAGATCCAAAGAATGCACAGCCCCCGGTACAACCGCACTGTGAACCCTTCCCTTCAACTGGCCACAGGAACCAAAGTCTTTTCTTCTTATCATCGTGAAGTTTTAAGAACTTCTGTTGCACTAAATGAAGGTTTTTCGGTGTTTGGGGCAGTGATGACGCAGCCTCTATCAGTAAAGGTCCTAAGGCGACTGATCCAACACCAACCCAGTTATCACTTTCAGGCGGTTTGGTCTGACTAGCGTTACTCCCATTTGAATGATGGTGAGTATTTGTTTGCATGTTTGTTTGTGTGTAGAGAGCTAGTTTTATGTTCGGCAGTAAGCCGGTCACGCCCGTACCGCAACCCGAGCCGTGTAAATTACAAAAGCTCAGTCTGACTGGAGATATCCACGATTGAAGTGTAGTGTTCGAGTCTGCGATATAAACATCAATGAGATCGATCGCGACCCGAATCATCTTGTACTTGATTTCATTTGCTGTTGGACATCGGTACTTCAAAGTGAGGTCCGTTTCCTGACACATTACATTATTCATCCCGTGATGGCATTGTCTAGCTGGGTTAGGTGGAACTAATTCGTTTTCGCTATCGCAAATGAGAAGCAAGAATGTCTCTAAAGACGATATAATTTGGTACAGTTGGGGTAAGGTCAGGCGCCCAGTTAGTTGACCCAGCTGAAGTTCCATCATCCACGCGTACTCCGCAGTATCCTCTTCGACAGTTCGATTGGTATCACTGAAGAATCCGTTACCTCGTAGTTGGAACGACGAGAGCATCAAGTGACCTTGATACAAGGCCCCCGAGTTTGTGGGGTTGGTTCGTGATAAGTTATTAGCAGACACTAATATTGAAGGGCTCAATAGAAGTTGCAATTTGGTCTCTCTAAAGCTTTTGTCCATTTCAAATCCAAATCGTTCTATCAGCACGACTGGGCAAGGTGGTTCACTTTCACTACAATTCTTAACTAAGTGCGCTTGTATGTCATGGATTATGATCGACACGGTCACGTCTAAGGGTCTGTAGTGTCGCGGGTCAAAAGGCCCCTTGCTTGAATCTGTGGAATCGTCCATTGATATCTCAGTATGTTGATTAACACTACTTTTATCATTCACTTTTGTATTGTCACTGGACCAGTAAAAAGTCTCTGCAGTTGGGGATTTCTGCATGTCAGTAAATGTTTGGTCTTCGCCAAAGATATTTTCTAGTAAATTCATAAAGCTTGTAATTATAGTTCCATAGGCCAGTAGGATGGAAGGTCCCACTTCCAGTTCTACGCTTACTTTGTCAGGTGGTAAAGAAGTTCTGTCAAACTTGTTTCCGTCCAAGGTCCAGTTTATTTGGGGCTGTTTCCTCATCCTTGGTATTCTCATCGGAGATAATAAAATTTCTTCTTTCTCTGGTGTAGTTATGTCTGCTTGAGGCTCGGGGCCCAAAGGTGGAATAGGATGATAATTGTATCTTACACTTAGGGCTACAATCGGGACAGACCAACAGTCTACCCAACCCTGGGACTTAACACATTTTCTTCTCCATTTGGAAGCCTTTAGTCTGCAGGGGACCAACTTCATATTCTTGTCCAGAGATAGTAGAAGTAACTTTGACGTGTTTACTTCAGGCAAGAAGAGACTCATGTCAACAGCTTCTCCTTGAACCCAGATCTTTAGAGGGATGAAATCTGGCAAGAAATCAACGAATGGCAGATCAAAGGAGACATCGAGGAGATCTCCACAGAAGGCGACGTGATTATTCTCCTGATTAGTAGAACTGCAGTCTATCCAATTATACTGGTTGCTTACCGTCACTACTTCACATTCTTTCAATAGCAGGGATATTTTCCAAGTATAAGGAACAAAGTGCAAAATATCGGGCCGCGCTTTTGTCGACCAATCATTAATGAGATCTTGAAAGAAATCGATATGTGTGTAGACGAGATGTGTGGTGGCCTTACATCCTGTCAAACTTAACTGCCAGCACTGGTGGTGGTTCCACACAAGAGGATAGTGGCATTTGATTGTGTACTCCAATGTTTCACTTTCAGCCAGGCTCCTGTACTGAAGGCTTGTTGTGGCTTCCAAATGTAATAGCTGCCCTGTAATTTTAGTTGTATAGCCATCTTGGAACACGATCCATGGGAGTGTAACCTCCAGGTATGAACCAGCACCAATATTGATATGCACCGCATTCGTTTCTTTATTTTTCGTAAACAAAATATCTATGGTAGCTTCGTTTAAAGTTGACAGTCTAATATCAAACGACTGTGTTTGTCGTATGTCTCCAGGTTTTGGTTGTGGCGTTACTTCTAAGTTTTTATAATTCGGTGGGAAGAAGAATCTGAATAGATGGTCTCTTTGTCTGTCTGCCCAGGGCCCGTAGCTGAAGTCTGTCCCTTTGCCACATTTGATGTCCACACCCCATATCGGAGGTGCCGACTCTACAATATCCCCATTGGCTAGTTGTAGCAGGACAGGTTGTTCCGGCACTATGCCTGGTTCATCCATATAGAAATATACTTCGATATAGTTGGAGCTCATGACGACGAAACCCTCGCCCATGTACCGCGGGGGTTCATCGACCATCGATGTGTAATTAGGACTGGGAGCAAGCATCACTTTGCAATTCTCTGCTTTTGCTTTGACAAAGTGCATTAAGTGGTCCAGGCTTGAGGCGGGAGGTTTTGTGCTATACACTAAGTGGGACTCCTCAACGCTTATTGACAAAGTCGTTGGGACTAATCTGTTACCAAAAACTACTCTACCGGAGCAGATATCGATTTTAATGACGGGGATGAGGTCTCGCCACGTCCGTGCCATGGCTGCCTCCGACCTGACCGTCTCCTGCGCCCGTCTCCGCTTCTCATTAGCATCGTTCATAGCTTTATCTCGGTCGGTACAATCGTCATCATTCTGTTGCTTGATCACTGGTTCGAGACCGAATATTTTCTCAAGTTCGTTGTATAAGTCGCAGCGATTATAGAAATGTAGCTCGAAGCCGTTTAGCATGATTGAGAGCCGCGTGTCCGAGTGCGATAAGTCTGCGAAGACCAAAACAGGACTTAAATCATAAGTGCGAAGTATTAAGACTGATCATTTTCCTGTAGAACAAGGATGAATGATAAAGGTAACATTGAGAACAATATATTTATAAGTACACGTGCAAATGAGTCACATTACATAATATTAATCTGTTAAGTCGATGAGGTTGCCTTGTTGTAGTGCTAATTAAATGAAACCTTATAAAGTGCCAATTAGATTAATGTAATGGTCAGAAAACTATAAAGATGTTTTGACAGTTTAAATGATCGACTACAGGATAATCAAACTATCATGTATCAACTGTTGGAGAACAGGTTTTCTCTCTGTGGAAGTACTATGGCCGTAACCCAACACTTTGG
This sequence comes from Sesamia nonagrioides, assembly GCA_017933935.1. Taxonomy (NCBI): domain Eukaryota; kingdom Metazoa; phylum Arthropoda; class Insecta; order Lepidoptera; family Noctuidae; genus Sesamia; species Sesamia nonagrioides. Next base: position 75,842 of record JADWQK010002003.1, read on the forward strand.
ATTATAGCGACTTGGTGGATGTCACGAATTTTCGATTTAGGACATACGAGGACATACGAAACTCGTACCTACCGGTTTCCTCACGATATTTTCCTGCATCATCGTTTTGAGAGCAGTGGTGATGAAATAAATTACATAAACTGCCTGCTTGGGCTCGAACCTTACCTTAACCTTTTTTTACTAGGCTACCACTAGACTAAACTTCATTTGAAATAACATTACACACTTAATCAAAATTTTTTACAGTCCGTTCGACCGATGTCGGCTCCTATTCTGTTGGCTTAAGGATGGTTTTAAAAGCAAAAAAGTGGTTACAATACCAACTATTTTCCGCTACTCACTCAAAAAAAAAAAAAACTGAGTGAATAGGAAGGATGACGACAGTTGAGCGAGGTGATGCAATGTTAAACCCAACAACACGACCAACGATGCTGCGCCAGAGGGAGATTGATCTGGAGACCCTCCACGACCAAACTCCCGACACAACACATTTGGTGCATCGTACCCGGCACACATTGCAACACAACTGCTCAGATCAGACCCGTTTTTTTTTATAATTATAAACTAGCCCTTGACTGCAATCCCGCCTGATGGTAAGCAGTGATGTAATCGTTGATGGTAAAGCGCGCTAGTTTATTAAGCCCATTCACTTAAAAATTCTTAGTGAATAGGAAGGAAGACGGCAGTTGAGCGAGGTGATGCAATGTTAAACCCAACAACACGACCAACGATGCTGCGACAGAGGGAGATTGATCTTTAGACCCTCCACGACCAAACTCCCGACACAACACATTTAGTGCATCGTACCCGGCACACATCGCAACACAACTGCTCAGATCGGACCCGTCCTCCGTATGGGTTCACCAGACATCATGCCGGAACACGACAAATCGCTTGGCGGCAAGACTTTGTCTGGTGGGTTGTTGTAAATGTTTGAACTTATACCGAATGGAGTATACACGGCAATAATAATAATACTAATTATTTTGTCCGTTTTCCCTTACAGCTGTTTTAATTAGAATTCTATTAAATTAAAATGTACGGACGACAGCAGGTCAAGTTACCCGAAACTGTCAAATATTCCAAATCAACAACGAGCCTTAATACTTTAGCGATAAACTTGAAAATCTAATTAAAAAAATATGACAGGTTGTAATAGCTTGGATGTGCGATCGTCTGTAAAACAACAAAGGCATTAGAAGCTGTTATGATTTCAATTTGTAATAATTGTTGACATATTGAGTCCAACAAAATAAACATAACAAGGAATTTGTGGCTAAACGATAACAGCCGTATAGCTCCAAATAACAACCAATCTTACTAAGGGATAACCACTTAGTAAGATTGGTTGTGATGTCACCCAGTAAACTGAGTTCTCAAGTTAAAATAGGCATTCGCTTTATGTGACACACTTGTATTCAGAACAAGCATCAATTTAAACTGGAAACATGCCCAGCATATACTATGGTTACAGTCCAAGTGAGCAGTGCTGCATACCCTACCCTTTTTCATGTTAAACAAATATCAACCATATTCTAATGAGGATTAGGTTGATTTTAAAGTAACTAGGCATTATTGTAAAAAATTGATGTTGTAGCATAAACTGAATTTTATTGTGTAGAAATTAAAATTGTTTTTTTCATGAAATCATACTTGTTTACATTTTTTGCCAAATATATCACATTGGGAGTGGCCTAGTGGTTAAAACACCAGCCTTTCAAGTATGAGTGTGCGGGTTCGATTCCAGTTCAGTATGCCTAGTATGAGTTTTCATTACGTGACTCGTTCGTCGATATCGAGCGCGTTTGGCACTCTCATTGGTTGAGAGTTCTTACAACCTTGAAGCGGGTCAATCGATGAGTGAAACGCACTCGATATCTACGATCGAGTTTTGTAATGAAAACTCATACTAGGCCTACAGGCAAGTGCCAAGGTAAATTTTCTAAGATTATATATGTACTTTCTACTAGGGTTGTAACGGAGCTTCGCCTCCGCTTCCGTTACTGCGGAAGTTCCGCAAGAAATCGTATCTTCGCTTCCGCCTCCGCCTCCGCAAAATTTTTAGCGGAGTTATAACGGAGGTTTATTTACGTATTTATGCAATAAATAAATAGTCCGGCCGCGTTTGAGCGCGAAATGGTCAAGAATCAACTAGTGCGAGGCGGGAATGCGGCAAGCACAATTTGTTTCTCCTTAATTTTCATTACAAGAAGGTAATATTTTTTACCAAGTATACTACTATTAATGTACGTATTTAAAATAAAAATTTTGTTTTAATTAACCATAAATTTCAATTTTATCTATATGTACTTTCACCTCCGCCTCCGCCTCCGTTAACCTCCGCATCCGCGGAGGTGAGACTCGTCACCTCCGCATCCGCCTCCGCCTCCGCTAACAAGCCTCCGTTACAACCCTACTTTCTACGTATATCTTGGACACCAATGACTGATTACAAGGTGAAGGAAAACATCTTGAGGAAACCTTGATTTTCAAGTCTGAAATCGCCAACCCGCATTGAACAAGCGTGGTGATTACACTCAATTCTTCTCTGCATGAGAAGAGACCTGTGCCCAGCAGTGGAACGATAAACAGGTTGATGATAATATCGCAATGTTAGAGCAGTTGGAAAAAGGCTCGGCAGATACATAATGGTAATGGCAGAGTTGGACACAAATTCAGAGCGGGCTGTTACTATTAACCGATCTGAAGCAGAAGCTTCAGCTGCAAAAGGCACCTATTTAGAATAACCAGCTTCCTTTGCAGTGGAACTCCTAAAAAATGCGGTTGAAAATTGTCTGTAAAAGATCGCTCTTAGCGATAAGACCGCCCATTGTGTCGCCCTTTGTAAAATCTTCATATTTATGTTCTGAAATTTATATATTTTTTTATTAGTTATAAACTAGTGCTTGACTGCAATCCCGCTTGATGGTAAGCAGTGATGCAATCGTTGATGGTAAAACGCACTAGCTTATTAAGCCTATTCACTCAAAAAACTGAGTGAATAGGAAGGAAGACGACAGTTGAGCGAGGTGATGCAATGTATAACCCAACAACACGACCAACGATGCTGCGCCAGAGGATGATCTGGAGACCCTCCACGACCAAACTCCCGACACAACAACATTAGGCACATCGTACCCGGTACACATCGCAACACACCTGCTCAGACCCGTCCTCCGAACGGCTTCACCAGACATCATGCCGGAACACGACGAATTGCTTGGCGGCAAGACTTTGTCTGGTGGATGGTAACTTATGCCGGCGGCTGATGTTGTTGCCTACCACCGTAAATGATATATGATGGCATCAAAAAGGTGGCTGGTAGTGGCGGGCAGAGAACTGCTCAGGATCGAGCTTATTGGCGTGCCATGAAGGAGGCCTATGTCTAGCAGTGGACGAGTAGAGGCTGACGATGATGATGATGGATGATGATGATGAATTTATATGATGTAAGTAAATAATAAAAAGTATTCTTTTGTATTCTATTCGTTTAGTTGAACAAACAGTTTGACGAGCTGTTTCTCTTGAAGAAGCTGGAGATAGGCCTTGTTTCTGAGAGGAACAACAGACCACGCTTCAACATTGAACAACTTTATTTTACTTCACTACCCAAATTTGACGTACCTTCTGAAACATCCTTCGGCACATAGGAGCGCCACCACCTGAATATCAAATAGCCGTCCTGTATCCGTAGCGTGTAGTCGTAGTTGATGTACACGATGTCTCGGAACATTATCTTGCCGGAGAGGGCATTGAGTGTGAAGGAACCTGCAAATTATAGAAAGAGTGTGTGTGAACTAACTTGTGTAGTCAACCGTAATTGCTTTGCCTAAGGTTGAATGTCACTTGCATGTCATATCATAAAGCGAGGTCAAATGGTCTTTGAAAAAACGAAAGTTGTTTCTTTTATACTGCAGTATTATTCAGCACAGTTCATCATCATTCTCCTGCCCTTATCCCAATTTATTTGGGGTCGGCGCAACATGTCTTTTTCTTCCATGCATCCCTATCAGAAGCCACCACGAGGGTAATCTCACTCTCCTCTCGCAATCTTTTCTCAATCACTTTCTCCCATACCTTCATACTATGTGACATGAGCTTTATCCCTCGATAGTTGTTACAGTCCTGTACATCACCTTTATTCTTAAAGATGGGCACTAGTGAACTATTGCACCATTCTTGTGGGATCTCTCCTTCATGCAACAACTTATTGAAGAATAAAGTCAGCCACATACATCCATCTCCTTTTAAACACTTCCATACTTCTACTGGTATATCATCTGGGCCCATAGCTTTTCCATTTTTCATACCTTGAACTGCTATTCTTACTTCATCCATGCTAATTTCTCTTACTAAACCCATATTCTCTTGTACCTCTTTGAGCACGCCACTCCATTTATTCTCTTCGTTCATTAGCTTTTCAAAATAAACCTTCCATCGCTCTTTTATTTCGTCATCCCTGGACAGAACCTTACCAGCATCGTCTTTCATACATTTGATATTACTTATATCTCTCGTTCTCCTTTCTCTTAGTAAGTAAGCCAAAGTATTATTCAGCACAGTTATAATACGTTAATAGCGTCGTTAAATTAAAGAGTACAACTGAAATGTCTAGTCAGTAACTAAGTATACCTACTAGTATAGCCTGCTGCCTCATTCCTGTTTAATATCTTTTGCCCCGAATCGCCCCGTCACGTCACGTGGCTCGTCCGAGCTATTAATTTGTTTTCGTCAAGCGTTCTTTCTTTTTATCTTTTTGTTCGGCTCTTCAGAGTCCCAACGCGTGTTTATAAGGGTCTCGGGCGCCCATTTATACATCATTGCCTTCCTTAAGAATTGACTTATCAAATGCCAAAGTATTTTTTTCAGATCCGACTGACTAGATAGAGATTAGAAGTTTAAGGTCCTGATACATATGTTTTGGTGGGACAGCCAAGTAGGATAACAAGCTCATAACTTTCTGGTTTTCCATGATATCTTTTGAAATTTTGTAGGTAGATTCTTTACCTAAAAATACTGGACACGTGTTTCGGATTTCGTATAAACAAAAGATAATGTTGTATGCTTTTAATTTTATTGTAACTAATAAACTTACATAAAATTTAAATATGAATATCGCAACGCAAAACAAACATACCAATAAATTGAACATAATTACGCAAAAATTATTTGTTCAATGCAAAAACAAATGCAACTAACTCAACGAAAAGATACCGTATACATATCTGCCACATGCCCGCGACAAATGGGTTTATTTTTAGCAATAATACAAGTCAGTTCGATAGTTGGAAAATAGTTACAATTTCAGTGAAGTTTTAATTTACTGTGAATTATTGTCAAAACGGTTAAAGCAATTACGAGGCTGACAATCCTAATGCTAGCTATAATAGGCTACTTTCAGGAAAGTATCGAAGCTTAGCCAAAATCAGCAGTTGGACAGGTAAAGCGGACCCCAGACTCCAAAGCTGAAAAAGCTTCAGATGCGACTGGGATTAACGCTGAAATGATGAATAGGCTACTTTCATCCTGGATCACAGACAAAACAACAGCTAATACAATAAGTTACCATCTAATAACTGAAAGATGGCTTACTAATCAAAATATATATCCTTTGTATTAAATACAAGACAGTCAGCAAGGTATGTTATTTATTATAAAAGTTATAATAATTCATAAAGGCTTTTTAATTATGTCGTTGTATGAGTCATAAGATTCATGATGAATGAATCTTATGACAACACAATTTGATTTGATAAGGAAGAACTGTAAACTCATAACATTCTACAGTTTCTGGAGATTATTTTCAATGTTTTTTAAACCCTAAACAAATCTCGACCATGTGTTTCTAAGTTAGAGAAATAAATTGTGTCGCCCGTTAAAAATAATAAGATGGAAAATGTAGTCTCTCTTTACCCGCACATTAATCTAATCTTTCCAGAAATAATAATCACATTTCATTAGTAACGCAGAAAGCTACTTTAATCATTTAAAATAGCATTCTGCATTCCGCTACACTGCATATTTAAATTCAAGTTCAATTTAATTTTATTACTACCACATACTCTAATATTATAAACTTAAAAGGTACTCCGGTTTGTTAGTAGCCTTTTCACACCTCAACCACTAAGGTCCGTATTACAGAATGTCGTTCAAAACTCAAGCTCTACTTATGTGTCGTTTGAAGCCTTTTGATTGGTTGAAACTAGTTTTAAGTAATGCTTAAGCAGAGATCAATGCTTGAGTTTCCTTCTGGAATACGTACCTAAGGTGCGAAAAGGAACGAGATTTAAGTAGAGCTTGAGTTTGAGTGACGTTCTGTAATACGGACCTACATGGTTTTCAAAATAATTTGGCAAGAAGGTCATATTCTGGGATAGGGCATATTTTTTAACATGCCAGGGATGAGAAGGATGATTTCAAACATCCACATGCGCATAAACTTGGATAGAAGCTATGAAGGGTCTATAGTAATATCACTAACTGTGGCTATAAATGACCATAACACAATCCACTAGAAGGGAATCCAAATTTAAATTAGTTCATACAATACTTAGCTACTTATCTGCCATATACATATTTCAACAAAACAAATGAACAGATTGACTCATGTTGCAGTCACATAATATTAGTAAACAGAAAAATGTATATAAATACATAATTATCTTAATTTTAGCTATCAGAACTGTGACTATTGTCTGACATTTGAGCGGAAATAGGTTCTGATCCTTATTTGCACTGACTAACTAAAAATGATAAAGGTCGAGTTATGGACCGACACTAACACATAGACATAATATCATGTTTGTAAACCTTTTGGGTTACTATTTGGTACTTAGGTGTACCTGTAGTAAACACATACCTAACCACCAAATAAATGATTATATCGATCTTAGTGATAAGACCACCCATTGTGTCACTCTTTGTAAAATGTTCATATTTATGTTCTGTAATCTATATAATGCTGGATATAATAAAGAGTATTCTAAAAATGACAATTAAATTGGGTCATTATTACTTTTTTACTTGTTTCAACCCTAGCAAATAAAAAATAGAACAAAAAAGTATCACTAAAGTACCCTAGGGAAGGCAAGAGAAACAAGGGAAAACCCTTGAAAAGATGACAGGGTGACTTGTTAAGAATATCAGAAAAGACATGGTCTAAACAGTAACAAGACAGGTTACTTGAAAGTGGCAGGAGGAGACTTTGAACAGAGACACCCAGAATTCATATCGAAAGCTACATGATTTTTGTTAGAATCACGGGTTACTGTATTACTCAGTCACTGGATTGTGGAGATCAGATAGGCAATCACTCCATATAAAATACAGGGTTTTTATGTTTGGGATGGGAAATCATATGCCCTCTACTGCTCTGGGTGGAGTGGAAGGGCATGTAAGACTTTTACTAACTAAAACCCACCCGTGTTTCTTGACTTGCCTGTGCGTCAGGGCCGTGGTTTCTTTTTTAACCAACCCGCAACCCCGACCTAGGAGGCATCAGTCTTCACGAACCCCATCACAATCTAATGACATTTGAGGTGCACATGACACATGCACCCTCGACGCGGGCCCGGTGCTTACCGGGCGGCAAGCCTGCGCCTGGGGTGGCTGGGAGTTCTATGTTATCTCCCGACAAATACTGTTATTCAGCTGAATTCAGTTAGACAACAATACTCATTTGAATGTTGTTATTATATTACTTAGATATACATACTAAAATTGTTGATAAACCAATGATACATAATACAAAGTTTGTTTGTTGAATATTTTGTAATAAGTATAGAACAACAAAATACAAATTCATGCTTTTTCTGAAGTCAATTCTTTGTATTTGATAAGTATAACCGGATATTTTAAACATCATTGAGTTGAAAAAAATGATAAATGTGTGCAACATGTAAGGAATATTGGGGGACTATTGTGAACTGATACACTTGCATGCTGTTTGAGCATGAGTGATCCACTGCCATTTGTTCAATATTCATCGCACAAGATGGGTGGAAAACAGCATATGAAGGAATTGTTTGCTCCATTAGTGTAATTACTGTATGGTGTGAGAGGATAAATAAACGCATGATGCCAGTTTTATTTGCTGATCTTTTTAAATTTTAAATAATATTATTGCTTCATGATTTACACTATCTTTTATTATCTATCAGATAATCTCATATTCAAATATCAAATACTTTAATCATGTACACACTTTAGTGTCTCAATATAATTAGTAGTAAAAACAAACACAAAAACGGCATTGATAACAATTTTTAAAATAATATTGACCTATAAAATGGAATATTTATAAACAATGTAATGAGTTAATGTTGTGGTGAACAAGACTTCAAAATAGTATGTTTTGGATCTGACATCAAGCAATATAAAAAAAATCAAGATTGCTGACCCAGTAACCAAATATAGTTTGGTCATGAACATGAAATAAGATATAAAAGGGTCACTCACCTATTTTGAAATTGTCATCTTGGAAGTAGAACTTGTTGATGAGCCTGGTGAGAATGTAGCCCAACACGCGGCTGTTGTAGTACGTTATATAAACGATCCATAGTATCGCAGATATAAGTGATGTGAGCAGGAGGGCAAGGTTTCGGTCCATTTTAATATCCGCAAAGTCTATCGACGACGAATTCCATCTTTGCGCCACCGGATCGTCCATAGACGCGGTGAAGTTCTCCCTGAACACAATCATAACACGTAAAAACACTCAAACAATAATAAAACCTTGCTAAATAACTCTTATTATGAAAATAAACATCACCCAATTACAAGGCTACGCAAATCGCCATAACTTACATGATGGTGGTTTAAATACTATACTGGTACTTTTCACATTTTATACAATTCAACTGCCCTAGAAAATCATACACTATACACATTTCTAATTCTATTTTTCTGTCTTTCTTATCAAAATCATAAATCACTGCCCATCCGTGGTTCATAGAACTTTGACAGATACGGTCCCATGACGTTCCGTTTCAAGGTAACTTCATGTCATGAAGAAGTTCATGACGAGTCCGAAGTTTGAAAAAAACAAATTACTCTAAAATTAATTTAGAAAGTTAAAAAATATCAATAAAATTTAAAAAATCCAAAATTGAAAATTTCCTTATAAATACCAATTTTCTTTGCATCTGTCTAGACTCTAGACCAATAGACCTATAAAAAGAATAATAATTGTTGCTAGGAAACAAGTTTTTGATTATTTATTTCTATCATGGAATAGTATTTTTACCCTTGCATGAATTTCACATCTTTGCGTTTAAAACGAAGGAATTTATGTTCAATTCTCACTAACTCGTTTATTTTAAAATAAAATGGCAGATGAAACAAATGGTATCCAAGAATCGGAGCCCTTTAGGCCTAAAATCAGGTATTTAATTACTGTCTAATCGATTAATATTATATTTGGACTATCACAGCGCAGGCAGACTCTCATAGCGCCAGCTAAGTTTGGAAATTTGCGTTCGGTTTCTGTTTCTCTTGGTGGTCGAAACTCTTGCCTTGCTCAGTTCATTTACCAACCAATGCTGGTTGGTAAATGAACTTTATGCAACACTATTTATTTATTTATTTCTTCTTTGGCTTCGCATAGTTTGTGCATTTAGCCAATGTCACGTAGGTAAAGAATTTTCATTCATGTCGAAAAAGACGGCTGCGCCAACCGTCTACGAGGGAGGTTTCAGGCAAAGTCATGATGAGTCCACTCATCAACATCTCAGCGTTAATCCCAGTCGCATCCGTAGCTTTTCAGCTTTGGAGTCTGGGGTCCGCTTTACACTGGTAAAGCGCGGTTAGGACTGCCTAACTGCTGATTTTGGCTAAACTTCGATATTTTCCGTGAAGCGACTGCCGTCTGACCTCCACAACCCGAAGGCGATATCTAAGTATTGCAGTTAGACCAATTGTTAGACTTTTGAGGGCTCTAAACCAACCCGTAACGACTGCCATTAGAGGCGTATGGCAACCGGGACCAACGGCTTAACGTGCTTTCCGAGGCACGACCAGACCATATTCATGCATACAAATATTTGCACTGTGCGGGGATCGAACCCGCGCCTCCTTGCGCAACGGCCGCGTTCACTACCGCTACGCCACGGAGGCTGTCGCTGATGAGACCACTATGCTAGCAGCATAGTGGTCTCATCAGCGACAGCTATAAATAATTTAAAAGTCCAATGAAAAATGAGTTTGACATTCAGCTTAACTTTCCCGCCATAACCAGATTACAGAATACGGTAGGTACATACATAAACCGATCTTAATTATTTGGAACCTGTCTCACATTAATATACCGAGGATTGCTTGATAGCAACATGGCATAATACACATGTCATAAACTTTGGCCGAGTATGGCCGCTCAGTATCTCTGCCATTATATTATTCAGTCGGACGTAACGGAACGTCAATCGGGGCAACCCAATGTTCATTGTACAGTAAGGCCCTGTGTGAGTCATCCTTTTAGAATTTAGGGCGACTAAAAAAAAATATCTACGTACCGGAAATTACTAATCTGCATTTGTGACATATTCACCAAAAATGTTAACAAACGTTAGTTAATCGAAAAATAACTTTAAATTCTACACAAAGTTCCATTTACGCATAGCTCAATATTATCAGTCGCACTGAAATCAACTTAATCGACATGAAATAAAGTTGAAATTTATTTCTGTCACCTCGTCGATTAGCGAGAAGCGAAAAGAGATAACTTTTAGGTTTTAAGAACTTACCTTTATAAAAAAAATTATCTCTAGCAAATAAACGTATGATTATGAATAACTGATATCGTGTTGTTTGGCTGAGTTCTCGTCGGTGATGTGACCAGGCTGCTATCAGATTTTACTGCTACAATTATGTGACATGGGACCAACAATTTTTTGTACAGTCACAACCGGTAGAGTTATTGACAGCCTCCGTGGCGTAGCGGTAGCGAACGCGGCCACTGCGCAAGGAGGCGCGGGTTCGATCCCCGCGCAGTGCAAATATTTGTATGCATGAATATGAATATTTGCACTGGTCTGGTCGTGCCTCAAAAAGCACGTTAAGCCTTTGGTTCCGGTTGCCATATGAAGATCTAATGGCAGTCGTTACAAGTTGTTGGAGCCCTCAAAAGTATGCTTCGATATTGCGTTCGGGTTGTGGAGGTCAGACGGCAGTCGCTTCACGGAAAATATCGAAGTTTGGCCAAAATCAGCCATTAGACAGGTAAAGTGGACCCCAGACTCCAAAGCTGAAAAAGCTTTGGATGACTGGGATTAACGCTGAGTTGATGATGATGACAACCAGTAGGTAATTCCATAACACAATATCAGTAGCACCACTGATAGCGTTTCATTTTGATAGTTCTACATCATTCATTGCGTCCCGAAACCATCATGCAAACTTTAATTACTATCACGTGACACGCTTTATTAAAGACTAGCTGTGCCCCGCAGTTTCACCCGCGTAAGCTTCGAACCGAAAAAGCTCAGTTGATATAAAATAAGCGCTTGTTAAAATAGTGGGAGCAATATGTACGTCCGCGTTTGCCCTCGTTTTACGCAACATTTTTTGTTACTGCTCCGCTCCTATTGGTCATAGGGGGATGTTATATAACCTATATCCTTTCTCAGGCTCTAGACTATCTGTGTACCAAATTTAATTACAATCGGCTCAGTAGTTTTGACGTGAAAGCCGGACAGACAGACAGACAGAGATACTTTCGCATTTATAATATTAGTATGGATTTCATGCCGCCAACGAGAGAAGATAAGTTAAGTACTTAGGCACTAATTATACAGTATGTTAAATAACAGAGGGCGTTCCCTTAAACTCGTTAATATATATCATTAATAGATTAAAATAAAAATATCAGCATAGAAAAATAAGCATAAAAAAATCGAATAAAAAAAAATTCTAATTGGAAATAAATTTGAAACCTCCTGTTTTAAATCAAAATAGTAGTCGTCATGTATAAATAAATTGCGACGTTGCCGTCTTTCATGTTCGCGTGTACAGTGTGTTTCTTTTACATGTCAATTTAAAAGTTTTATTGAATATTTTCTTATTGGAAAAAATTTAAAAACATTTTGTTTTCGAATGGAAATATTTTTTTTAGCATGTATGTATGCTATACTATTTCGGGTTTACGGGAACGCCCTCTGTTAGTTAACATACTGTATATACGGGTTGTTGGCGGAAATCAATGTTTGCCTAGGCTTTATGGTTCATTTAATTGTTGCAAATAGGTCACATTATCACGTCCTGGCCGCCAACAAGTTAACTGTCAATTTTACTCAATCAACTTTGAAACTTATGCTTTAGCGATTAAGTTCAAAATTAATATTTGGTAAATGTGATCCTTAAATAATCGAATATTTTTTGGAAACGGGAAGTCAACATGGATTAATATATCTTTCCATTTTTGGTTGACATTATTAGGTACATTAATTATGTTAGAAATATTTTAAAAGAACTACACTACGAGATTTGTAATTTTTTTCTGTTTTCTTCAGATATTTTGATAAACTATGTATTAACTTATTCACTATACGGTTATAGAGAGGGTGCCGCTACAATGACGACATTCATTTAACACACGGATAGGGGTAGTGACCAGTACCTAATCATGTAAATTATAACAACTTAAACTATCTCGTAATTTGAATATCACCGCGTGCGCCGCTCGCCGTGGTGGGCTTCCCCCTCTTTCCTTCAATTCGCCTACTCTTTGCAAGTAATTTATTTTAATTTCACATAAGCATCAATCAATGATCCATGCAATGACCCGTAAACCCTGGTAACCAACCCCTGCGCTACAGTCTACAAGTTGAACGAAGATATAATTTTGGATAAGTGTAAGTAAATATAATACAACATTTATGTCATTATAAATATGTTCATTAAACGAGATCACGGAGGCGTATACCCACTTGTATTAAATTAATGTCCCCATTAAAGCGCCATGCTGCATAATAATCTACTGTAATCGAGCATTTTTATGTTATTTTTATACTGAACTGTGAAATTTAACTAATTTTCTTTGATTATGTTGTTTAAATTTCTTTTAAAGTAATAAATTATTAATAAAATAAATAAATGATGACTACGACAAAGTTAATTTTCATAGCCTAAAAATGTCCAAATTTGAGCTTATAATCTTGTTCCAGTGGCGGTGACCTCAATGCCAAAACATTTTGGTACATTAAAAAAAATTACAAATTGAGATTGAGATCATTCTTAAAATACGTAAAAATTCTTAAAATATGCGAACATTCTTATAATTCGCGAACATTCTTATAATACGCGAACATTCTTAAAATACGCGGATGTCACAACTGACAGCACTATATTTAACATGAATATTAAAGAGATGACTAGAATAATTAATAAAGGATCAGTTCATTATTACAATACGTTTATGAAAAGTACATTTAAAGGCTAAACATTACGTACGTACATAATTTGAATACACTTCAAGGATCTACGACATGATAGAATACGACATTCAGTTTATTGAAAATAACGTGGTAGATTACTGCAGAACCTTAAACCAACGTTTCAAAATATATAATCATTTTTTTTTTACTTTTTCTTGTTTTTGGCATTCCTTTTTATCAATTTGGTTATCCGTTTCCTTATCAGGTCGTGAAGTCTGTGAATAAAACGGTTCTGATCGAGGGGCACAAATCCGATGTACATCTTTTCGGTGGGCGTGTACATAAGCACTATAATTCTTACGAAGCAGCCATGCGTTGGGCTGACTTTCACGCATCCAATCATTCCACCAGACAAAGCCCGAGTCAGCAGATCGAGCTCAAGTGACGGTTCCATTTTAAATAGCACAGATCGTGAGAACTGTAGAAAATGTTTTCCTCCAATTCTATCAAGTGCTACCTTCGGCAACAGAAGCAGTTCTAACAAATGCGGCCAAACATTCACGCTCAGATCTGTTATTATCATTGGGGTCGCTAATATGTCGCAGCACACTACTGACAAGTTGTGACCTGGTTCCCTGTTATGCCGTTTCCACTGTAATGCTCCTGACCATACTTTGGTGAGATTTGTTGTTTCTCCGCAAAAATCATGGGCCGGTGGAAGCTGTGCGGGTTTTGCAACTAAAAAAAAAATATCTGTTAATGCAAATGATCTTTTTATGAATAAACTTAGCTCTAGAATCTAGATCACAACATCAATTTCTACAGTTACTAAAACATGCTCCTAAAGATAATTGGGATTCTTAACCCGGATGAGAATAACAACAAAATTAGTTACAGCTTTTATTTATTTCATAGTCAAATGCATAATTCTGGTCGCTTACTGGAACATTAAGCAGTCTGTAATGACTTTGGAAGTGTTAATGTGTATAAATGGTAACATTGAAACAAGCAGGTTAGTTTTGATTTTAAGCCAAGTCTACCACTTAGCCGAGTGATTGTATTTCAATCTGCGCCCAAAGTTCATTAAGTCTGTCATCCCAGCATTGTGAACATAGGCTGAATATCCTATGAAACAAGAACAACAAACATACAGGTTCCAACAACAAACCAAAGAGGTTCTTTTTCATATTTTATTTTACAAGCATGTTGGTAACGCTATTTAAGGAATTCCTCAAATGTTTACCAAATATGATGATATACATAGTATTAATTAATAATAACCAGCCCTACTTGGAACGGTGATCACGACGTAACAAAACAAGGTTATTTCCTCATTATTCTAAAAGTTAAAATTTTATACACATACACCTTAAATTCCCTAAATGACACTGAATTAAACACCATCAAATACCGTTGCGTAGTTTAGAAGATCAACGCGGTCATACAGACAGACACCATAGAAAGAGAAAAAATATACATGAAACTTATAAAAACTAACAATATAGTAATAGTTACTATATTGTTAGTTTAATTATAGCAATAAAATCACCTAGTACAAATACTATTTATGATTCCTAATTAAAAATAAATTTATCCACTGTTAGTAGTGTTACTAACAATGGATGAATTTATTTTTAATTAATAATTAATATTATTTTAATTAATTATTATTTTATTTTTTATTATTTTATTTTTAATTTTTAGTTTTTAAAAACAATGGGGTGTGTTAGATGTTTTGGTTTTAATAATTATTAAAACCAAAACATCTAAATAAGTATTACCCCCCCAATTGTTTTCAAAACTGTCAATCATATCAAATTATTGACAGTTCGTCAAGAAAATTAAGACTTAAGCAATAACCTTAACGGATTTATTGTGATGTTACATTTAAAAAAAAAATCATAAGCTCAATAAGCTCTGAATACCGATGCCTATAATAAGTGGGTAACAACTATTATATTTGTGTTATTTGAATATAGGTACTTGTTTATGTCAACCTAGCCATTTTAGTGTGAGTATACAATAAAAACTCTTATGAAAAGAGAACACAGATTTTAGACAGGAATGTAGATTCACAATTTTTATAAAATTTTGTTTTTTCATGAATAAATCATACTAATAAACATTTTTTTTTATCATTCACCGCAACTTTTTTAACTTACACTAACAACGAAAAGATAATTATATACATTATCATAATACCTAGTTATACACTATGTAACAAAAACCCTGTTGTTCCTTTCAGGGACATATATATTTACTTAAAAGCACATCATTAATGAAATTATAATTTAAAAAAAATAATTATTGTCTAGTCGAGGGGTCAACATCAAATAACTATTAAAATCGACACATTCGACAAAATGTTTAGAATATCTGATTTTATAAGTTAAAGAGATTGCCGGAAACGTTCTACTAAATTATTGTAATAATAATATTTGTAATCTTTAGATTACAAATATTAATAATTAAATATTTATTTTAATTAGGTATAATTTTTGTAGAACAAATTTTTATAAATGATATGTTTTATAACATCCGTATACCGATTCTTAAAACGTAGGCAGAAGGAACAACAGGGTTTTAGTTACATATTGTACACATTATCATATAAATAGTTATATAATAATACAATAATTTATATTTTACTCTTTATAAACCAACTATAAGCACGAATACATTATAAATATAAATGCCAGAAAAGTTTTAGCTTAAACTTCACATATTATTATGGTTCCAAAAAACAGCCGCACATAGTACGGCCGACAGCAGGTCAAGCTACACCTAACGTTCAGATATTCCCAATCAACGTTGAGCCTTAATGCTTTAGAGATAAAGTTGAAAATCTAATAAGGAAATCTGACAGATTATAGTAGCTTGATGTGCTGTCGTCTGTACCTAATCAAGATTCGAAATCAGACTGTTGGTCGTGAACGCATTGCCCAAAACAACTAACAGTACATGATATATTTACCTAAATTTTAGCAATGTAAGAACACATAGCCACTACGACGAGAATTCTAAATTTAATAGAAATATAATGTTATTCGCGTAGTGTGACTACAGTACATTAGTGTGAGTTATTTGTAGAATGCTTTATTTTATTGTAAAAAAGAAGCTTTCTTTACATATACATAAACACATATTGCACACGCTTTCGCTGGATTCATAGCAATATAGTCCTTATCTTATCACTGGAATTTTATGGGTTTACTAGGAATTAAAAATAGATAAAATTTGCTTATGCTAAAACAAATTTGATTGTTCCCCTAATGACTTGCTTAGATAATATTAACTGAATCATTACTTTTTAGTTAGTAATCTATACTATTGCTGGATATGCAAATTCCTAATATAAACAAGGACTTAGACATTTCAACGAAGCGTAGCAAGTATGGAAAATAAAATGTGTATACTAGTGTTATTTTCACAGAGGAGGCACGCTACGCTACGATTGTGCTACGTCGTAGCTCATATTGCGCTACGAATGCTACGATCCAGCTGAGTTATAATGCTATGCTGTTCTATATGAATAAAAGAGTTTGTCATCCAAAACAGCATAGCATTATAACTCGTCGTCTATAACTCTATATACCCTCTAAAGCTTTAATTACTTAAATATGGCACTTATTCAATAATAGATCCTAAAATTTAATCGAAAGGAACTGGTATTTTAATAGATACAAACTTGAAGAGTCTTTTTACGGGTGGTTGTGTTCATTCTTGACCCTGATGATGACGTCATCATAAGTGACGATGGAGACCCTGCATCCTTGTGGGGCTTTGTTGCAAACCCAATAGATCCTTCCGCCCAATTTTCGCTTACAATTGTACCTGTGCCCATTTATCTGAAGAAGTGGAGTACCTCTATTTGTATGCATAATATGAGCACCTGAAAAGCAAAAAAAAACTCAGAAAAAGATACCAAATAATTTATAAAGGACACTACTCACTAAACCCAGGACGGCAGTAAAATTGTTAAATCCTCATTTATTTATTTAT
Source organism: Sesamia nonagrioides (assembly GCA_017933935.1). Classification (NCBI taxonomy): domain Eukaryota; kingdom Metazoa; phylum Arthropoda; class Insecta; order Lepidoptera; family Noctuidae; genus Sesamia; species Sesamia nonagrioides. Next base: position 93,211 of record JADWQK010002003.1, read on the forward strand.
CTTCTGCAATTTAGATGGTGTACATAATAAAGAGTTTTGTTATATTCTATTCTATATGAATAACAAGATTTTGCTTATAATTATGTATAGTGTTGCTCCCTGCACCCGAGTTGGAAATTAAGTTACCTACATGCACGTTAATGTCATCCTGAGACTTCCTTAAGCCCGTATCACAGACTTTTCCTCAAGATTTAATCATTTTCTTCTTAGTGTATAGTTAGCAACATAAATGGACTTGGCCCAGAATTTGGCTACTTGTTTGGCGCTATCACCAGTGTTCATCAGTTAGGGCCCCCACAAACTAAAAACTTTCTATCGGCCGATAGTTTGATCGAGTTGAGCTGTTAGCGCGCACACTGCACCATCTAAACAGTTGGGTTGGTGGTGAGTGCGCAGACTAGACAACTGTCGGCCGACTGTTTTCAGTTTCTAAGCTGCCGTTGAAAAGAGCGATTGCATAATGAAAGTTACTTGTAGTACAATATTGTACAGTAATATATATTCGAAATGAACTATCGGTTGAGTCGGCCGGCTAAAGAATCGGTCGGTGTGCGCGCTTGCGAGGAGCTCCATACTGTTATAGCAGTCGGCCGATAGTTTAGTTTCAAAACAATTGGGTGGCCCATCAAACTTATTTATCGGCCGATACCGAATCATTATAGTATGCGGACTCGCATCGGCCGATAGCGAGTTTGTATTGTGCGGGTCTTAATGTAACGTGCAGCTCCGACCGCCCATTCGTCCGTTCGGTCCAAACGATCCCAACTAGTCGCAATCATTTGACAAAGATGTGTTCGCCGATTAGGAGGAAAGATACCTTTTAATAGGTTTGTGGAACAGCACCACATTTATACTTATTTATGGAGTCGTTAATGTATCTCCACCTAAACAGGTTTACCTAACTTCGGCCTTAACCATTTACCATCATCGTAATTATTCACACCTCGACTTTACTCACTGTCGTAAAGGCGTCTCTCTTGTACTGATAAACACATTTCTGTGTTAGCCTCATACAGGCTTTCCGAATCTAGTCGAAAAGACTTAAAACGTTACTCATAGAACAAAAAATGTGAGGTGAGGTCTACATAAATATTGGATTAAGTATATTTTATTATTTTATATAAGGTTCAAAATTCATTGGGAATATTTTACAATTTCAGGTAGCTTCACCTCCTTGGCTTCTGTTACAGAGAGAATACAAGGTGTGAATTTGAGTATGGATGTACCGTACAAGCATACGTATACTCACCATTTATTCCCATAGGGGTAGTCAGATACTAGATAACGCCATCTGCTATAACCCTATGGTATACTCATTTTGCATAGTTTATCTTCATAAATCAAATAATAAAACACATATTTCGAACTAAAATATTATATTTTATATCTTTAACACAATAGGCTGATAGATGAAGAACAAAAAAGCTGGGACCAACAATTATATAAGAAGTTATTTACCTACACATTAAAATATGTAAAAAGGTTTAATGATATGCAAATAAATTAAGAAGAATAAGAAAAGAGTCAAAAGATAAAAACAAAACTTTATAATATTTGGCTCATTTCTAAACTTACCTATCCACGATTTTTAACTATTTATTAAGTTTAAAAGGTTTATACATATATAGTAAATATAATGTATTCTTGTTGTATACAAATTGTTGCTTATAGAAGCAACAATTTGTCGCACTTTGAGGACAAGTTATTTTAAAGAATAAACAAAACCACGCAATTAGTGCAGATATTACCGACGTAAAATATACTACTCTGACTAAATTATAAACTTAGATAATAAACAATTATCAGAGCAGACACCAGAATAGTTTCACCAGCGAATAAAAATGATGGCCTGAAGATACCTTCAGAGTGCTGTGTATAGCAAGAATATTCACCATCGGCGTTATGGCTCGAAAGAGGCTAGGAACACTATGTTTACGCACCAACTGTGCACCGCGCCACTGCCTTGTAATTGTATAAAAACGGCCAACACAGAGAGTTATTATAGCCGAAAACGCCAGAAAACCTCTGCATGTTCAAATTTTGATTTATTTTTTGTAATTTGCAGCTACCACAAAATAAGAACCATCAATAATACCTCTTATTCTACTGTTTTACGATTTCATAATTCGATTCCTCTGTAAATACATAGGCGCCCCGTACACAGTCAATCTCGATCGTGATCGTTAAACCCTGGTCGTGATCTGTGATCACGGGATCGCGTCACAAAGGGAATTGTACACTCGTTTAAATCTACTAAATGAAATTCAACTAACTGCTGAAGCTGACGATTATAAAAATTACTTGCAGGATGGGGGAAGAATGTTTGGATGATTTATTACAAAAGATATTGCCATATATACATATATGTATATCATCGGCGTCCATTCTCCAAAAGCCACAGCGTGTACTGACGAGATCTTGGCATCTTGCGCTTACACGTTCAAACTTGATCACGATCAAGGGATCGCAACGTGGATTTCAAAATATCTAGATATTTTACGATCAGATGCATCAATATACTGCACACATTATCAATTTAGATTTCGACCGCGGATTGCAATCGAAATTGACGGTGTACAGTCAAAAGCAAAAATTGTAGCCGCCGGTTCACATCATAAATATGTATACGCTCATTGCTTCATTAATTTATGAACCAACGCGTGAATACATGCTATTGATGGAAGCGTGCATACATAGTATTGTTCCTTTCGTGGTGGGCATAATTTAATGAAGCAATGAGCGTATACATATTTATGATGTGAACCGGTGGCTACAATTTTATACTCTTCAAGTTGAACACTTCGTCTTAAAGTCGAAGATGTTTACATATTTTTGGAGTCTTCGCAATGTATACATATTTCTGCTTCTGACTGTACGGGGCGCCATACGTTTCGGTCGCGAATATTATTTTGATCAACATACATGACACAAATGCTGCTAATTACAAAAAAACGCAGCCCACGCATCCTACGTAATAGCAAGAGTTCGAACGAAATGCAGGTTGTTTGATTGACCACCGTTAAAACGCAGCGGTCGAGCTATGCTTATGTCTGCCCTGAATCTATCTTAATGGTTATGTACACATTTCTGTTTAATCACGACGTCATTGAAGGTAGTAATAGTGGCTCTGCATCCCATGCTGTTCCTACAACAGATCCACAAAGACCTGGCTCCAGAACTGCGGTTGTTTCGGTTAAACCTGTACTTCCCCACCTGGATCGCCGGCTTACCATATCGTGTCTTAGTATATATCAGAACTAAAAAGGTTAAATTAATGGTGTTAGAAGTTGTACCGAAACTTTTGCCTCGAAACTGCATCTGCACGCGAAAAAGTAAAAGGTTACGTAAGTGTTTTAAACTCATTTAATACAAGCTTGTAACTTGTCACCTGCGGAATTAATTGTTATAACAGTAATAATTTAAGTTACTAAGATTGCTTAAATAGAAAACAAAAATAATTATAAATATCATTAAATTTGGATTCATTTTGGCATTGACTGAATTCATTTCAACATTTACATTAATTTTAGAAATATCTTTTTTTTTGTAACATTGTATCCCATTGCTGGGTAAAGGCCTCACTCTTCCAAACCCAGGAAGGTTTCGTGCAATCTCTGGCCATGTTGGCTCTGCGAAAGTTACCAGATCGTCATACCACCTTCGCTGTGGTCTACTTCAAAGCCCCCCTTAGAAAGAATAGTAAAAAGAAAACCAATAGCAATAAATAAGACTTGTTTGCATTCTTAGATTGGAGTTAAGTAGTTTATACTCATGCTGAATAATGATTCAGCATGAGTATAAAGGATGCTATCCCGAATGAATTAAAAAAAATCCTGAATGAATTAATTAATAAACTGCAGCGTGCTGCGTATTGAAGTAAGCCAAAAATTACTAAATGATAATTGTTATTTTGGCTGTTTTTCCAATGAATGAAGATGTCATACGCTACGTAGTATTTGTCCTTTGATCTTGGCAACGGACTTTCACCCGTGTTTTGTGCCTCCAGAAGAATCAAATCTAAAAAAAATAATTAAGAATTAGGTATAGACGCCAACAATACAAGCTATCAAGAAATATCAAATTTACCTAATCAAAAGCTAAAGTGGAGCACTAGTTGCTTGTTTTGTCCAGCCTCGCCATCTTCTACGGGGTCTACTGTGACTCCTTTAGTTATCAGGCCTCTTTATAAATTATTAAGTTTGGTGACAAAACTTAATAATGAAATATCATGATTATTTGTTACATTTTATTCGCGCAGATTATATAATTATTTTCATAATATTGAGGCATATAATTATCATAAAGCAAACCGCCTATTAATATTATTAAGATACATTATTAAGAGGGGATTCTAGTGCCGAGGAATTTGGAAAATAAGTATTTGAAGAAACTATTGCCATCGCGCTTCTTCCAACCTCTCCCGGTAAAGTGCGAAAAGGACAGTTGCAGCTCAAGCTAATTTTACCTAGAAAAACGTTGACCAAAAGACGTTTCGTATTCCGCAGTTGTCTTTTTGAAAACACATCAGATTTCAATTATTTTTATACCAAAATTTAGAAGAAAAGTATACTTATGCTTCTATTATTTTCTTTATTGTCAAAAACTTATAATCACGTATAATGACGGTAAAAAATTGGCGAAAAAAAAAATAATTGCTCTAAAAGCATTATCTACGACGAAAACAGCAAAATCCGTTTGTATAGACAAAGCACCACTAGAGTTCCCTCTTAACACTCAAATCGGTGCACTGTGTCTTATTGATATTATGATTCATACTTTGAAAGCTATCAGAAAGAGGAAACTAAAATATGCCAATGGAAAAAACCGTGAAAAATCCTTGCCTACTTTTGATTACGGATTCAATTGATTTCATAGGTTCGTTTTTTTTTCTGTCGAAGTCAATCAAGATAATAATTATCTGATGAATTAAATCTAATTACTTTCATAATTTTTCATCTCTCTTCTGATTTTTTGACTTTCATTTCACTTATAGAATACAATGTTTTATGAGAACTACAAGATAGTCCTAATATTTAATACACGAATATATTTTTGACATTTATTTTACAAATAGAATACAATTTACTTATGAGAGCTACAAGATAAAATACACGAACATATTTTTGAAATTTATTATACAAAAAGTTATTAGACTACAAGATTATTCCTAATGTTACATGTACGAAGTTATCTACAGTGGTAGGTCTCGAAAAACAGACTAGAATATGCGCAAATATTGTTTTCTTACATGCTATGGATAACAACAAAAGTTTATGTACCATTACATACAGTTTCTAGATAGCAAGTCAATAGCAATTGCAAATTGTTAATAGCAGCAAGCTGTCTATACCAATAATTTTAAGATGTTTCTTAATGATAAGATAGTATAGTACCTAAGTAAATGTATTTTATCCTTTTCTATAAGTAATAATTTAATGGATTATAAGCATAACACTGACTTGATAAACATCTTATACATTTAAATTCGAGAGAAATCTTTTAAGACAGGTTAAGTTTCTTTGGATTGACTTTTGCTACAAATAATTATGATATATTTAGAATGAACAATAGTTCCATCAACATCCATGTAACTTGCAAACCTACAAGCAACATTGTTCCCATACCGTCTGCTACTTCGCAAGCAGAGTACGTGGCCTTAGTTACTCGATATCTACTACAGAAAAACTTGGTTAATTGGGATCTGGATGAGTGAGAAACCTCCAGAACTGGAATTTAAAAACTAGTGCTTGACCGCGATCCCGCCTGATTGTAAGTAGTGATGCAATCGTAGATGGTAAAGCGTACTAGTTTATTAGGAGCATCCTACGCTCTAATTTACTTTTTTTTTGTTTCTTGTTTCTTTAATATGATTATGGGATCCCTTGACAAAGAAGAAGCCATTCTTGTATGTGATGATGGTAGCCCTGCAGCCACGGCACCTGGCTCTGCTGCAACACCACCACCCGATTTGACCATTACTTTTGGTAAGATAGAACCGACGATCCCCGAGCAAGATGAGCGGCTTGCCAGAGCGAGACCTCGTAACACCCACTGCAATTAATAATGACATTAATATATATAGTTAGTAACCAAATATGTATTCTTGAATATATAAGTAAAGATTAAGGTATTAAATGCTCCTGATGCCGCAATCAACGTGGTCAGCTACTGGGTTTTACTTAAATTATTTAATGTATTCATTTTTAAAATACTTAGCCTATTTTACATTTGATTATATCCATACAAGCCGTTTAATAAATGTTTACAATATATTATTAGAAAACCATACAAAAAAACAATGGAGTGTACAGACGCCGCCAGCACATCAAAATATCCGAAAATGACAATTTTATTGAGCTTTTCATTTAGCGACCAAGTTGAAAATCTACTAAAGAAATTTTATTTCATTTTTGACCGCGAGTTTATAGTAGCTTGATGCATCTGTACAATTGACACAAAATAAAGAAGAAAGGTAACATTCAGAATGTATAATTTACAAAAAGTTATTTACTTATGAGACTACAAGATTATTCTTAATGTTACATACACGAACTTATGTACAGTGGTAGGTCTCGAAAATAAATGAGTTGATGTGCAAATATTTCTTCACGTTTGAATCAAAATAATACATAATAGATATAGAGAGTGGATTAAATCTAATTACGTACATAACTACGATTATTTGACATTTATTTCAGAAAAAGAATACAATTTACTTATAATGAGGACTACAAGATAATTTTAATATTTGATACACCAATTTATGAAAACCTGAAAACAGACTAGAATATGCTCAAATATTGTTTTCTTACATGCTATGAGTAACAAGAAAAGTTTGTGTACCATTACCTTCATATCGTTTCTAGATAACAAGTCAATAGCAATTGCAAATTGTTAATAGCAGCAAGCCGTCTATATCAATAATTTTATAATGTTTCTTAACGATAAGATAGTATACTTAACGTAAATGTTTGTTTATCCTTTTCTATAAGTAATAATATAATGGATTATAAGCATAACACTCACTGACTTGATAAACATCAGGTTAAGTTTCTTTGGATTGACTTTTGCTACAAATAATTATGATATATTTAGAATGAACAATAGTTCCATCAACATCCATGTAACTTGCAAACCTACAAGCAACATTGTTGCCATACCGTCTGCTACTTCGCAAGCAGAGTACGTAGCCTTAGTTACTCGATATCTACTACAGTAAAACTTGGTTAATTGGGATCTGGATGAATGAGAAACCTCCAGAACTGGAATTTAAAAACTAGTGCTTGACCGCGATCCCGCCTGATTGTAAGTAGTGATGCAATCGTAGATGGTAAAGCGCACTAGTTTATTAAGAGCATCCTACGCTCTAATTTACTTTTTGTTTCTTGTTTCTTTAATATGATTATGGGATCCCTTGACAAAGAAGAAGCCATTCTTGTATGTGATGCAGGTAGCCCTGCAGCCACGGCACCTGGCTCTGCTGCAACACCACCACCCGATTTGACCATTACTTTTGGTAAGATAGAACCGACGATCCCCGAGCAAGATGAGCGGCTTGCCAGAGCGAGACCTCGTTACACCCACTGCAATTAATAATGACATTAATATATATAGTTAGTAACCAAATGTGTATTCTTGAATATATAAGTAAAGATTAGGGTATTAAATGCTCCTGATGCCGCAATCAACGTGGTCAGCTACTGGGTTTTACTTAAATTATTTAATGTATTCATTTTTAAAATACTTAGTCTATTTTACATTTGATTATATCCATACAAGCCGTTTAATAAATGTTTGCAATATATGATTAGAAGACTATACAAAAAAAAAAAAATAATGGAGTGTACAGACGCCGCCAGCACATCAAAATATCCGAAAATGACAATTTTATTGAGCTTTTCATTTAGCGACCAAGTTGAAAATCTACTAAAGAAATTTTATTTCATTTTTGACAGCGAGTTTATAGTAGCTTGATGTGTCTGTACAATTGACACAAAATAAAGAAGAAAGGTAACATTCAGAATGTATAATTTAAAAAAAGTTATTTACTTGTGAGACTACAAGATTATTCTTAATGTTACATACACGAACTTATGTAAAGTGGTAGGTCTCGAAAATAAATGAGTTGATGTGCAAATATTTCTTCACGTTTGAATCAAAATAATACATAATAGATATAGAGAGTGTATTAAATCTAATTACGTATATAACTACGCCTATTTGACATTTACTTCAGAAAAAGAATACAATTTACTTATCATGAGGACTACAAGATAATTTTAATATTTGATACACCAATTTATGAAAACCTGAAAACAGACTAGAATATGCGCAAATATTGTTTTCTTACATGCTATGAGTAACAAGAAAAGTTTGTGTACCATTACCTACATATCGTTTCTAGATAGCAAGTCAATAGCAATTGCAAATTGTTAATAGCAGCAAGCTGTCTATATCTATAATTTTATAATGTTTCTTAATGACAAGATAGTATGTACTTAACGTAAATGTTTTTATCCTTTTCTATAAGTAATAATATAATGGATTATAAGCATAACACTGACTTGATAAACATCTTATAGATTTAAATTCGAGAGGAATGTTATAAGACAGGTTAAGTTTCCTTGGGTTGACGTTTGCTACAAATAATTAGAATGAACAATATTTAGAATGAACAGTAATTCCATTAACATCCATGTAACTTGCAAACCTACAAGCAACATTGTTTCCATACCGTCTGCTACTTCGCAAGCAGAGTACGTAGCCTTAGTTACTCGATATCTACTACAGTAGAACTTGATTAATTGGGATCTGTATGAGTGAGAAACCTCTAGAACTGGAATTTAAAAACTAGTGCTTGACCGCGATCCCGCCTGATTGTAAGTAGTAATGCAATCGTAGATGGTAAAGCGCACTAGTTTATGAGAAGCATCCTAAGCTCTAATTTACTTTTTGTTTCTTTTTTCTTTAATATGATTATGGGATCCCTTGACAAAGAAGAAGCCATTCTTGTATGTGATGCAGGTAGCCCTGCAGCCACGGCACCTGGCTCTGCTGCAACACCACCACCCGATTTGACCATTACTTTTGGTAAGATAGAACCGACGATCCCCGAGCAAGATGAGCGGCTTGCCGGAGCGAGACCTCGTAACACCCACTGCAATTAATAATGACATTAATATATATAGTTAGTAACCAAATGTGTATTCTTGAATATATAAGTAAAGATTAGGGTATTAAATGCTCCTGATGCCGCAATCAACATGGTCACCTACTGGGTTTTACTTAAATTATTTAATGTATTCATTTTTAATATACTTAGCCTATTTTACATTTGATTATATCCATACAAGCCGTTTAATAAATGTTTACAATATATTATTAGAAAACTATACAAAAAAAACCATGGAGTGTACAGACGCCGCCAGCACATCAAAATTTCCGAAAATGATAATTTTATTGAGCTTTTCATTTAGCGACAAAGTTGAAATCTACTAAAGAAATTTTATTTCATTTTTGACAGCGAGTTTGTAGTAGCTTGATGCGTCTGTACAATTGACACAAAATAAAGAAGAAAGGTAACATTCAGAATGTATAATTTAATAAAAGTTATTTACTTATGCGGCTACAAGATTATTTTAAATGTTACATACACGAACTTATGTAGAGTGGTAGCTCTCGAATATAAATGAGATGATGTGCAAATATTTCTTCACGTTTGAATCAAAATAATACATATTAGATATAGAGAGTGGATTAAATCTAATTACGTAACTACGATTATTTGACATTTATTTCACAAAAAGAATACAATTTACTTATCATGAGGACTACAAGATAATTTTAATATTTGATACACCAATTTATGAATTTAAACCTGAAAACAGACTAGAATATGCGCAAATATTATTTTCTTACATGCTATGAGTAACAAGAAAAGTTTGTGTATCTTTACATATAGTTTCTAGATAGCAAGTCAATAGCAATTGCAAATTGTTAATAGCAGCAAGCCGTCTATATCAATAATTTTATAATGTTCGTTAATGTTAAGATAGTAAAGTACCTAACGTAAATTTATTTTATCCTTTTCTGTAAGTAATAATTTAATGGATTATAAGCATAATTATTCATAGAAATAACACTGAGTTATTTAAATTTGAGAAAAATCTTTTAAGACAGGTTAAGTTTTTTTGGGTTAAGATTTGTTACAAATGATTACGAACATATTTAGAATGAACAATAGTTCCATCAACAGCCACGTATGTAACTTGCAAACCTACAAGCAACATTGTTCCCATACCGTCTGCTACTTCGCAAGCAGAGTACGTAGCCTTAGTTACTCGATATCTGCTACAGTAAAACTTGGTTAAGTGGGATCTGAAAGAGTGAGAAACCTCCAGAACTGGTATTAATGCTGAGATCCCAACACATGTTTTTGCTTTTTTGACATTGACCCTGGTTTATCCCTATTAGTGGGACAAAGCAAACCTCTATATCTGGGATCCGTTCTTTCAATTAATCATCATAGTTACCTCTATAACTGAGACATCAAATGAATTTTATTTGTATAAACCTCTGTAACTGAGACAACATCCTCTATTAATGGAGCCCTCTATAAATGAGACATATATTTGTTAATACCTGGATATCTGAGACACCGGGTAGGTGGAATACCTCTATAAGTTTGCAAATGCAATGTTATTTGCAGATCCCTTGATGTCTCACTTAAGCAGGTTTGCCATATTCTTATAGTAACGATCATGGCCTATAAACAAAATCCTGTCTTTGAATGCGAAAACAGGATGTCAGTAAAAAGATAAGGGAACTTGTATTCTTTCTGTATTTGTTGAGACACAGACCTCCTCTCGGTGAGAGGAAGTGGGCAGTAATCTACCACGCTAGCGCAGTGCGGGTTGGCAGATGTCACGTCTTAGATTTATTTTTTTTACTCTGGGACATGCCGGTTTCCTTAAGATGTTTCCTTCACCGTTTAAATAGCAGTGGTGATAAAATAATTTACACAAAGTAGAGCGCCTGATGGGGTCCGAACTTACGAGCTACAACTTGCAAGTCGCGGCCGACACGACTAGGCCACCGCTTCTCTCAACTCGCTGCCTCATTATATGATGTACCTATGTACATCATATAATACAGGCAGTAGAAAGTATTCTATTAAATGATGTACATAATAAAGTGTTCTATTCTTAAATAGATAGGTAATATTTCGGGTATTAAAGGTAACATTCAGAATGGTTTTTTTTTTGTAACATTATATACTAGCGCTTTACCGCGATCCCGCCTAATTGTAAGTAGTAATGCACTCGTAGATGGTAACGCGCACTAGTTTAATAAGAGCATCCTAAGCTCTAATTTACTTTTTTTTGTTTCTTGTTTCTTTAATATGATTATGGGATCCCTTGACAAAGAAGAAGCCATTCCTGTATGTGATGATGGTAGCCCTGCAGCCACGGCACCTGGCTCTGCTGCAACACCACCATCCGATTTGACCATTACTTTTGGTGAGATAGAACCGACGATCCCCGAGCAAGATGAGCGGCTTGCCGGAGCGAGACCTCGTAACACCCACTGCAATTAATAATCACATTAATATATATAGTTAGTAACCCAATGTGTATTCTTGAATATATAAGTAAAGATTAGGGTATTAAATGCTCCTGATGCCGCAATCAACGTGGTCGCCTACTGGGTTTTACTTAAATTATTTAATGTATTCATTTTTAAAAAACTTAGCCTATTTTACATTTGATTATATCCATACAAGCCGTTTAATAAATGTTTACAATATATTATTAGAAAACCATACAAAAAACAATGGAGTGTACAGACGCCGCCAGCACATCAAAATATCCGAAAATTACAATTTTATTGAGCTTTTCATTTAGCGACAAAGTTGAAAATCTACTAAAGAAATTTTATTTCATTTCTGACAGCGAGTTTGTAGAAGCATGCATCTGTACAATTGACATGAAATAAAGAAGAAAGGTAACATTCAGAATGTATAATTACTAAGGTTTAATTTGTTTTTCTCTTTTATGATTATGGGGTCCTTTAATCCGGTAAAATCCATTAATGTATGTGATTGTGTTAGCTTTGCAGCCAGTGCTCCTGGCTCTACTGCAGCACCACAACCCAATGCGGCCATTGCTTCTGGTGAGAATGAAGCGATGCTCGCCAAACAAGATGACCGGCCATCCGGAGCGGGAAGTCTTAAATGTCACTGTAATTAAGAAACGGATTACTTACTAATATATTCCAGTTTTGATTATAATTTATACACAACTAACTATTTAAAACTAAATGCTAAAACTAAAGGACACTCAGGTGTCGAAGCACCCACAGGTATGGTGTGGCTCTCATCCGGAAACAAGCCCAAAAGATTGGCTGCATAACTCACTTATACTAAATGTGTATTAAATAAGTAGATACGTAAAGATTAGGGTATGAAAGTCAAAATTAAGAATGCATTATTACTAATTCTTATTTATTCTCTTATATGATTATGGGATCCCTTGATCCTATAGATAACGTTGTCGTATGTGAAGATGGTAGCCTTGCAGCCACTGCTCCTGGTTCTACTACAACTCCACCGCGCAATGTGACCACCAATGTTGCTTCTAATGAGATTGAACCGATGCTCCCCAAGCAAGATGACGGGATTGCCAAACCGAGATTTCGTGAAAATCACTGTAATACACAAAAGGATTACTTACTGACCAAACTAAGGTTAGTGAAGGACACCATTCACCGTCCATACATTTGGGTCTACATGTGAAACTAGGATTAGATACATTTTCTTTTTAATTTTTGGGGAAAACCTGCTGAGTCCTCCACTATGTCAAACGAGTTCAAACTATCATTATCATACTTTTGACACAGGCTTAAGAGTGCCGTTATCCATGCTGGATAACGGATTATATATTTATTTTATAACAGCTCCATTACTAACCGATTTAAATAGATAACCGATTTTATTTATATAATAATATAATTTTAACACATTAAAATACCTAATGTAATTAAAAACTTGCGCCAAATCAGAATAGGAGGTACAGTAAACGGAGGAGGATAATCATAAATTATCATTTATATTAATTATTATATATTATGTAATTATAAGATCTTAGATAGGGCAAAGTAAGTCTAAACCTTCAGGAAGACACGACCTTATTGACTTTTCAGCAAAAACTTTTTTTCTAAATTGTCAAATCAACTAAGAAAATAAAGTACCAGTTTTACTCGCGCGATCCAAAATCAATGCATTGAAGCCAGTTGGCAAGGAAATGAACTAGCGTTGTGTTTGCCTATTTTTATCTGTTCTTACGATATAAAGGGTGCGCGATGATGAAGTTGCGAACGCCTGACCTACGAGCACGTATGCGAGCGTGCAAGGCAGGCCTTTACCTCCTTCTGCGAAGCAGTGATGCTGCCAAAGGAGGAGGCAGAGCGCATGAAGCAGTGGGAATCCCAGCGCCCTCAAGCCGCTAGCCGCCGCAGGAGACGCCCTGATTGGAAGACAACATCGAACTCTCGGCCACCGTAGGCGCGGGCTTGCGGGCGGTGAGCAGCGGGCAGCTCGCTACCCGGTAAGGACCATGCCTAAGTCGGCGGCGCGTTGTGTTTCACGCGCGCCTCAAATGGATGTCAGCACATCGTGACGGGGTCTAGGAAGACCGAAGCCTCCTGGATCAGGGTTGCGGGTTGGTTAAAAAAGAAACCGTGGCCCTGACGCATAAGCAAATGAAAAAACACGGGTGGATTTTAGTCAGTAAAAGTCTGAGCCCTTCCGCTCCGCCCAGAGCGGAAGAGGTCATTTGATGATTACCCAGGCCAAACAAAAAAAAGAGTAAAAAGTGAAGAGATCTGTTTTGCTCAAAACGAATGATCTCCCTTCTTGTATGAAAAGAAAATAAAGTAAAATATCTACTTTTATTTATTGACAAAAACATATATTTACCTTAACACTTGCTTTTTTATCATTTTAATTGTAACAATATGATAACACTAGTTTACAGTACATCTGTTGCCGAAAAAATTTTGGCTGTTGCTGACTACATATGATATATTGTTTTCAAAAATAGCATTAGAATATTTTTATCAGCTCTAGTTTCTGAGCTTTACCTATGTATGTAGGTATCAAACAGAAAAAAACATGTATTTATTTATTATGAAAAACTTTGCTAAATAAAGTAATTAAGTAATTATTGTGTTCTAAAAACTACATTTTAAAGCTCTTCTCTGACTTTGGAAAATGACGTATATAGTCAGACATCATATTCGTATCCCAGAAACCCTGACAGCGCTCTTCCATGACGCCTAAGTCCTGATGCATACGCTCTCCCTACTCTTTGCTCATATGGAAACCTGTCCAGGTGACTATAGAGGAAGTGGAGTTTTATGCTTTGCACCACATATTTTTTAAGTGTGTGTCTTATACCAGTTCAGTATAATTTTTAGATTTTTTATTTCCGAGAAAATACGTGAACGAAAGCTTGCCTAACAGTCATAGAATTTCTAAATTGAGTTAAGGTCTCTAATTTGGGGTCTATCAAAAATACCGCCTTTAATGTTTTCCATGGCGAGCTGAGGAAATTATTGGAAAATATAAGAAAAGCAGTTCTCGTCTTTATCTAGTGATTTTACAAATTGTTTCATGGTGCCCAGTTTATATTTAATTTTGGAAGGATAATTTATTTTTGTCACGAGGTATGTACTAATTAATTGTGGACTATATTTTGCTTTCCAGGCTCTATATGTTCTCTCAAGGGCCATGTTTTTCTTACCCGATGTTCTTGTTTATTTCCATTGTCCAAAGACATTATAAACCAGGGAAACTTGGTGTATTTTTCTTCTAACTTTGTACTGTGGGCAATCGGTATTTGGATTATTTAAACAACGTCTCCTTGGACTACTCATGACGTAAAAACTTGAGAAATAGTAAAACAAGCCTGTTATGGATTGATATATAGGCGTAAATTATAAAAATGAAAAACAAAGTAACTCGAGCTGCTCAAAAAAACTTTGAGGGTAGATTTGATAAAAATAAGTCGTAAGTGATCATTATAAACAACAGAATTCTCGGCAACAGACAAAAAGTTAAATTTTGTAAACTAGTGTAATGTCCATTCAAAATAACAATTAAAATTTAAAAAGCAATGCTATCACACTATAATGCATCCATCCATCATTACATTCGATATACAAAAATTTGGACTGGAATCCAAAGATTAAAAAAATATTTATTTCACAGCTATTTTGTACAATATTTTATCTAAAATCACAAAAGAGGATCAAAAATATATTTTAAATAATCTCTACTATTTTGATACGCAATGACGACGGAGGTAACTAAAACTATCAACACGTGCAGCAGCACGGCAGCAGTCCCCAATACGAGTGACCCAGCAGGGTAATTACGTAACAAGCTATCAGTAGCAGTGGGTTTCATTTTGACAGTTCAACAACATTCATTGCGTTGTTTACGTTGTTGAGCAAACAATTTTTTCAGCATATTAAGCAATGGACCGGCAATATGCTTCAAAACGATTACAATTGACAGTAATAGTGTGATAGGCAATTAGGGTGCGGGTATTTGAGTGAGGTGTTCAAATACAAGAAACCGCATTTTATGGCAGCCCGTGGTTGCAGTTGCCCCTCTCACCAATGTGTAACATTTAAGATAATCATCCAAAAATAATGAACTAAACGAGGCACAAAAAGATCAATTAGTTAATGTGAGTATAGTAGTAAAAACCTAAATTAAGTTTTTGAGCCGTCTGGGATTGAAACCCTCGCGCCGTGGGGTCCGAGTGCTCAATACTTGTCCAATGAACTCACTTAATGGCCTGTTGACTCTTCCCGCGACAAATGGGCTTGTTTTTACCTTGGCGAAAGGGTATTTGACTAAAAAAAACAAATTAGTCCGTCAGTCAGATTTCCAAAAAATACTAGCCACGTATTATTTCTTTTTTCATATAACCAAAAAATGAAGACGTCACAGCGCGTTGAAAACTCGTGTGACGTTACTGCACGCTACACTTTTTAGCGAGCAGTGACGTCACCAGCCACCACTCCTGGTCTTTGATGCCTTCTATATTTGTCAATTTTTATTGATTTAATAAAACAAAATATACGTATCCAATATTTTTCTATAATCTGAACGACGGACTAAATAGAATCATTTTTTTTTACCCAGGAAGCATCCCTATTGTCATACAACGTGGTAATGCCGCCTGTCTCCTAGGTACATTACCAGCCGACAGAGAGCCGAGTGATGTTTTTATTTGAATAAGTTGTAGTTAATTTAGATTTAGAAGTTTGTAACAATATGGAAAACAACAATTAAAAATAATCTACAGGTGATTATGCGTATTCTTGACATGGACGATAGTTCCATCCGCTACAATGAGGGATGCTCGACAACCAATGCTTCTCTTGCTGCAAAACCACGCGGCTTTGAGTCCCCTGCTTCTGTTGTTCTTGTAGTACCGACAGTTGCCTATATCCAGAACCAGATTACCATTTCTCGACTGCGCAAACCTTGGCTCCAGATTTTCCAAAGATTTTTGATAACCTGAAAAGAATTTTGTTATTGTTAAGTTTTTAATTCAAATTCAACATTTTAGAAATTATTATGCGCTTTAGAGACATCAACATGATAATATAAAGTAATTCTTATGGATATGGGATGAGATGGGATGCTTTACATACTGAGACCCCTCAGTGTCTCGATAAGTAAATTAAGCAGTTGTCCAGAACAATTGGTACGGATATACAGAGGCCCGAACATCTGAGACCGCAATCCCACCTGATGGTAAGCAGTGATGCAATCGTTGATGGTACAGCGCGCTAGTTCGCAGTAGTTAGCTAAAACTGAGTGAATAAAAAGGAAGACGGCAGTTGAGCACGGTGATGCAATGTTAAATCCAACATCACGACCGCCGATGCTGCGCCAGACGGAGATTGATCTGGATACGCTCCATAACCAAAGTCCCGACACAGTAACATTTGGCGCATCGTAACCCGTATACATTGCAACACAACTGCAGACCAGTCCTCCGTTTCACCAGGCATCGAGCCGAAACAAGTCGAATCGCTTAACTGCAAGACATTGCCATAAAGTTTTGAGCTTGATATCTTACATGATTGTCTTGACACTTGCGGGCTCTGGATTGACGTAACGGTCAAGTGTAGGTAAACATTACTATGTACTTACTAGTTCTAACTGCCACTCCTACTTATATTCACGTATTGAATCACACACTCGCCATCGCGGTAATCTACGTCAATCGCTCACTCACGTGGTCCGACATCTCCTGTCTCTCATTCACTACCCAATTACTAGATAAGCTTTATCTGAGCTACTACCCAACTATACTTAAAACCTAACGCTCACTGCTCCGCGGCAACCTGCTCTGGAAAATGACTATTCTGCTACTCGCTAGTGAAGCAGTTAAAGCAACACTTAACGAATGGCTCCGTGAAGAGTAGTAAATAGCAGGGATTACCAGTCCCCCTTCACCGTAACTCCACCTCCTGTTCCTACTCCTCCGTGTCTTCATCACACTCACTCTCTAGGTTAGGTAACCACCCGTACTCCTTCACGCCTTGAGATCGACTGCCTTATGCATTCCCTTCCAACTTTCCACACTTCCAAAATCAATATGCTACCTTAGGTTTTGCGCTTGTCGTTAATTGATTTGGACCTACTTTATGTTAACCAGATGTTTGCACAATAACGTCCGTAGGGTTCAGTTATTTATTAGTTCTTTAGAATTTGTAGAAAGTACTGTAAAAAAAAAGAAAAAGTACCGTGTGTATTTAAATGAAGTAATATAGTGCTGCGTTTTTTAATTGTCATTGTTTTACTATTCAAAAGAAATGGATATTTTGTTGCTAATTAAGGTCGACCAGTCAGGCCACATGTTTCTAAGAGGCTGAACCGTGAGACTGTTTTAAACTAATTATATTTGCTTATGACCAAATAGTCATCTAACGAAAAGTGAAGGTCAATTAAATATACGGTTAACCTAACCTTTGAATAAATTATTTAATTGAATTTTGGTATGTAGACTGGAAACTTCATTAGATATAGGTACGCGGTTAAATTTTTTGTGGCCTTGTACAAAAATATATTCTATGAAAAAATAATCTCTTTTCATAGTCATATCAAGATTAAAATTTATGGTGCAATAAATAATCCTTTTCTTTCTTATAACAATTTTATCTAATACTGCATGCATATAAACTGTACAAATATTTACTGGATAAAGACCTTTACAGTTGTAACCACGCATAAATGATAATGTGCAATACAACTAAACCCAAAATTTAATAATTATGTGTTAATTTTATAATTTTATTAACAATATATAACGGCCTGTACAATTGTACATACAAAATATTACTATACAATTTCTATAAAACTTAATACAGGATAGCAGGGCCATCGACATCGACAGTACAGTACGTACATGATTGAAGTTCTGTGTTTTTTTTATTAATAATAGTACTATACAATAAGGCCCCATAATATGTAAACTTATCCATCTTATTTTTGTTTTAATAACCAATGAAAAATGTCTACGATTGTCAATTGTCATTCGTGAGTACAATTAATTTGCGCGCTGCTATACATGCCACCCATGGAACAAAATTTAAAAAGTTAACAATGATTTCAGACTTTTTGTATTTGAACTAATGATTGTGATTTCCTTTGCACTTGATGATGATGTTATCATAAGTGGTGATGGTAGCCTTGCAGCCACTACTTCTGGCCCTGCTACAGGTCCACCAACCATTAAGACCTCGACACCTATTGTTCTTGTTAAACCTGTAGAGCCCTATTAATATGACCGGCCTGCCGCAACGAGATGTCGAAAAAATTGCTGTAACGAAAAGAAATAAAGATTCTAAAAAAAGCAAAGGATAGGTTAGACAGGTTTTTACTAGCTGCTGTTGTGATTGTAATTTTTTTGTTTTCATAAATAAGTTGTTTTTTTTTTTCTCTTTGTGTACAATGAATGCGTTCACTAAGAACAGTGTAGGTAAATGTAGCAGCTCGTCGAATGACAAAATGATAATCCCTGAAGACTTACCTCAATAACATGTTTTGAGATTTCAGGATCCTTTAATAACCGTCTCATGATCGTGTTGTTGTTGTCGTCAAATAGGTCATCGACACAAGATCCCAATATGAAAAGGTTTGCAAAACAGCCATTGAAAACACAATGCCAAATCATCAACTACTTTGATTGGGCATGCAAAATATTACACCTTGGAAGATATCCGTCGAATCAGAGCTGTGTTCTTTCAAATTAAAAGTTGTTATTACGCTAAACTCTGAAAACACTAATTTGGGTGTTTGATGTTGTCAACGGAAGATCCATGAAGCATGCCTTGCAACATTCCCACTGAGAATGTAAATTATAGTAGACCGCCGCGCCGCGAGACCCGTGAATGCTGAAATTTTTGTGGGCATCGGCTATATCACGGAAACGCGCGTGGATTGCTTCCGCACCACTATGCGCAAGAGAAGTGCGTCACTGGTGCACACTTGTAACTAAATAGATAATAGGTACTTCTGTATGAAATAGTTTGGAGATATATAATTCGTCCAATTTTTTATAGCTGTTTCCCCTGTCACAATACACACAACCAGATTTAAGGATTGCCCACTCAAATGTTTGTTGGCATGCAGTGTTTTAAGGTCTGGAAGCGCACTTCGTAATACATTATGGGTAATTTGTACCTCCAACATGAATGACGCATTTTGAGCCGATTAGAAAGAAAAGAATCTAAAACAAGGGTTGATTTTCAGAAGGATTAGTTCGGGTCGGTTTATTTTTCCAAATTCAATATTTAAATTTAATTCTACAACGATTAAAACAAGAATAACATTATACGTATATTACGTATAAACAATATTAATTTACTCATGGTCTATACTAAAATTGTCAAGATCATTAATTAAGTAAATTAATATTTAAACAAATACTATGTATTCCATTTCAAAAGACTGTTACAAAAATACTAGAGTTCCACTTCAAAAATCCATATCTTCAATACTCATCTTCTGCTAATCCATGATTATGTTCGTTTACTTTTACTATGATGTTATCAACGGTGATGAGAGCTCCCCGACAGCGTCTACTGGTCCACTTGCAGCATCGCCATTTCTTCCTAAGATCGATCTTGTCTACCTTCTGAGCACGATATGCCTTACACAAATTGTACCGATATTTGTTGAACACGATCGCTGGTTTGCCGTATTTAGATGTTGTAAACCTGGCCACTGTTAATCAGAAGGAGCAATCCATAAAATTGATAATTCAAAGTAAATGATTTTGAGAACAAAAAAGGAAATAAATAAACTAAAATAACAATCTTTCTACCTTCCTGCTATTTAAGAAACAATTTTAATGTTTATTCAGATTTATAAAAATGATAAGTAGCCTATAGGGTTCGCAATACCGCCTCATGGTAAACAGTGATGCCATCGTTAATGGTTTAGTGCGTTAGTTTATTAAGAGCCTGTTGACTCAAAAAAACTGAGTTGCTAGGAAGAAAGACGGCAGTAGAGCGAGGTGATGCAATGTTAAGCCCAACAACACAACCAATGGTGCTGCGCAAGGGGGAGATTGATCTGGGGGCCCTCCACAAGCAAACTCCCGACACAACAACATTTGGTGTATCGTACCCGGCACACATCACAACACAACTGCTCAGACCCGTCCTCCGTACGGCTGCACCAGACATCATGCCGGAACACGACGAATCGCTTGGCGGCAAGACTTTGTCTGGTGAGTGGTAACTTCTGCCGGCAGCCGATGTTATGGCCTACCACCGAGAAAAGTGTTCTAAGATTTCTCGGTGGTAGGCCATAATATAATTAAACTAGGATATTAAACTACCACGTAACTAACGCTATAGTTCACATAATTTGTACAAGGAGACGGAAAAGTGCTAATCTATGTAATGCGCACGCGCCATGAAGGTTTCTGACTGGCACATAATGAAAAGATTGCAGCATCCGCACAACATGGCGTGCCTAGATCAGATAGCAAGCAACGTCAAGCAAGTTAAACCAGAAGTGCATCATCTTGCTTTGTCCGATCATGAAACGGGACAGACGCTTTTTTTAAGGATTAATAAAAAGTACGGAACATGCTCTTGGTACGAAGAGATCAGAGATTTTAGTCAGGAAAACATGGATAAGTTCTATAGTTGCATATCATCTCTCACTTTTTCAAGTGTATACGAAGAGCATGGTTTTCAGGAAGCGTTCGGGGAGTTTCATGGTATTGTTAAACTATTTTTTGACTTATGCTTTCCAATATTTTCAAAAAAAGAGGTCATCTTATAAAGAAAACTATAAATGGTTGACAAAAGGCATAAAGAAATCGTGCGTAAAAAAACGAATATTTTATCTTAGTCAACAACACAATAAATCTAAGAGACAAAAACTAAACAAAAAATATAAATCATATAGTGACATTCTCAAAAAGTGTATATATAAATCTAGACAGCTGCAAAGTAAGAAGTATATTGTCAATAATAAAAATAAATGTAAAGCCACATGGACAGTGGTTAATGAAAATATCAATGATTTAAGTGCTCTAACACAAATTGACGAAATAACCATAGATAAATGGACAATTATAGACCCTAAGGAAATAAGTGACATGTTTAATCAATTTTACATACAATCGACCAATAATTCAAATTTTAAATACGATATTGACGAGATAAACAAGACTATTGATAGTAATAATGACCACACAATATTTCTAAAGCCTACTGATGCTACGGAAGTATTTAGAATAATACAAAGTCTTAAAAATACAAGTGCAGTAGGACTGGATGACATAACGACAAAAGTTATCAAACTGGCAGCTTCGTGCATTTGTCAACCCTTAAGTTATTTAATAAATTTATCTTTTTTGGAAGGTGCATTCCCTGACATTTTAAAAAAATCGGTGGTTAAGCCACTTTTTAAGAAGGGTAACACATCTGACATGAGGAACTACAGGCCAGTAACTCTGATACCGATTATGTCAAAAATCTTGGAGAAAATCATGTTGAGAAGGCTCCAAGACTTTGCGATTAGTCATCATGTACTTAAGGACGAACAATTTGGTTTTAGGACAAACAGGACAACGTCTTTGGCTTGTTTTAATTTAATAAAGAATGTCACCCACGCGATAAACGATGGTTCACCGGTAGCGGCAATCCTCCTAGATATGAGTAAGGCGTTCGATTTTGTCGATCACAAATTGCTTTTACATAAGTTAGAGAAATACGGAATAAGAGGAAAAGCGAACGACTGGATAAGAAACTATCTGAAAAACCGACATCAATGTATAGAAATCTCCAGAATTAGTAATGGCAAAAAAGTAGCATATAGAAGCGAATACCAGCAAAATAATTTTCGGAGTGCCGCAGGGAAGTGTATTGGGACCTTTTTTATTTCTTCTATACATTAATGACCTCCCAAATATCACTCGCCACTCGGTGATTTTATTTGCTGATGACACGACTCTTGTCGTGAAATGTGAAAGAGTCGACACCTACGAGTATGAAATAAATGAAGCCATCAAAAATGTAATACACTGGTTGAATTCCAACAACCTACATATAAATATGGACAAAACAAAAATGATCCAATTTCAAACATACAGGAGAAACCCATTAAATTTGAATATCAAATATAACGACACTACTATAGAACAAGTAGAAAGTGCGGCGTTTCTGGGCATACAGTTGGATCAAAATTGCGACTGGAAAAAGCATGTCGTCTATGTTTGTGACAAATTGGACAGATTCATCTATGCACTAAGACGGTTAAGAGACACGGTCTCAACTGAAGCGGCTCTATGTGCTTATCACGGGTACGTTTCCTCCGTTCTGTCCTACGGTCTCTTGTTGTGGGGTAACTCGGTGGATATCAATAAAGTGTTTGTAGTACAAAAAAAATGCGTGCGTGCTATCTGTAGAGCGGAGTACATGGATAGCTGTAAGCCTCTGTTTAAAAAGTACAATATATTACCTTTAGCATGTATGGATATTAAAGAATTGTGCCTACTAGTACGACAACATCCTGAAAATTTTATTAAGCATAGAGATGTAACCAAAAGGAATGTTGCCTCCAGAGACAGAGCTCCAGAGATAGGCTCTGCTTGCCACAATGCAAGCTTGATTTACAAATCAAGCTTGCATTGTGGCAAGCAAAAGAAATTCCTATGTCATGGCTATTAAGGTTTATAATAAATTACCAAAAACTTTTAAAGAACTACCTTTGATTATATTTAAAAAGAAATTGATACAGTGGCTAAAAGAAAAACAGTTTTACACAGTTAATGAATTTTTTACTTATGTTGAAAGAAAGTGAATTTGGTTATTATTATATTTTATTGATTCTAATTTGACATTGACTTAATAGTATTATTTTTATTTTGACATTATAATGAAAATCGTGGATATTTCAATTAATAAAATATACAATCTGACATTTTATAAATTGATATTAATGACTAATATATAATGTAATGAGTTTGAAATTGTAATTATATAAATTTAAATATTTGCACACCACAACTATTGGTAGAATGTAAATGGGTCCACTTTTATTTTTATGAAAAGCATACTATTTTTGTAAACCTACATTCATGCAAATAAAGTATTATTATTATTCCTTTATTTTATTGTGTATACATATAAATTACATTTTTAAATATTTCTACATAAAAAATACATTAAAAACATTTAAAAATATAAAAAATAGTAGCCCACCGGTATCGGGAACAGGGTCCAAGCTACCGGCGGTCAGGGCTCCAGAGAGAGGAACTTCCTGACGATGCGAGCCGTGTCCAGCAGTATCGCTTTCTGAATCAAGCCCTTGATCCAGCTGCCTAACGAGAGCCTCCTGAGGTGTTGGTCGAGGCTCTTGGCTATTAAGCCATTGGCTGTCACGACTATCGGTACAATGATTGCTGAATCCACTTCCCACATGTCGACAACCTCGTGAGCCAAATCAAGATACTTGGTTTGTTTATCTTTCTCAGCTTTCACGAGGTTCTCATCATGTGGGATGGTTATATCAACAATCATTGCACGCCGCTCTGATCGATCCACCAGCACTATATCAGGTTTATTGGCAACAATAGTCCTGTCAGTGATGATGGATCGATCCCAGTACAATGTGATAAGGTCATTTTCGAGAACTGGGTCGGGCGTATACCTGTAGTACGGCACCTCCGATTCCACAAGGTTGTATTTAAGAGCAAGTTGCTGATGAATGATCCTGGCTACAAGGTTGTGTCTATGCAAGTACTCTTCGTTAGCTAGACGAGAACACCCGGAGATAATATGCCTTATTGATTCCCCAGGCCGGTGACATGCCCGACAGATGTCAACTGTGCCGTCTTTCACAATAAATCTCCGGTAATTATTCGTCATCATAACTTCGTCCATAATTGCACATACAAAACCTTCGGTTTCCCCAAAAAGGTCACCGAATCGTAGCCAGGCCACGGACGCTTGTAAGTCTACATCAGGCCCGTGTAGGGCTTTGAAAAAGCGTCCGTGAAGCTCCTTGCTCTTCCATACCTCCATGCAATCATTGGTGTCAAGCACTACTGGTTTGCGCCAGTTCTCTTTCGCCAAGGAGAGCGGAGTGAGGCCCTTGTCAACTGCGACCACATCTCGATGCATTCCCACATCGGTTGTTAGGAAATATTCTCTGAGACTGCATATCTCACGATTGTGGAGTGTCTTAGCGTTTAAAAAGCCTCGACCTCCACATTTTCGCGGGATATACAGCCTCATAACCGATGACCGTGGGTGATGCAATCGATTTGCAGTCAGCAGTGTACGGACTCTCCTATCCAGGGCGTCGAGTTCGGTTTGAGTCCATTTGAGTATGCCGAAGAGTACATCATTATTCGGTGTTATTATTATTATTATTATTATTATTAACAGTCCGACAATTACTTAGCTGTTAAATTACAAACACTGTCCTTAAACTTATCATTTTAACACATACTTATGTTATTTACTTATGATGTGAATATGGTTTGGGGCAAAGATAATAAAATACAAATACACTTCTAGATATTTATTTCAATATAGGTACTTGTCAGACAACACCTTAGCAAAAAAGGAAACTCTCTTCTATATAAAATAAGTTCGCGTTATTTTTACGAGGATGGATTGAAAAGTTCCCGGCCTCAGCAAGAAAACAATATTAAATATAAACAAAAGTAATTTTATTTTCCACGCACTTAACACAATGCATTTCTTCTATCTGGTTTCCAACGCCTATATGCCCGTCATAAAAAAAAATATTTCAATCCTTCAAAAAAGTCACCCACCGCAGCTTCAACCTCCTTTTTTGTGTTCTGGTTGTGAAATCATCAAATGACCTCTCCCGCTCAGGGCGGAGCAGCTGGGCGTGCCGGACTTTTACTGACTAAAACCCATGTTAAAGTCTAAAGGTGCCAAATCAGGGGAATCGGCGGGATGGGGCAGTAATTCAAAGCCTCAATGACGTATTTGAGCCATAGATCACATCTCTGTTGAAAACGTGTGAACGCATGCATTATCCTGATAGATCAACACTTTCTTGCAGAGTAATGCAGGCATTTTCTCTTTGATTGTTTAAAACAAACAACGTAAAAGGGTGTAGTAATAAGCAGAGTTTATAGTTTCGACTTTTGCAAGGTATAATATACTCTGCTTATTACTACACCCTTTTACGTTGTGATGATCACACTTTTAGTACCCCAAAAAACTGACGCCATCTTCTTGCCAGCTGCCAAAATTGCTTTGGCCTTTTTTTGGGGTCGGTTCATCATGGTTTTTTCCACTGCTTGGATTGGGTTTGACTCTGAGGTGTAGTGGTGTACCCAGATTTCATCCATTGACACAAATCTGGCTAAAAAATGGTCATCTTCAATACTCTCTCGTAAGCGTTTAAATTCTACAACCCACTTTTCTAGTCGTATACGACAGAGCTGATTCCCCAGAGAATGTTGTTGACATATCTTCGTAAATTTATAATGGAGTTAGTTTTTATTTAAAACAGGTATTTGATGACCGCACTATGCTCAAATTTTAAAACAGATAATGCTAGTGCGATAGAATTTTACAATGTGACAACCAGAGAGTAAGCAAATCGATTGAGGGTAGTTAGTTAGGCCGCGAATATTTCGTACTACTCTCGTAACATACAAAATAAGCTATAGAAAATCTTTAAAAAAAATCTATAGACTATGAAACTTATGCTATACACAATCAATGTGTATGTTCATTTTTGATCTTGATAACTTGTTGTTCTAGCGTAGTAATTGCCACTCTGCACTTCTTCGCCTGCCATTTTGAACAAACCCAATGAACTACGGGTCCTTTTGAATAAGTCCGTTTATAGTAACGATGTTGGCCAATTTGTATCACAGGTTTTCCAAATTTGGATTTTGTGAGTATTGGTGCTGGAAAAATAAACTATAAATGTATCGTTATGCCAATCACAGACGAGACAAAAGAATCAAGATATTAAAGCTCATACTATACATAAGAATTATAGGTTAGCTTCAGTGTTTACTTAAAAACTACTAAAACTTTTTACTGAGCAACGAGACGGGCAAAAACCAGCCAATCACGGACGAGACAAAAGACGAAATCAAGATATTAAAGCTCATACTAAGTACCTACATAAAGAGTTACAGATTAGCTTCAGTGTTTACGTAAAAACTACTAAAACTAATGCTAATGCTATTGGTAAACAGGCGGTATCACATATCACACTGCACCAGAATCCGTTCCAGTGTGCTTCCGTTTTAATTTTTTTTTTCTGCAGACAGCATATAGATGTCGGGTCAGTGTGTTATAAAAGTATACATACCCTGCGGTTTTGTATACAAATCAAGATTCTACGTTTGAAATCGCAAACCGGATCGGTGTCCGAAGCCATGTGAGTCATAAATAAAGTTCCGATAATTTTTTGATCATTTTAATATGAATAGTGACTTCAAGAATCAA
The DNA here is from genome assembly GCA_017933935.1 of Sesamia nonagrioides. Taxonomy (NCBI): domain Eukaryota; kingdom Metazoa; phylum Arthropoda; class Insecta; order Lepidoptera; family Noctuidae; genus Sesamia; species Sesamia nonagrioides. The sequence continues at coordinate 120,265 of JADWQK010002003.1, forward strand.
ACTGTATTTGCAACTGTATTATTTACTGTAAAATTGGAAAACAAGAATTGTATTTCAATTAAAATCACACTCTATTCGACTGAAGAAACACGCATGCATGGATATTATAACCATATCCCAAGCCCCCTCGGCTTGGGATATGATATGACTGGAAAAGTTAGGAAGAAAAATACATGTTAGGCCAACCACGAATAAGTTGAGTTTCTGGCAAGAGATTGGGGCGATGATGATTGAAATCACGAGGCGAGAGATTCATAACCAGAATTATAACTAGCTCTCACTAAATGCTCGCTAATTATGGTCCACGGAAGATCCATGAAGCATCCGCACCACTATGCGCAAGAGAAGTGCTTCACTGGTGCACACTTGTAACTAAATAGATAATACTTGTGTATGAAATAGTTTGGAGATATTTAATTCGTCCAATTTTTTATAGCTGTTTCCCCTGTCACAATAAACACATCCAGATTTAAGGATTGCCCACTCAAATGTTTGTTGGCATGCAGTGTTTAAAGGTCTGGAAGCGCACTTCGTAATACATTATGGGTAATTTGTACCTCCAACATGAATGACGCATTTTGAGCTGATTAGAAAGAAAAGAATCTAGAACAAGAGGTGATTTTCAGAAGGATTAGTTCGGTTTATTTTTCCAAATTCAATATTTAAATTTAATTCTACAACGATTAAAACAAGAATAACATGATATATTACGTATAAACAATATTAATTTACTCATGGTCTATACTAAAATTGTCAAGATCATTGATTAAGTAAATTAATATTTAAACAAATACTATGTATTCCATTTCAAAAGACTGTTACAAAAATACTAGAGTTCCACTTCAAAAATCCATATCTTCAATACTCATCTTCTGCTAATCCATGATTATGTTCGTTTTTTACTATGATGTTATCAACGGTGATGAGAGCTCCCCGACAGCGTCTACTGGTCCACTTGCAGCATCGCCATTTCTTCCTAAGATCGATCTTGTCTACCTTCTGAGCACGATATGCCTTACACAAATTGTACCGATATTTGTTGAACACGATCGCTGGTTTGCCGTATTTAGATGTTGTAAACCTGGCAGCTGTTAATCAGAAGGAGCAATCCATAAAATTGATAATTTAAGGTACATGATTTTGAGAACAAAAAACGAAATAAATAAATTAACAATCTACCTTCCTGCAATTTATGAAACAATTTCATGGTTTATTCAGATTTATAAAAATGATAAATATGTAGCCTATAGGGTTCGCAATATCGCCTGATCGTAAACAGTGATGCAATCGTTGATGGTTTAGCGCGTTTGTTTATTAAGAGCCTGTTGACTCAAAAAACTGAGTGAATAGGAAGAAAGACGGCAGTAGAGCGAGGTGATGCAATGTTAAGCCCAACAACACAACCAATGATGCTGCGCAAGGGGGAGATTGACCTGGGGGCCCTCCACAAGCAAACTCCCGACACAACAACATTTAGCGTATCGTACCCGGCACACATCACAACACAACTGCTCAGACCCGTCTTCCGTACGGCTTCACTAGACATCATACCGGAACACGACTAATCGCTTGGCGGCAAGACTTTGTCTGGTGAGTGGTAACTTCTGCGGGCAGCCGATGTCAAAAGTGTTCTAAGATTTCTCGGTGGTAGGCCATAATATAATTAAAGATATTGAACTACCACGTAACTAACGCTATAGTTCACATAATTTGTACAAGGAGACGGAAAAGTGCTAATCTATGTAATGCGCACGCGCCATGAAGATTTCTGACTGGCACATAATGAAAAGATTGCAGCATCCGCACAACAGTCCGACAATTACTTAGCTGTTAAATTACAAACATAATAGGTGTCTTTAAACTTATCATTTTAACACATACTTATGCTATTTACTTATGATGTGAATATGGTTTGGGGCAAAGATAATAAAATACAAATACACTTCTAGATATTTATTTCAATATAGGTACTTGTCAGACAACACCTTAGCAAAAAAGAAAACTCTCTTCTATATAAAATAAGTTCGCGTTATTTTTACGAGGATGGATTGAAAAGTTCCCGGCCTCAGCAAGAAAACAATATTAAATATAAACAAAAGTAATTTTATTTTCCACGCACTTAACACAATGCATTTCTTCTATCTGGTTTCCAACGGCTATATGCCCGTCATAAAAAAAAATATTTCAATCCTTCAAAAAAGTCACCCACCGCAGCTTCGACCTCCTTTTTTGTGTTCTGGTTGTGAAATCATCAAATGACCTCTCCCGCTCAGGGCGGCGCAGCTGGGCGTGCCGGACTTTTACTGACTAAAACCCAGGTCAAAGTCTAAAGGTGCAAAATCAGGGGAATCGGCGGGATGGGGCAGTAATTCAAAGCCTCAATGACAAATTTGAGCCAAAGATCACATCTCTGTTGAAAACGTGTGAACGCATGCATTCTGATAGATCAACACTTTCTTGCAGAGTAATGCAGGCATTTTCTCTTTGATTGAGAAAAGTCGAAACTATAAACACCCTTTTACGTTGTGATGATCACACTTTTAGTACCCCAAAAAACTGACGCCATCTCCTTGTCAGCTGCCAAAATTGCTTTGGCCTTTTTTTGGAGTCGGTTCATCAGGTTTTTTCCACTGCTTGGATTGAGTTTGACTATGAGATGTAGTGGTGTACCCAGATTTCATCCATTGGCACAAATCTGGCCAAAAAATGGTCATCTTCAATACCCTCTCGTAATCGTTTAAATTCTACAACCCACTTTTCTAGTCGAATACGACAGAGCTAATTCCCCAGAGAATGTTGTTGACATATCTTCGTAAATTTCTTATGGAGTTAGTTTTTATTTAAAACAGGTACCTATTTGATGACCGCACTATGCTCAAATTTAAAAACAGATAATGCTATTGCGATAGAATTTTACAATGTGACAACCAGAGAGTAAGCAAATCGAATGAGGGCAGTTAGTTAGGCCGCGAATATTTACGTACGACTCTCGTAGCATACAAAATAAGCTATAGAAAATCTTTAAAAAAAATCTATAGACTATGAAACTTATGCTATACACAATCAATGTGTATGTTCATTTCTGATCTTGATAACTTGTTGTTCTAGCGTAGTAATTGCTACTCTGCACTTCTTCGCCTGCCATTTTGAACAAACCCAATGAAGTAAGGGTCCTTTTGAATAAGTCCGTTTATAGTAACGATGTTGGCCAATTTGTATCACAGGTTTTCCAAATATGGATTTTGTGAGTATTGGTGCTGGAAAAATAAACTATAAATGTATCGTTATGCCAATCACACACGAGACAAAAGACGAAATCAAGATATTAAAGCTCATACTGTACATAAGAGTTGTAGGTTAGCTTCAGTGTTTACTTAAAAACTACTAAAACTTTCTACTGAGCAACGAGACGGGCAAAACCAGCCAATCACAGACGAGACAAAAGACGAAATCAAGATATTAAAGCTCATACTAAGTACCTACATAAAGAGTTACAGATTAGCTTCAGTGTTTACGTAAAAACTACTAAAACGAATGCTAATGCTATTGGTAAACAGGCGGTATCACATATCACACTGCACCAGAATCCGTTCCAGTGTGCTTCGGTTTTAATTTTTTTTTTTCGTAGACAGCATATAGATGTCGAGTCAGTGTGTTATATAAGTACCCTGCGGTTTTGTATACAAATCAAGATTCTACGTTTTAAATCGCAAACCGGATCGGTGTCCGAAGCCATGTGAGCCATAAAATAAGTTCCGATAATTTTTTGATCATTTTAATATGAATAGTGACTTCAAGAATCAAACTGTACACGAATTAAACTAAAATTGGAAAACAAGAATTGTATTTCAATTAAAATCACACTCTATTCGACTGAAGAAACACGCATGCATGGATATTATAACCATATCCCAAGCCGAGGGGGCTTGGGATATGGTTATAATATCCATGCATGCGTGTTTCATCATGTATCATGAAAAATGTATCAATGTATTTCATGGTATGACTGGAAAAGTAAGGAAGAAAAATACATGTTAGGCCAACCACGATTAAGTTGAGTTTCCGGCAAGAGACTGGCGATGATGATTGAAATTACGAGGCGAGAGATTCATAACCAGAATTATAACCAGCTCTCACTACATGCTCGCTAATTATGGTTGTGCTGTCTCGCGTCTATGATGGTGTTATCCACGGTGGTGACTAGCGCTCGACATTTGTTAGAACTCCACTTGACGCACCGCCATTGCTGTTTAGAACTGGACTGCTTAGGCACATAATACGGCACATACAAGTTGTACCGATGGTTGTTAAACAGCATTGCTGGCCTTCCATACTTCGAAACTATGGGTATTACTTCTGAAATATTTAAATTGATATAATTACATGGGATTATTAATCACACAGCAACAAGCTAACATACGATATTTTTCATATTTCTCCCGCAAAAGTAACATTTGTTTGTTTAGGAGATTATTCCATAGGCCAGTTGTAAACGTCCGTTTAAGCCTTTCTTTAAAGTTTACAAGCCAATGGGCAATGCTTAAGATTGTAGCTAGATGTACCTATAGGTATAGTATATTTATGATACAGATTAAAGTTATGCAGCCCTGGCTCCACCGCCAACTCTGCAGAGGTCAGAAAACAATCTTGTCAAAATCTGGAAATTATTTATTACCATAACAACATTAGACTACTTAGGTACTCAGTCCATTAACATTATAATAGCTAAACCGAATTCTATACACATTATTTTTAATTGAAAGCATACATTTATCACTTAAATTTTCGTATAAATCTATTCTCTAAAATTAAGAACATTATACCTTAGAAATATTTTCTTATATCTAAGATAGCTTCTGTACATAACCTCATTCGCGTGAAATGTAGCAAATGCAAAAAGATTTTTTAAATCTGGCTGGTAGTTTCAGAGACTCTACATACATACAAAGATAAACTAAACTCTTTATAATATTTTATAGCTATCTATATCTACAATAGCCACCATATCACAGTCTTCTCACAAAATCACAAACGTTCTTATAAGCTGCCATGATATTGGGCATAATTCGTTATTCATCAGCTATCAGAGTTGTTTAGCCTAAACACTGTTCAACATGACACTATGTTTAGAATTTAATGTAATACTGACAAGATGCATTGTTGTTAGACCCCTAATGGCTGATGACGTTAATTACAGTATAACTTAATCTTATGGATGAGTGTGTCCTTTCCCAGAAGTGCTGATAATAACATTATCGTACGTAGTGATGGTCGCTCGGCAGTTGTGCATTGAGGACCACTTCACACATATCCACAGGGCTCGCATACCTTTGCTTCTACTGTGCCTGTTAAACCTGTGGTGGCCCAGATTCAGAACTGGTTTACCGCAGCGAGATTCGGAATACCACACGCCTGGAATGACATGATTATGTTAGAAATTTGCCTACTGTAGAAAACTCACGTAGTTTTGTCGCTTCTGACTTATTTCAACGAAGTTCTTCAATGAGATTCCTAAGTTATTTACTCAAATACTTATGTACAGGTAAGGGTCAAAAGTGGTACTCCACTTTTGACCCTTACTGTAAATTAATGAGACCCAACGTACGTATTTTAGAAACTGTCAATTTAATCATGACATATAATTATACAATTTGTACATCTAAAAAGGATAACAGTATAATATACATAATATACAACACATAACTACTAGACTATAAGAAAGCTTATGAAGTGATAAAATGAGTGAAGTAGACCTCAAAAGTCATCGTTCACGGCTGTCAAGTGTGGATCTTTGGAAGTCTGTCACCAGTTTTACAAATGTGGATCCCTATTACCCATAGCTCGGTTATGGAGATCCGATAGTTAGTTAACTAACAGAGCACAACTCATACAAAATACTATTAATTAAAAAACATTCCGTTTGATCTCGACAATACTTGTTCATACACATAACTACAATATTATAAAGTTAATAATTCAGATAAGATTACACGACGATCTTCGCAGGTAATTTTAGATGGCTTGAGAATTGAGAGGCCTTCAGTTTATCAGTGACCTGCTATACGCTGATGATAATGTCCTTCCTACAGTGATCCTAATGGTTATGTTGATCATTAAACTGAACAATCTCGTTGTTATAAGTCCTGATAATGGATGTGCAACCTTGTCCCTTCTTGAGGCAGATCCATAGTCCTTTAGGTCCAGTTCTGTAGCAGTTGTGTTGGTAGTAGCGATAGGGGCCCCTTTGTAACATAGGCGTACCATGTCTGGACACTGTCCGTACTATATCTGCAACGAGGTTTTTCGTTAAAATAATTTAGGCAGTAGACATGGAACCAATGCAATGCGATTGCAATTTAAATAACAATGCTAAAGTTCATTACGTGCCATGTGACAATCTTGGTGATAATGGCGCCGATTGTCTTGTACACAAACTATACTACCTAAATTTAAGTATAGAATATAAAATTTTAGTACTGTCAAATCAAGATACTCCATAGACGGTTTAGAGGCGATTAAAAACATGGCGACTAAAATTCATCAACCATCATTCAATTTACGTCAAGCCCGAACTAATTTAACAGGACTAAACTAATATTCATCTTCTGTCCTTTTCTTAATGAAATAGATGCTACGAACTTAAATTTAGATTTCTTGTAATTGTATCTATTACGCTAAAACGCCTTTTAGCTTTGATTATAATAAATAATAAACTAGGGTTTCTTACCATCAACAATTGCATCACTACTTACCATTAGGTAGGATCGCTGACAAGCACTAGATTATAACAATAAAAAGAAATATATACCTAAAAAATATTTATTTATAATTAATAACCTACCAACATGGTAATTAGAATTGCCAATTAATCGATATAAATCAGCATTATTGATATAAATATATTTCTTTAATTTCATCAACTCATGTCATCATCATTCTCCTGCCCTTATCCCAATTTATTTGGGGTCGGTGCAACATGTCTTTTTCTTCCATGCATCCCTATCAGAAACCATCTCGGCAGTCACCCCCTTCTTAGCCATATCATCCTTCACACATTCTATCCATCGTTTCTTTGGTCTTCCCCTACTCTTACTCTTTCTCTACTCTTACTCTTATAATATATAATTTCATCAACTCATGTAAATAACATTATTATTTTGTTTGGAGTTATTTTTAACCAAAAATTGTGTTACTGTTTAGCTCCGCTCTTCCAGTTTACATTAACTATAAACTGAAAGTTCAGTGAAAGGAAACAAACAATTTGATAATTGTAATGGTTTTTTTGGTTTTTCATCTGGACAAACCGCGCTCAGGCAATAAATAGTCTGAATCGAAAAAATCTCATCGTCCAACTTTAGGTGAAGAAATGGAAAAGAAAATTTATTTATTAAGACTCACACAGGAAGATTACAAACTAAACACAATGCTTTACACGGAATAACATGCATGTTTTATTTCATAACAGTAATGACACAAACTGCTTATGTGCGCTGTTATCTGTCTGTGACGTCGTCGGCTAATGAGCTGGGTGTCAATCCATCAGCAGCAGCCGGAATGTGTCCAGGTGGAATGACAATTCATGTAAAGCTTACAACACCTAAGTTTTTACGATGAAGTTTTTCCAGATTAGAAAGTCTTTTGCCAGCATCTCATTTAACTGTAGCAGATAACTCTCGTATCGAGTACTAAGCCATACACGTTAGTCATTTTACCTCATCTAGATAATTGGTTTAGATATTACTCGTCAGTATTTTATTCTATATTGTAAACAAATAATAGCAATAGATAACAACAATATCAGATATTTTACAAAAACACTTAACTAAAAACCAGATAACATTTACTAATCTTCCATATACACTGACAAAACGGGTAGGGTAATTATATACATAATTACCCTACCTGTTTTGTCATAATACAACACATAATTGTATATATAATTACCCTACCTGTTTTGTCATAATAACATTCTATCTACAGGTATGGGTTTCATTGTGACAGTACAACAACATTGATTACCGTATTTACATTATTGGGGAGAATTATTTTTTCGCACATATGGAGCAATAGATTTGCAATAAGCTTCTAAATGATTATAATAATAGGTACATAATTTGTTACGCAATTAGGGAGCAGGTTTACATTTTTTCAAAATAAATTTATTGAGTTTTGTTTAAAAGAACTTGTAGGTAAGAACTGCGGTATACCTATTAAATAATCACAGCTTTGATAAACATATTTATACAGTATGTTAAATAACAGAGGGCGTTCCCTTAAACTCGTTAATATATATCATTAATAGATTAAAATAAAAATATCAGCATAGAAAAATAAGCATAAAAAATCCGAATAAAAAAAAAATCTAATTGGAAATAAATTTGAAACCTGTTTTAAATCAAAATAGTAGTCGTCATGTATAAATAAATTGCGACGTTGCCGTCTTTCATGTTCGCGTGTACAGTGTGTTTCTTATACATGTCAATTTAAATTTTTTATTGAATATTTTCTTATTGGAAAATTTTTAAAACATTTTGTTTTCGAATGGAAATATTTTTTTTAGCATGTATGTATGCTATACTATTTCGGGTTAACGGGAACGCCCTCTGTTAGTTAACATACTGTATAATAATATAGTACCCATCTTTTCAAAACTAACTCTCTATACTTTTATGTGTTACCTTAGGAGTTATAAAAGGTATAATCAATAGCATTTCGTTGGCGAGTATGGTTATGCTCACCATTGATGCTTAGGAGCTGTGTGTTGTAGGTCTTGATCGAAGATCTGCAGCCCGTGCACCACTTCACACAGACCCATAACACCTTAGGATTACCTTCGCGGTTGGAGCTGTGTTGGTAATACCGGTGCTCGCCCATTTGCAGCATTGGCTTGCCTCTCCGTGATTCGGTGAACGTTATTTCGGTACCTTAAAGAATAATCTCTAGTGTACAAAAGATGTATACGAAAATCGCTGAGCCATATTATATTAAAAATAACAGAAATACTTCTACCATAGAGTATAAATATTTATGTAGGTTCGAATTTGCTCAGCCCACAGGGAAAAAGAGATGTGATGTTATGAGGTATATATATTCGGGTTCTAGTTGAGCTTCTCTCCTGGGGGGGGTAGAGTGAATGATCTTTGTGCATCATAGTTGCGCTATATCGTACATTTTGTCAATGTCTACTGCGTGGTTTAGTCCTCATTTATACTTTGTTTAGTAGTTAGGGGAGTTCATCCATGTTCTGCGAGATTTCCAGAGGCTGCCCCCTCCTGCCCTACCCTGGGTACGTCCATGAATAAAATAATGGTATAATTATTAGGCACAGTTTTAAAATAAAACAGCTGTTTAACATCAATCTTTAATTTTTGTAAATATAAAATCCTAAATATTAGATTTTGGACACAAAAAATAATCAATATAATATACAAAAATCATAATAGTTTTAACTTAAGAGAACAAACGTTCAGTCGGCCTTAAAAAAAATAGCTATCCGAAAATAATAACGCAATCACAGTTTCATATATATTTACTAGGAACACAAATATAGTTACATGGAAGCACTCATGAATGCTACAATGTTTGCATGTAACAATGTTTTAATGTCCTTTGCTCTTGGTAACTTCTGGGGCAAGACTGCTATTGGCCCGTTTCAGCAGCTTCATCAGAATGTGCGCCAAGATTAATTTATATTTACAGTAAGGGTCAAAAGTGGAGTACCACTTTTGACACTTATTGTTAGTGGAAAAAGTTCAAAAGTGGTAATGCACTTTTGACCCTTACTGTATAACCTGCAAGAATCTACCGCGCTACCAACCCCCGCGCTGTTACCGCTCACGCCATCGACGCAGTATCACACGCTTAGGTTATCCGAGGGAAGTATATCGTTAACTCTTGCGGGTTGTACAGACGCCAGTATATACCCTTATGCTTTAGTGGTAAAGGGTTTAGCAGGATAAATATGACGAGCTTGCCCCCAAATGGAAACATGGTTCGAAACTTTGGTTTTAATATTGACTTTATGAGAAAATACAATTCATGTAAGTTTTGCAATCGCAATTTCCTTTAACCTTAAGATATAAGAAAAAAAACTAATTAAGTTAGATGATCAAAACCAAAACGAAGCTTTTCAGAGTAGGTACATCATATACGCATTTTCTTTTTTATTTTAGAATAACTTTTTGTATAAAAAATAAATAAGTAGGTAGGTAAGTCAAAATCTTTTTTAGTGTTTCTGAAACTTGCAATCACTAAAATAATATATTATATGCTATGCTTTTCTATATGCTTTATTACTCATAGAAATTGCGAATAAAAAATTTGGTGCAACGCTTCGAAAAAAAAATGTTGTTTCGCGCCTCGTACTATAAGGAATGCTCATAAAGAAAAGAAAAAACAAACAATAGGTACTCAATGTATATAATCATTCCCACGATATAATGGACGAGCGAACTTTCAGTACAATCTGTGAAATCAGCACCCAATATTATTAAAGCAAAAGTAAAATCAAGACATATTTACTCTGCTAAACCCTTTAAAATCAATTAAAGAACTTTGACAGATTCCACAGATTTATATGCTGGCGTCTGACGAAGGCAATGTCATACCAATTCTGTTCGAATTTGTATGTGTTAATTTGGTTAAAGGATCCTTGTTGCGATTACTTCTCATTACGAATGCGGGTGATTATGCATGTTCCTGATATCGATAATAACATTGTTATTTGTCCTTATGGCAGCTCTGCAGCCCGTTCCCGACTTGACACAGACAAAGTAGCCTTTCTCGCCCTTACTGTTGCTGTGCTGGTTGAATCGGAACCCATCGTACAGAATCACTGGCTTACCATACTTCGAAAGAGAGAAAATGAACTCTGAAATAAAGTGTAATGAGAAAATCAATCGTTGGGTCGGAGTATCGTTATGGGTGCAATGGAGCGATGACTTCGAATATTTTTCTCTTTGATTTTCGAACAATTGTCAATTACTTTACCTCAGCAATCAGCAGTGCAATACTGTAAGTTGACAAACTAGGCATGAAAACTTAGGTGAAGCGAGCGTGGAGTGAGCCAGTGAGCTGTCAATCCAACTTTTTCTTCTTCATCAGCCTATAGATGTCCACTGTTGGACAAAGGCCTCCCCCAAGGCTTTCAACGATGACCGGTCTTGTGCTGCTCGCATCCATCGGCTTCCCGCGACCTTCATCAGGTCATCGTTCCACTTTGTTGTCAATCCAAGTAATGCTAAGGCTGACAATATTGACAGACTTTAGGCTCACTTCGATCGGCAGAAATAAAACAACCATTACTCACCTTCAATAGTTTTGTAATTTGGTATTTCATTTGCTTCAAAGAATATAGTGGATTTCCGGTAGTCCGACAAACATTTTGCAGGGCAGTGTCGAACTATCGAATTTGTCGGATTATAGAGTACTGCCTAGACCGATTTTTTTTTTTTTTTTACAAAACTGTACCTTGTAATCCATCAAATTACATCATTACAATTCATACTTCATTATGTATGTCAAATTCAGTACCTAAATTAAACAACACAACAGGAAGATTACGTTTTATTATAAAAGTAATAGAATTAACAAAAAAATATGCAATAACTTTATATTAGGAAACAAATGGACATATGTATTACAATATCAAACTTAATGAATCAATCAATTTAACAAGCATTAAAATATTCTTCAAATAGCTAATACATGTATGTAATAGACGATGTCAGATTATAGAGGGTGCCGCATTGGCCAGGGACTGAGAAAAAATAACGAAAGAGCGTGGAGAGAGCTGTGATTCCAACTGATTGACGACTGCAGTCGTATTTACGCTGACGTGTGCACCTCTCGTGCAGGCACACCAATATATTATTGGTAAAGGCCATATTCGAACTCATTCTTTGCATGATTATGAGCATTCAGTTCCTTAAAGACTTGATTGCGTATAAGAACGAGAGTGGCCTTGCATCCATTGTTCTTCTTGCTGCATCTCCACCACGTCTTCTCGTTGTAAGTAATCTGCCTGTTGAATCGATATCCACAGTATACTGCAATAGGCCGGCCTTGTCTGGACGTCAGAAATTGTATTTCTCCTATAAGACATAGTCGTATGTATAAATAATAATAATCCTTATTACACAAAAAAGTGAAGTCCATGACTCCTGTGCTAGGTGTTTAATATACCTGTGTTACAAAAACCAATATATATTATGATTTTATATCAACCTTTAGACTGTAAAAGTAAAGTAATTTATTTAATGGCTATAAAATGGAAGAAAAAAATAAAACAAAATTTGTTCATTTGATTGCTTTAATGCTGTAGTTAATTTTGGATTTTCTGGTACTAACAACCATCAAATCTTAGGTCACAAGTATTACAAAATTA